>JACCIC010000196.1:655000-795000 GCA_018907035.1 Sycobia sp. Sy_11 | reverse complement strand
GTTAATTACTAAGTATTGCTTTATTATCTCGGTATACAGTTAAACAAAAGCAGGATAGCTTAAAAATAAAACACGTCCTACATTTTTTTTAATAATACAGCTAGATTAAGCTTTGGTAATTTATCCAGATTAGTTTTGGAAATGTTTTCCTTCGATTATATTAATATCTAAACTTTCGCACGAAGCAATTAATTAGAAAATTCTATTCTTCGATGTTTTATGCCGGTTTCAATTATTAGTTGTTAATTAGAAATTACATTCTATTTATTTACAAAATAAATAATATCATTTGATATTCTTCAATTTTTTTTTTTAGAAAATTCGCCGTCAATTGAGTTCGTAACCCAAATGCGAAACTTTCTGGAGATTATGCACCTGTGGCGACTGGTCTATCCCGCAAGTGACAAAAAATTACCTTGCTCAGTATACAAACCCGATTAAGACCACAAACATGAGAACTATCGTGGACGCGTTTCATATATATTATATATGTATAAGATATATAGCGTACCTTTAAGATACTTACGACTTACAGATTAACTTAAGATAATGATAAAAATAATGATAAAAATAATGATCATTAGCGTCAACGAATTTCTATAAGAATTCATAATAACGATATTAATTTTTTTAGCAGGGCTATTATCCTATAACTAGTTTCAAGTTTGTTTTAAGGTAGTTTTTAAACATAACCTGAAGTATATTCATGCGACGCTATCTAGTGTGGGTATTAAATATCCAAAAAAATGAATTTAGATCGAAGATTTGTAATAATCTATAAATCGTTCGTAGTGAACGGAAAATACGTTGCATATATTTCTAATTACCGCCGAATTCAAAATTTCTCCATTGCCAAATGCCTTGTTCGTGGCCAAAATATTTTTAGCATATATATCTGCCAGATTTACATTGATATATTACAGGGGATAAAGCAAATGTTCAGCATATCTTTCGCCCGTTCTATTCGTATTTTAAACTTAAATATACATACGTAGAAGTCAGATTCTAGGAGAGCAGATCGAAAAATTCAACATCCTCCACCATGGTGCTTTATGCGTTTACGAATAATCGCGTACGATTTCGTATAGAATTTTGCCAGCTGAATATAACGCGTCCGCCCTCCGCGGGTCGTTTACCTTCTACCATAAGGGATTATACGATATAGTTCTGCAGGCGTTCGATCCGTTTGCTACCACGACAATGCCGGATAGTCGAGCATTGTTTTTCTTTTTTTCTTTTCTTTTTGGAATGCACGTTTACGCGAAGCCGAGACTCTCTGCCTCGCCGAGACGAAAAATACGGCGTGCCGAGCGCGAGGTCCCGAATCGCGGCGGCCCGATTTGGACGTGGGTTCGCTAGAGATTTTTCTTTATCGCGTCGCTTAACCGATCGTTGGGTTAGCCGACGATTCTGTGTTTTTTTTTTCATCTCTTCTATCATTTCTGTCATTATTTTACATAGTCCAGCACGCGGGTACCGCACGAAGTCACATACAAATTCACGAGCAACGGGCACGCAGTTTCATAATGATAATCGCATTGCATACTCGATTTTCATACGCGATCGTGTCAAATAGCGAAAAGCCGTTTTAAATATCGTTTTCAATATTGCACCCAAGTCAGGCGAATTAATCGAATTTTGTTGGAATTGCAAAGGGGCACCGTTAAAAATCTTAGGGAAAAATCGCCCGAACCATATCTACCAATCGGATACAAGTAAAAGTAAGGTTTGCAATAAGTTTATCAATTATAGAACTTAGTCGGTGATAGCGTATAAACATTTAGCAAAATACATACGTACAATCGGTATAATGCATGAATCGATTTAAATATTTCAAAGGCTGAATTAAAAATTGTAATTTTAAAAATGTCGATCAGATACAATTAAATTAGGAGTCGCGCCTATCTTTTACGCTTTTGCCTGTCATTTATCATATTTTATAACTAAAAGCCAAAATCTTGATCCTTTTTCTATTTCGCACAGAAAACTGGCCAAGCTGTAATTTTCCTCTCACGTACATAAAATTTAATTTAATTATTATATTAATTATAAAATTTAATAAATTAACTTATTAATTCGTATAAATCCATAGCAATAGCGAATAATCATTCATTGTCGCCTTTGCGTTTTCTACGCAGATATGCGACGTTCGACGGTGGAATGTTGTTCCCGCCTTTACTCAAAGGCAAACATTTTCAACGACGTGATTTTTAGGAATCTAATGATCGACGAGGGTACGCATTTTCAATTGATAATTAATAATAACCACGGCACACTTTAATTTTGTAACGAAGCTCGTAAATTATAGGAGCTTAATTAATTTTTCGTCAAAATAACGATTTGCATAACGAAATCATTGATTTTTACAAAATTTATCACATTGTCAGTTTTCATACTTACATTGCATTGCGGCTATACATTTTTTAAACACGAAACAAGGATTATTAATGAAAATACAAAAAAACCAATAGATTTTAGAATTTTACGAATGCATAAAACTATAAGCGCGTGTCCAGGTAAATGCGAACGATAACGAGGCTCTTCCATTGTTCGAGCTAGTATCGGTGGTCCCGCGTCGCCCCTGCGAAACGGCGACCGGACGCGCTCGCCCGATAGCGCACCGACGGCGCTCGAGGGGCGTTGTCGCGAGCTTCCGACTCGGCGGTGAGTATATTGCGAGTTTCGTAAATGCGCGCCGCGTTAACGGCGCGTTCGAGGTTCAGAAGCACGTGTAACACTTGTATAGGCGGCGCACATTTCGTCATTATTATAATTGTTTACTTTCGCGTAAATAAATCTCGATTTGATCGGTGTACAGTTAATGGGGAAAAATTGAACAAGTGAAAGTTGGAGTTACTGGGCTTAAGCCAATCCGATTGAACTTGGCCGCAAATGAATGTGCATACATTTTTCTTTAAGTCAGATTTGAGCTCCAGCGCGAAAACACGTCAAAACCGCTCTGAGAGCATTAAGTTAACTTTTCGCTTTCATAAATCGCGTTCAATAACTTATGCTAATTGAATAATTTCCTAGCTCGTATGTTTAAATTATTATTTCAAGAATTTTAAGCCAGTAGGTGGCGAACGGCATTTTTTTCTAATAGTTATCTCAAAATCGCCGTTTTCGATTACTGAGGCCGGCCGCTTGTTAATAATGACAAAGTCATTTTTCAGCTTAATGCTCTGAAAAGGGTGCCTTTAGTCGGTCTCGACGTACTTTGCACCGAGGAACATTATTCCCTATAGCGCGTAAGCAGCTTTGGTTATGTTGCTTAAATAATTCTCTGGTTTTTTACGAGCCAAGTAAACCTCATAAAACTAATGTCGCGTGAAGAAGAAAACTGAGCTTTTCAAATGACGGACCATATTAATTTTAATTAAGTAAATTATTATATACTTTTTATCATTTAATATACTATTTTGTACATAGACTTATACCTTGATTTACATTTTCTAAGTGGCATTTTTGCTTTTCATCTGCACTTCCGCTGTCTATTGGAGCGCCTTTGGGAACAAATAAATCAAAACGAATTGTACTGCCAAGCTCGAAGCATGTTAAATGTCAAGAGTGAAATTACAGTTCAGCGTATAGTAAAAATTTCAAACGTGAATCCATTCAATTTGACTGTGTACTGTTAGATTTATTAAAGTATTATATTTTGTACATAGAAACACGCGCGCGCGCGCACACGCACACACATACACACATGCACACATATCTTTATATATGTACCATATATAATATTCTTACTCAATTAAAATGATTATTACTTTGAAATCTAATAAATTATATATTTTCGATTATACAATTTTTTAAACGCTTAGATATTACTTATCATTGAACTCGTTATTGCATACATGGAACTCATTATTACATTGTAGGGATACATATATGCGTGAAACGCATCGTTAATGTAGTAATTTATTGAGACAAAGATTCCATCGGTCTTATACAATAACCGTCATGATTTTCAGTCGATGCTTATGGGACTAAAGCGGAAAAACATGTACGAGATGCGTTCAAAAAGTAACGGGAATTTTTAACGCTAACGTTAGACGTGTTTTTTTATCACGGCGATCTTCGTTTGTCGAGCCTTTTTCGGTTTTGACTATCCAGAATGCCTCCACTAGCACAATTGAGCCTTATATAACTTCATTTAGCGACTCCTGAGCAACTTCCATTCGACGCTGTTTTTGTTCGATATTCAACAATTTTGAAACAAATTTTGATGAAACACACACGTTTCATATCCAAAACATCCGAAAAAATTCCATGGCATGAGCCAACTGATATGCCAACATCATCAGCAACTTCATAACCATTTCTTTCTCTTTTTTCACGTTTTCTTCGGTTGTTGATGTGCTTACGCGTTCGTCATCTTCAACGTTTTCGCGGCCATCTTGGAAACGCTCATCCCACTCGCAAATCCTTGCTTTACTCATAGCAGACTCGCCATATTCCTTTGTTAATATTTTACAAACTTCACCACACTTTATTTCATTTTTTACGCTAAATTTACTACAAATTCTTAGCTCCATTTTTTTTTCACAAACTAAAATCGCCGAGCTCGACAAACTATGTCTAACTTCAGCGGCTGCCACTTAAAAAAGTAAGCAATGAATACTACGGAAAGTGTTATCGTACTTCAGGGGCGTGCGTAGTATAATAATAACAAAAATTTTTTTATACAGGCGGACTCTTCAAACCCGCGAAATTTAAAAGTTCTCGTTACTTTTTGAACACACCTCGTATATCCCTCTATCCGTCGCCACTGGAACCTTGTAATAATATGTTCAAGAAATGCGCGTTAAAATCCATATAAAAATTGTCCACGAATTCCAGTTCCGTATGAAATATCGACTTTTCACTGGCAATTCCCAATCAAACGTGCATGAAATTTAATATTTTTCCGAGACTTTCGAGCCCGGCTTTATTGCGGCGATGCGCGACGCGCCCTGCGAAATTCCTCCCTTTCATACCCCGGGCCGTCGTACGCATAAATCGGCGCGGAGGCCAAAAAGTTGAAAGAAAAAAAAAACTACACGGCGGTGGGGGAGGGCACGAGGGCGGCGGGGGAGGAGGGAGGTCGAATTCGCGACAGACACGAGCCGATCCCCGGGCTTTTTATACCGCATACACAATACGAGCCTCGACTGGGCGTATATAATACGCGCGCCCGGCTAACTTCAATTTTAATGTTAGGGAGATTATTCGGGAGAGGCGGAGGGAGTGAGTGAGTGAGTGAGAGAGAGAGAGAGAGAGAGAGAGAGAGAGAGAGAGAGAGAGAGAGAGAGAGAGAGAGGAATGGTAGATAGGGTAGATGGGGCTGCCGGATTTTTAATTCCTCGCGAGGGTGGTTGCGGTGGTAGTAGTATAGTAATATATATATATATATATATATATATATATATATATATACAGGCGCGCGCGGGCGTTTGGAGTGTATCCAGGCAACGGCGGAGGACGCGAGAAAGGAGAGAGGGTCCGTAGCGAGCGTGCGGCATTTCCCTCCGCGACGCGAGAGTTGAGCCCTGCGAGCTGTTACTTGGAAAGCTCGCCAAGAGCGGATACGCATTGTCTCTATACTCCTCGTATATATATATATATATATATATATATATATATATATATATATATAGCTAAAGAGAGAAAGGGAAGGAACAAACAATGTATATATATTTATCGGCCCGCAGAACGGACGAAAAGTGAGAGTATGCGTAAGCTCGACGTCCGCGCCCGAGAGTCGCGAGACAGCCGACTGCTGGCGTATACCCTTTGTCGTTTGTTTCCTGCGCACTATGAAAAACAAAAAACAAGAACAAAAAAAAAAAGAAATAAGCCAGGCGATAGTGCAACGTTTTCACGCGAATATTTCGTACGGACGTTCTTCCCGTAGACGCGCGCGTATGTTTACGCGCGTATCGCTTTAATTGCGCTCTACTAACATACTATTAAGAATGAAGCCGTAATATTTACGTTCGAATTTATTTATGTATATAGTTATTTTTAACATGACATATTTTTAATCCTGATTATCGTAACAAACTTTCGATAATTTTACGTAACTTTGTAGTTTTATAAGCCGTGGCTGTCTGTACTGATTAATCTTGAATCGAATCGAGCTAAAGGATAACACAGCATGCGTTTGGTAGAAATAATTCACGACAATAAATGTCTAATAGACGAGAAAGAAATAGAATAAAATAGATATCTCTATGTAATGTCATAACATAAGATAAATGGATTCTGTTCGGCAGTGGATAATAATTATATTTAAAGACATAAATTATACGCATTGCATTAGTATTGTGGATTCTCTTGCGTATTTCGAAGTCAGCTTGTACACGTATGAGTTAGTAGATACATATAAATATATAGGGTAAACCTATGTTTATATATATATATATCAATTTCACCGTCATCCGCCGATCATTCATCGTACCTCGATCGATCCTCCGACGTCCTCCTCCTCCCTTCGCCTAAAAGCAGCAAGAATAACGATTCGCATTATCTGCGAAATCGACGAGGAAAATCACGCACTCAAATCCACGCGGAATAATCGATCCGCGACCCGGCACGCATTACACGGGATTCGATTTTTCGCGCTCGCGGAGGATTTTTTTTTTTAATCGCTCTCTACATTTTGGCCGTTCGTATCCGTGCGTCCTATCGGGTTTTTCGTCGCGGCATTCGCCGAAATGTGCCGCCGCTGCCCGTTGGATAAATCGAATGAAACGCGAGTGCCTCTGTAAGCGCTGCATACGATTATCGATATAGCAAGATTTTCTTAGTTATCGCGATGGCCGATACTTTTGTAATCCGTTTCATTGTCGTGAGAATAGGGAACGGATTGATTGGAATTTTGAGCTTTTTTTTTTACAAGAGGCAAAATTTGCTTCGGAGATTTCCTGCCTTGAAAATGAAACGAACGAGCTGCTCTGAAGTATAAGTGCAGGGTTTCGACGTCGAGCAACTTTTAACATTGTCATCTTCAAGTTTTTTATTTATATAGAGATTTCTGGAATTTGATTTCAAAAAAAAAAAAATCAAAAAAAAATTGGTCAGGATAATTGTAAAAGACTTGATAAAATTATTATGATATTACTATCTAACGCTATATATATATCTATTACTTTAACACATCGCGACATGTACATACATGCAGTCGTAAAAGTCTCAGGTCGGGCATTTTATGGACGAAATGAAATTGCCATTTGAAAAAAGGGAACATCGGAACATTTCCCTCGCCTTTTAGCTCAAGCATTATCAAGTTCGGGTTCTTCTCTGTTTCTCGAGGCCAACACTTGTCCACGCGTCCCCATATACATATATATATATATATACACGTATAAATATATAAGACGAGCGCAGCTGAATCGACGGACTCGAAAGCACTCGAGACATATCCGGATGACCATTGGCCTTTTTTTCTTCTTTGTTTTTTTTTTTTGTCAAGGACTCGCGAGCGCACTTAAAGTCGAAATATAACCGGCCGGAACGGAGCTCGATTGGACGTCCACTGATAATGGCAAGTTGGCTTGGCAACCTGTTGCGAGCACCTTTCCTTCTATAGGGTTTTACTGATTATATAGAAACTTTATAAATATTCGGGATTTTACGTAACGCTTCACAGTAATACGTATCGAACGAGCAGGCTGTTTATAAAATTTTTCAAATTCCCATTCCACTTTTAATAAAGCAATTTTCCCGATGCAATGGTTATCCGCAATGATTAGCTTGGGATGAATTTTTTTTCCCCCAATAGAAGCGAAATGAAGACAAAAATGAACGATCAATTTGTGATAACATTTTCATATCATTCGTAATATATTTTTTCCAATTAATTTAATGAAATAGAGGTCCGAAATTCTATATTGGTCCATTAAAGATTTTTTTCGAGCTTGGACAAGAATTTTTTTTTTTTTTTTTTAAATAAAAGTAGTTTTATTTAATAAATAGTAATTAATAATATTGAGCTAGATCTATTAAAAATTCTAAATGATTTATTGTTAAAACAACCAAAATTTTTCAATAAAATATTTTCACATATTAAAAGTTAAACTTAGAATGCAATTTATTTTATTCGAAAAATAGAACACATTAGCATAAATATCTAAACAAAGAGACGTTAGATTCAGTTAGATTCTTTGCGATTTTTATCAATGTTAACTTTTTTATACGCTTTGAAAACTTTATACTTTGGTATTCTTTTGCATTTCTGATTCTCTCATTTTGCGACTAATTTTTAATTTCTCTTATAACCGTATTTCTATTTTGTATATTTTCCAGAATTGATTGAAGATTTGGGCTAATGAATTTACGATGTAATGATTCGCGCAATTTACTAGAAGTCGTTTAAAACGAGTAAATACGCAGCCAAGGAAACAGTAATAAATATTGGCTTCTTAGATCGCGGGCAAATACATATGTATGGATAATAATACTCGAATACATGAAAAAATGTAGCGAAAATCTGACTAGACTTTTCAGCATTCTGATAAATGTTAAGGCAATCTGACTAGAATCGCGATAGCAAGACCGATCGTTTTCTGAATTTTCCTACTTGCAAAATTTTTACTAAAAAAAGCACGACTCGTTTCTCTGCGACACGAGTAGAAATGAAGAGTATGAGGATAGATCCGGTACAGTAATATAATAATATAATATAATAATAAGGTAATAAATATAAGATACTAATAATAACAAATATAGCTGTATAAGTCTTTTTATAGGCTTGGGTAAGCTCAATAAAAAAAAAAAAAATAAAATAATAACAAATATAAAAAAAGTATATTATAAGAATAAGTAATAAGATTATCGTAGGGAAATCTAACTCGTACCTGGTGACTAATTCGTAAATGAGGAAATCATCATAAATGTTGACTAGAATCAACTAGAATGTTGACTGAGAATACGTTGAGGATATTTGTAAACGGCTAGTTGTTATAAAATATTTAAAATGGCTTAGGTGCGTAAATTAATTATTGTACTATGATAATAAAAATGGCGCATGTCTTAATGCCGTAACATTCAAATTGAAACGCCTATATATATATTTAGCAAGAAATACGTTCTTGCTCAGAACATAAAGATATATATATTATAAAGTCATTTCTGTATTTCAAATAGCTTTATTATATATTACTGCCGACCATGTTTCATAAGGTGGATACGATTTTTTTTCATCCAGTCGCCGAACCTACGCACAGTCGTGAAAACATATATTTTTCACTGCGAATCCTCTCGCATCTCCGTCGCGTGCGCACATAATCATACGGTACAGACGACCGAGCGCAAGCGCAAAAGTGTGTATATATATATATATACACGCGTCTTATGACACACGATAAACCATTCCAATTTTTCGCACAGGACCTATACTCGTGCGCCTGCCCGAGCGGAACGACTACATAATACGGCCGTGTTCCGCCCCCCCCTCCCGCCCCGCCCTCGATGAACAACTGACTTACACGTATTTTTTTCTAAATCACATTATACGTGTACATATGTATATGTATATGTATGTATATAGAGCCGCATTAGAATTTTAAGCAGCTTCTTACGCCCGACTCGCTTCGTCGGCGCGGTCCCGCCATGCGGACGCGCTCTCCTGCTCCCTCATAACGGCGGGCGCGGAGCTCCATCGCTTTTCCCGCCCCGCGTGCGCGCATATCCGATTTTCCTCCCATCGCGTTCGGGAGCGCCCGCCTCCGTTTCCCCCGGGCCCCCTCCAACCTCGCCCCCGCCCCCTTAGCTCCTTTGTAAATCCTTGCCCTTTTTTCCCTCGTACGCTTTTCCTCGGCTCTCTCTCTCTCTCTCTCTCTCTCTCTCTCTCTCTCTCGCTCTTCGTCTCTCTTCCCCTCTGCCCCCTCCGCTGCTCCAGCGCACGAAGACGGAGTCACCGACGGGGGAAGGGGAGCGGAGCGGTGTGAGAGAGGGAGAGAGAGAGAGAGGGAAGCACGCAGGCGGAAACTCCCGCAGAGACTCAGACATATATATATATATATATATATATATATATATGTAGGCGCCCCTTTTCTTTTGTATATTCGTCGCAGGCGCTGCTGCCAGGGCGACGCATTGGCGCCGCCGCCGCCCGCGCGTCGACGAGGAAGAAGAAGCAGAAGATGTCGAACGCGGCCCCCGGGGCAGGCCGCATTCGACTCCCTGGGAGACGGGTGCCGGTCCGATGTCTAATACTCTGTCCCACTGACCCGCTCATTCCGCCAATCAGCGTCCATCACCAAGGAGGAGGGGACGGACCGACCCTCGCGCACGCTTTCGACTTTATCCGTCTCTCTCTCTCTCACTCTCTCTCTCTCTCTCTCTCTCTCTCTCTCTCTCTCGCTCTACACCTCTATCTCTCGATTTCTCTCAATCACTGTGTGTGTGCGCGTATGTGTGAATAAAGCGACTTCCTTCTCTATAGTTTCTATTTCTTTTTCGTGCTCCAAGTGAAGGTGCCCCCTTCCCTCTCCTACCAGCCGGTCTTGACAGCATATCACCCTCGAATTTTCGGTCTCACATTGGACACTCTATCTGTGCGTATACTGCGCGGGTGCGGATGAGTCAAAAGGGATGGAAAGGGACGCACTTCGCTTCTTGAGTGCGCGGACGCATCCTTTGATATATATATATATATATATATATATATATATATATATATATATAATAAGCGATGAACGAACGAGCTGTAACGCGTCGTCCGAGCACTTTTCGCGCGTTTCGGGAATGGTATATATATATTTACGAATATGTATCGGGGAGTCTTCTATAAGCTTTTTCATGAATAGTCTATATATATATATATATATATATATATATATATATATATATATATATATATATATAGAAAGAAAGAGAGAGAGAGAGAGAGAGAGAGAGAATTCAATTACGCGTTTCTTCTCCTTCTTAGAATGTGCAATATAGAATATTAGCGATTTGGTAAAGAATATTTTTGACCATTCAAATGATGCGTTTAACAATTACATTTGAAAAATTTGTTGTGAACAGAATGTTTTTTTAGTTTAACTGCATTCTACGTAGGGCCCAGAATGAGCCGATGAAAATGTTGCTTTTTCTCTTTCTCTAGAAATTATATGACTTTCGATTTTAATACAATTGTGGAATATTTTTCAATAATTCAAAAATATTTTAACGTTTTCTTTTTATTTGCAGGATTGTTAAAAAGAAAAGCTCGAAAGTAATGATCTACGATCATCTGATATTCGAGACAAAAATTATAGGGATAGAGCCTAGGACTTCTATTCGAACTTTAAATTATTCTAACTGTTCGTATATATATGTTTCCAGCGTAACCAAGGAGAATTCGTATGTTGCTTCTTGCTAAAATTTATCTTGATTAATTTGGCCGTCGACAAGTGCATCCGGTATATTGGCGGCATGATTTCTTAAGAATGTGATAAGTGTTTCGTACAAGTTAAGAAATAGGTGCATATATACAGGCAATATTTTATGCAATTATAATTCTAAAAAAATTTAAATAAACAGCACTTAAGATTAGATCTAATTTTATCATATAATAGCAACATGTCGCATCCTTAAAACGTGCACTCTTAAAACAGCAGAAACCATTCGTAAGAATCGAAAGAAACCAGATATTAATCTTTGCATTTATTTTGACTTTGACTATAATTGATTAAAATATAAATATTATTAGGGCGCTGTTAACATTATCGACTAGATATAGTGTCACCTAATAAGAAGAAATATCCATAATCGAGAATTTTCCACTAGAATTTTACAATTCGTATACCTTTTAATTATAGAATTATTTTGAAAGCTATATATTATGAAATTCGAATGACCTTTCTCGTATTGGGCACCTTGATTACGCCACGCGCGACTATCGGTCGCAGGCAGAACTACAATAAATATGGCCGACCCGAATTCGCATTCACCATAGTATTGTTTGAATCGGTGTTATTTCGACTTTAATCGCAAATGAAAGAGAATATTGCCCAATTAACTAAAATCAAAGGATAATGTATATAGGGCAGTCGATGTTATCTAAGAATAAATGCGGAATGCGAAACATCGAAATGTGATAGTACTAGAGGCGGATTGTCGTGTAAGCGACAGCACTGCTGACAAACGAGTATTAATATTAATTAAAGTTTCTATCATGTTTCGGAACGTATGAAAATGCTGAAATTCAACAATTATTGGAATGCGCATCGGTAATAATAATGAACAGCCATTTGTTTATTCACTAGATCTTAATGCAAAAGGCTACTGAAATTAATTCTAATTATTAAAGGACGTGAGCGAGGTGACGTATTATTAATATGTTACATAAATTAATATACTTAATGTGAATCGTAAAGCAAAATTAAATTAAACGTGTATAGATGCTATCTATCGTGGGCACCCGTGCGAATCAGGTCCGATATCTACAAAAAGGACGCGATTCCAATTCCAGTAAATTTTATGAAGCATGAAAGAGAAAACATGGATGAACCGACCGATTTCATTGGTACAGTTTATTAATCTATTATTTATATGCTCATAAATACATTTTTATTTATAATTATAAGATCTAACGATAATAGTTAATGTATTCAGGATCAGTTTCACTTGACCCCGTTCAATCTCCGCATTATATACGTGAATTCGCCTCGGCCACATTTGTTCACGTATTGCAGCGCCCTCCTGGACGCGATCGACGTTTGCTTCGTCAAATAGCCTCGCGTTAGAAATTTCTGACTTTTTAAATTCCGACTAATATGCGTGACATCGAATTCTGGGCGAGCAGTAGGGATTGATTTATCACGTTGAAAAATTACCGTTTGGCGGCCTTTTTTCATCCTTTTTTTCTCCTTTTCTTAATGCATCCATCTATATTCGTGCGAAAAGGGGGAGTTACCAATGAGTGCACCAATATTGCACAGAATATGTGTGTGTGTGTGTGTGTGTGTGTGTAGTTTAATATTTTATGCGCCTTAATCAATGACGCCGATCTTCCCGTAAATATCACGATGCGGATTTAATAACGGATTCCGCGAGACTCGTCGTACACAGGCGTTTAGTAACTCCCGCCCGACTAACGATACGAACGAATAAAAAACAAAAACTAAAACAAAAACTATTCGCGCGCGCATAAGATATCATTTATATAGATCATTTGCGCGTTTATCGAGTCGCGCGCGTGCATCAATCGAGAACAGCCGGGCGCCCCGACCGAGATCCGAACCATCAATTAAAGTATATATATATATATATATATATATATATATATATTTATATGTATATATCATTAAATTAGGAGCGACCAACTTCTGAAAGTTCGTAAAAATTATTCCAGGTTCCCTGTCTCCCGCCGAGGACCAGCTTCTGGTCCTTCCTCGGTACAGTTGTGCGGCATCTCCTCTCGCGAACAGGAAATCAGCTGGGTTAGAATATATTGTAAATATATATATATATATATATATATATATATATATATATATATATAGAAACTCGTTAGCGACTAATTAACGGCAGCGCACCTGTGTGACGTTTAAGCAATGCGCAATCATCTGGATTACGCGGAGTCCTCGTCGTTCATGGAAGTCAGGGGACTTCGCTTTCTCTCTCTCTCTCTCTCTCTGTCTCTCTTTCTGTTACTCTGTCACGTTCTCAATATGTACCTTCGCATTCGCCCCACCCGTCTTATTTTAGGCACATCGAACGTCGGCGAGGAATTCGCGACGATCCCTCACGGAAGGATCCTCTTGCCAGATAACTCTTTCGGACAATTCTGTAAATTCAGTTATAAATGAAATCGTAACGAAGATACACTACGCACCAGAATATGACTAAAACAATTTTACAATTTTACGCTCGAATACGCGTAAAATTGCGTCCCCGAACGTGTATATATATATATGCATATGTATATATATATAGATAGATAGATAGATAGATAGATAATATCATTCAATTCTAATTGCGTATAAAGCTGAGGTTATTCGCATAAAATCTATAAATATATATAGGAGTCTATCGAGTTCTTACATAGGCGCGCAACCCTTAACACACTTCTCTGTATATTATATAAACACGTTACCATCCTAAATCGGGCTGATAGAGCTCCCAATAAGTTACATACTCTTTGGCGATTGATCGATCTTTCATGCGAGTACATCGTCTAGTGTCTAACGCTTATAATATAGAAATAAAACGAGAAAGAGAATCGCGAATAGAGGGACGATTGTTATTAATTGGAAGAATATTAATTCATTGGATTCTCTGCGCTATATCTATATATATATATATAGACAAATTAAAATTTTTGCTTTATTCTAATTTAGTGGTACGAGAATATAAATGAATAAAGTAAATAAAGTGTACCAGTGTGTAACTTATATATTTATTTTTATTTTTATAAATTTTCGACAATTTATTTAATCCATGTAATGATAAAATAAAGTTACATTTTTTTTTATTTTCACAAATATAGAATAAATATTCAATCAATATAATAATAATTTTTTTTAAGCTTAGAAGATCGGTAAACCAATGTAATCCTTCAAAAATAATTCTTTTTCTTACTTGACCACAACGAAGGTTACCTTATGGTTTTTTTTTGGGATCGTTCATTACGAATTTTCTAGTAAATTATCTTAATTTTGACTAATAATGAGAATAATGCAATCGCTAAAACTATAATGTGTTTATTGCCATTTGGTAGCCGCCATTGTCGAACAATAATGTCGAATTTATTTAAAACGAGAAAGCCAAAATATTGGCTCGACCCATCATAGATGCCACCTCGTATTAATTAATGATATAAGATAACATTTTTACTCATTTGCTGATGGAGGCATCATCGACTTACCAAATTTCGATCCTCCAAAAGTTAACCGGCCCCGTTTCTTTTGCAATTTCCATAGATGAACAGGGTAATCAATTCTTGACTAAATCAACGTGCATCAATAGAAATTACGAAGCTTTTGAATGATTAAAAAGAAAAAAAAGATCACAGATAATTAATTATATACACGCATATGTCGAAATTCCACGAGAGAGATTACGCCGCCAAATTCGTCCTTCGATTTTACATAACGTTTTCACCACCAACAGTATGGGAACTCCTTCATAAAGCGTTAAATAAACGGTGGATGAAAGAAAAAAAAGCTAATGACAGACTGTACTTACCGCGAGCTCTGTGCCTTATCCAGGACCATCGGGAAAAGCCGGGGTAAAAGGCGAGGAGCAAACGAAGAAAAAAAAACAAAAAACAAACAAACCGCACAAACAAACCAAAACCGAGACCCAGGAAGAAGGATGGTAACGAGAGAGCGCGACGAGAGCCGGCGAATCATTAGGCTCGGGGTGTCAATCAATGGGGGATAATCAGTGCTCGCGTCGACAGGGGCGCTCGGGGATCGTCTTTTTCTTCTCTGTCCCCTCCGCCCCCCCCTCTCCCAATCCAGCCGGTTCGTTTGAAAGGAACCAAAGATCCGAGGGGTTGGGGATATCGAGCAAGCGGCCCTAATTATTCTCAAAGTCGTCATTACTCCCGTTACGTATTATTATATAGCGTAATGAATTACGAGTCCTTTCTCTCACTCCTACCCCCTCCTTTTCGCTCTATTTATGCATCTGTGTGGCATGTTTGACAAGAGATTTGCTCGAGAGCGGATCGGGTGGTAATTGTTTGGTTTGCGTTGAAAGAAGCGAAAAAAATGTTGCTCGGGATTCAACTAGTTCGTCGTGTGTGTGTGTGTGTGTGTGTGTGTGTGTGTGTGTGTGTGTGTGTGTGTGTGTGTGTGTGTGTGTGCTGCGTGTGTGTGTGTATGTCTCACGTGTAGGATATCTCATCGACCTATTCGAATGCGCAAGTGTTATAAATATTTATAAGAAGAGCAGGTGTACCGATTTATATATATATATATATATATATATATATATATATATATATATATATTTCTAATTACAGAAACTCCCGAGTTCCGACAATAGGACAAGACAAGATGGCGTTTCGAAGTCGTCGCTCCCCCGCTGCGTCCGTAACCCGCCATCCTCGCACGTCCTCCCGGGACGGTTCTCCCAATATTTGACCGAGGTAAAATAATCCGGGGGCGACCCTCCGACTCGCGAACTGTCGCATCTGCCGGAGCCCCGCAGTGTGTCTTGGGGGCTTTCGCAGTTAGATCCTCCCTATAGTATTCCCTCCTCGTACGTAACGACCACACACGTACACGTACACACACACACACGCGCGCGCGCACACATACAGCTTAAAACCCTGCGCTTGCGCCCTGTCTGCAGTTCGCGTCCCGAGTTCTCTTATGCGTACATATACATATATTATTTATCGTGCGACTGTTTGTCGAAAGGAGGCGATTATATATGGGCGGGCTGTGGTTTATCATGTATAATCGTGGAGAGTACAGGTGAACTTGTGGTATTGAGATTGCGCGTACTATTCGGTTGAGAGAGAGAGAGAGAGAGAGAGAGAAGAGAAAGAGAGAGAATTTAGTATTATATAATAACCAATCGTGTACAAATTGTCACCCAAAACTTACTTTCTTATAAACAGAATTTCAAAATTATTACTCAAAAAAAGAAAAACAAAAAAAATTAATATTATTATAATCTGATTGACCGCTCTGTAAGTTTATCTGAATAAATATTTTTTCAGTAAAATGTCAAATGGGTGAAAGAAACGTTGCTTGTTTACAAATTATTAATAATTAAATATCAATAATCCAATTTTTTCAACGGATTATACACTAAAAAAAAACAATAATATTAGCAATAAGTACAATGTTCCAAATAACAATAAAGCTGAAAATGGCGTTTCCATTCTACAACCCTTTCTTCAAACAAAAAAAAAAAAATGCTATAGTATCATGAAGAAAAAGTTTAATTTCATACGATTCCCTTACTATCCAATGGACTTGACAAATTTCTCAAGTTGAGCAAAGCTATTACAAACAAAAAAAACATAGATCATTGTACTAAAGTCGTTCACGGAATCTCCCCGAAGATCTGTTCGGCTGTATATATCGAAATCAACAACAGAACGTCAAAACAGCAGAAATGTACAACCTGTCATTTTTTCATACAGAATTGAAAATAATCGCTACTTCGTCTGAGATATAGTAGTATTTTAAGTGAAGAAAAAAATTACGACGAGAAAGAAAATGCACAGATGTTAATCACTGCAGCCTTGTCCTTTTCTCAGTTGGATTTGGCGCACTGCTGCTCGTTAACTTATCATTGACTTACAGTCGTACATTTACTGTTGTTGGTTCCATAACCGCTCGTACTATTTCTGGTTAAAATAAAAACAAAACACCGTTAACAATTTATAATATTTTTATACAAATGGGCTCCCAGGGAGGTCGCTCCCAAATAAGACGAATATGAGCTTCTCCATTCAACAATACGAGTAGCGGAACCTTTTTTAGCAAATTTTCCCGAACTTCAGAGTCTGAACTTTGTACGTAATCGAGAACCAACCGCGTTAGCCATTTCAGCGCCTCGGGGGGGGGGGGGGGCTCGCGAGCCGAGCTGCCTGAAAGGGTGGAGTCGGATAACAAGGTGGAAGCGTGCTATAGATATATATATATATATATATATATATATATATATATATATATCGCTGTCCCCGCCGAGCGAATCGAGCGGGGATAGAGGCGAACGCTTCTGCTCGAAAATTTCTAACGGGACGAAGGTTGAAATTAAACGTTCGATGCCGACGCCTTTCGAATATTACACGCTGGCCCGTTCCGTCGACGCGTGGGGGGCCACGCGCCCGCGTCAAACATCGCGCACTCACAACGTTTTACGTCGGCTTAGCCGCGTACGCGAAAATTTTCGACCATTGTGCGCGCGTTACCGGCAAAGATGCACGATTGTATTGGGTGTCTGGGGCGGGAGGGGTGAACGGTCGTTCTGCGCAGTAAAGCAGAGACTACAGCCCGAAATCGTGATAATTCGGTAAGGATATTTTAGAAGCTCGCTGGGAGTGAGGAATGGACAAAGCAGAGTTTGATAGATGTTAATTTTGATTTTCGTTTATATATAAATTCGCGTTAAATCTTACCGGCAACTTTTTTTAAATTAATTTTCATACGCTCCCTCTACTGTCAAAATTACACATATTTCTTAGACAAACTAGATAATAAAAGTTTGCTATTTATAGTATCGAATAATAATAATAATAACAACTAAAAGAAAAACTACTGAATGCGCTAGAATAACTTGCATGGGAATTTCCATCCATTATCAGGAAAAAGACATCGATAGAATCGATGATTTAGGAGGAATACGATGATTGCCATTTTCGTATGAATATGTAAAAATTGGGCGGAGAAAGAACGGAAAAACTGGGCGATCAAGGCGCACGAGTCGTTTTTATTTTTACGCTCATTGAACGAAATCGATGGTATAGGAAGACATAGTACGGCACAGGGGGGATCATAAGAGTCAAATGAAATATCTCAGCTGCTTCGGAGAAGTAACCGAGCGAACGTTTTTCTACGCGTAACAGACTTTCGAACGGGGAATTGTATTTCTCTTCTAAAAAATATATTTTCACCTTCCCCCCCCACCCCCAATTTCCCCTTGCGCACTCGAAAAAGTAGCATTTACATTTACCGGGGGATCCGAAAGATGTTGATTTAGAATTCAGCCGAAGTATATACATATATACTTCGTGCCTTCATTTTTTTCCCGTTTGCGCGCGCGCGCGCGCGCGGCGCTCTCCTCTCGCCCCGTAATGCGAATAATGCGCATAAATCATACGAGCGCGCGCGCGCGCGCGCTGAAAATAAAACATCTCGCCCGTTCTTCGAGCGCGGGACAATACATAGTGGTGCGCCCGATCTTCGGTGTCGCCGATTAATCCCCCTCCCGCTCTCTCTCTCTCTCTCTCTCTCTCTCTCTCTCTCTTTCTATCTCTCGTCCCCGTTCCCCGATCGACTCACCCGGGTCATTTCGGCGACATCGGCAAATAATCCTTCGACTCTTTCTGCGACACTTTGAATATATATGTATATATATATATATATATATATATATATATATATATATATATATATATATATAGGTATAGACGAGGAGAGATGCATTGATCACCCCTCAGCCGCGTAAATCCTTCCCTCTGATAGTCGCCGGTGGACTACATATGTATATATATATACATATATATATGGGTGGTATAAATTTTGATTATCGAAAGAGCCGCGCCCTCCTCGATCCCTGCCCGGGGAGAGCCGAGTAGCAGCATAGCGTCAGCCCTTTCGTTCGTGCCACCAAAATACCGCCTGCGGCATTTGCGCGCTTTAAACGCACGGCTACCTATATATATATATATATATATATATATATATATATATATATATATATATATATATATAGGTATAATAATGTAATATAATCTATGTAGATAAGAAAGGGAAAGGAACGGACGCGAGAAAGAGCGTCGAATAATTGACCAAGCTGTTCGAACGTACTGAGCTCTGAGCGCTCTGTATTAAAACTACAAAGTTTATTAGAAATCTCTAAATTTTCAAAGCATCGGAAAATATCGCAATGTTTCCGTCGACGCGGGCAGATGAATGATTGACCGCGCAAAATTCCAAAATTCCGATGAATCGATCGATCATTGTATCATCCTCGTCGAGATTTAATAAGAAGAGCAGCATAATTATCAATTGCCATTGTATCCTTATAAAAATCACGTAAGAAAGTCCGACGACGTTCGAGGAAATTGGGCGAATTTCTGCGAATAACGACTGATATGGATACGAGCCTATGAAATGGTAACGACCATACGATACTTCCAGACGAATCTGTAGCAACGCTCGTCGTCGTGTGACGTTTTAGGGATATTCGTAGCCCTCGTCGTTTTAAGCCTACGGTAAAGCGAACGGACGTTGCGAATGTCCTTAACGTATACTTGTTCACAAATATTTTCAGAATTCGATAAAAGCCGCTAAATTTTAACCCACGGATTCAAATACCTTTAATGGTGGGCGTAACTTTTAGCAAAGTCCGTCAACGTCTGACAAGCTCTTATAAATCCGATACCGACTGCTCATCAAGCTTACGCTAAGATAATTATCCACATTATTGAAAAGAAGATCGATCAATAGTGTGATAGTACTCAAAAAAAAAAAAAAAAAATCTTCCAGTGCCGCATTATACGCATCAAACATCAATTCCAATAAAACGAAAAATCCGCTTGCGTACAGGCGAAATTACAATTTAAATTCTAAACACCGAACCTACGCGTACGCTAGGCGTATGAACACACGCGTGATGTCTTCCTCTTTTAGCGGCTCCCTCTTATTGCTTCCGCGCGCTAGCCCCCGCACAAATACACCTCCAATCATAACCCTACACGCGCCTGATACATTACAAACGTCGGCCCTTCGATTCTCGCCCGATCGTACACACGTATATACGAAGCCTATGGCATTAGGGCTCAGCCCTTCACCTCGCGAAATTCCCGCCGGCTTAACGTACGATATATAACGCTGTGCAGACACACACGCACACACACCCACACATGTATATAGATCGTCCATATATACCTGCACTTATAACTTTTGAACAATAGCCGCGTGTGCGGCCCGTTAAGCGCAGTCGAGCGGTCGTTCGCGCCCGCATATATACAGGCGATTCCCCTCTATTAATAGGCTACTCCGTCCCCGCTGCCGTGCGCGAAAAAGCTCTTTTACGCGCAAACGCGCACATACTGACCTCTAGCGAACGTAAGTTTTAGCGACGACGAATATACATACATATATAAATATATATATATATATATATATATATATATATATATATATATATATGTATAGGTAAGGGTAGCAAGAAAACGGGGCTCGAGGCCCGATGGTAGGGTCACGGTGATTTCGCGCGACGAGCCGCCCATATCAATATATAGGCGGAGCGCGATAAAGTCCGCGAGATCTCCGTATATATATATATATATATATATATATATATATATATATATATATATATATATGAATATTCAGTGGCATAGGCTGCTGTTCGCGCCGACGGCTCATATTTCATATATATATATATATATATATACACACATACATATATATACATACCCTCATGTATACGTGTATATTCCTTTATTGTCCCAGGTTGCCATTTCCAACCGCCACTCCGGCATCGGTTCTCTTTATTTCGGAGAATAATATATGTTCAATCGGTATTGCGCTCGGGCTATCGTGACGAGGAGGGGGGAGCGAATTTTTTGTTTGTCTGACTGATAGCTCTTTCGCGCACGCTCTCTCTCTCTCTCTCTCTCTCTCTCTCTCTCTCTCTCTCTCTCTCTCTCTCTCGCTCGCTCTCTCGTTCTGCCGTACGTCAGTTACGTAGGGTCGACAATCGTATAAAGATTTTCATTGGATTTTTAGGGCTTAGGATTTTATCATTCACGGACAAAAGTGCTAATAATCTTTTACGATGTCCTGTACACAGACATATCAAGACCATCAATTTTATTCGCATGGATTTGATCGATGGGCGTATTGTTTTCCAATTCCTTATTCAATGGCGTGAATGGATTTAGAGTCACCCTTTTTTTTCTATATATATTTTCCCTCTTCAAATTGATAAATTCTGCAAAATCTAAATCTAAATGTATATAAAATACAATTATACATATTTTTATACGTATTAAAATATTGAAATTCTGTTGAATTTCGGGATATTGTTTCTTGTTTGATCAATGGTCTATTATACTGTAAAAATTGTAAGCTTTTTAGCGAATAACAATGAAAATTTTCATAATGAAACTTGAACTGGAACATAGTCGTCGCTTTATATAACTACGCGAAAGAGAAGAGTTTAAATAGAGAGAAGGGATATCGAAATACATAATTCGGAAGCGGGTAGTAGAGAGTGAAAGAGCGGCTGTAGAGGTGCTTTTACACGAAGCCAGTTATTCGCACGTTGGACAATGTTACTCATACTATTATTTGCATTGAGATTAAAGGCTGTGCTCCGTTGTTTGCTACATGACATTAATTATATTACGCAAAAGTAATAATTATTTATTGATAGTATTTTAATAAATTTCAAATGATAATTGCACGTACGCAAGTATACCATTGATATTATTATTTTTTCATACAGGAAATTTTCTTCTTACAGTTGCTGATAAATTTTTTAAAGGCTATCGGTCATCTTTAAATTTTAAAATATAAAAAAAAATATTTGGTTTATATATACTCAATTAATGAATAATATAATATATTTATCACATTATAAGTTTAGAGATTATAATAGGTGCAATTCAGAAAAATATTTTAAAATTAGCATTTTTATATTTTCGAATTTTTTTGCGAAATAGTTCGTGAACATTTCAATAAAAGTTTTCAAAGAAACATTTTGGAACGCTTTTGATATATAGTGCGAAATTTTAATATTTCTAAAACTGTGAAAATTAACAAGTGAACATTTTCATGTAAGTGAAGTGAAATAATATAGTACATTGTTAAATTCAATCTAGATTTTACAGCATTATAGTCGATGCGGCCAAAAGCAATCATTTGATAAAGAACATTTCATTGAAAAACTCGATTAATTTAATTATTTAAAAAAATTTTATCAATTATTGTTAATGAAATACTCGTGAAAATTTCGTGTTTTATGCGCGAACTCGGGTTTAGAGAGGCAAACCAACGGGAAAAAACAGCGAGCTTATACAGCGACGCCCAGTGAAAAAAAACGTCGCTTGCAGCGAGCTTGTTCACCGCTTGTAATCGCAAGCTCGAGAGCGCGACAGCGCAAGACGCAAACGAGGATAACCGACAGAATTTCATTGGTCGCCATCATTTCAGAAGTCGGTCGAACATGAATGCTTGAAATGTTATTCTCTTTCGGAGTCCGACCTGAAAATTCGGAATTTTCATAAAAATATTTTGTATATAGTCAATTAAGTTTTATAGATTATATTCAGAGAAGAATATATATATATATATATATATATATATATATATATATATATAGTTAATTTATAACAAATCACTGCATGGAGAAAGTTTTGTTGGAAAAAATTCGAATATCTTCGAGTAATTTGGTCGCAGCCTGTAAGAATCTAAAAAATTATCAAAATTTTTAATAAATTTTACTAAATTAAAGCAATGTTCTTTAGATTGTTACAGTCTGTGCTCACATTACCGACTAGTATCGTAATTTTTATCAAAAAGTTCTTCTCAGCGTATATATCTTGTGAATGGTAGAGAGTCAGGTCCAAAAACTTTGCAGGGTTCGCTTGGGAGGTAATCTCTTAATCTGGTTCAAATCCGTCGTCCAGATGTCGTGGCCTCCCGATCCCGTTAGATAACTTTTTACCGACTGAAAATCAGACATTAGATGGAAATATATATATATATATATATATATATATATATATATATATATATATAAACTAATGTTGGTCTACATATTCAGGATCTCCGTGTTTCTTTCTCATCCTTTGAAATGTAGATATGTCATCGCGAGAATTTCAGACAGTATTAAAAAAAAAATTATTGTAAATTTTGAAATATTATCCAATTATCGGATTGTTATTGTACCAGCTCTACTTATAATATCACTAAAGAGAAATTAATTACCTTAAAAACCAGAATCATATCGAATTTTTGATATTGAGTTTTGAGTGAAGATATATATAAGGAATATTTATTAAAATCCTATTGTTTACACCTTGTAATAAATTCTCAACTTGGTATTCTTACATATCTACATCTTGCACCTGCATACACAGTATAGTATTAAGTAAAATAATGGCAAGGATTTTTATAGAAATTCGTAAGAATTATGCTCAAAAAGTAGAATACACTTAACAAGACAGCTCATTAATAATACTCTTTATATTTTCAATGCATACCTCGAAAGCTCGACTTTTGTATCCCTACACATCACTTGAGAAAAAGCCATTTCAATAATACACTCGCTCGATTTTTCTCATTATTATAACTTTGAAAAAATAAAGTCACTTTAGCGAGCATTGAACCTCAGCCCATCCACGCCATTTCGTACGCATATATAGAGCGCGTCTCACACTCGCATACGCGATTGCAATGAACGCGAGCGTTACGCGCGTACGTACGTACGTATCTTCTTTTTATCTTTTTTTTTTTTGAAAAAAAATAAAAGGAAAAAAAATGTCACGACAAAGCGGTGACTCGGGTCTTTGCATGATAAGCGCGGCGGTATATACATACATACATACATACATATATATTCGACTCGCCTTTTAACAATAACGTTGGGTGCGAGACACAGTATTAGCGCGGCTTTTCCAATAGAAATGAATCGGCTTAGATCTGCCTATTTATCGGCAAGTGGCCGAACGTCTGCGAGATGTAAAAAAAGAAACTATTGCCCACGTGCGTTCGTTGCAATATATATATATATATATATATATATATATATATATATATATATATACGCGTCCAGTTGCCGGCTCATCAGCTGTTAGAGTCGCGCTTCTTGTCCCTTTCAGAAGTTCTTCGCCTCGATAAAACATTAGAGAATTAACAAAGAATTAACACTTAGAGAATTAAAAAAGAGACAGAGGTTATGGTGGATTTACTGTCGTGTTGTTTACTGTAGCATGGGCATAATACCATACCGTTATGGTCCATAGATAATATTAACAAAGATACCTGTTATAGATTAAGTTATAATAATAACCATTTAAATTAAAAACGTTGAAAGTCATTTAATGTAAAAATTCAAAACACGATAATTAAAATTTTTCAGTCGTCATTAATCATTAAAAGCAACACTTTGGTCAAACTGTGCGCGATCACGTTTATTGCCGAGACGTGTACTGTGGCCTGGATACCTTAGCGTGTTTGGCGATGTTAAAGCATCGACCAACACCGAGTTTTACTTAGTCCCGGGTGGTCCCCGGCCCTCCATCTTAGAAGCGACGCAGAGAAAAATGATACGGTTAAATAATTATTATTTGGCCGAACCTGCGTTACGGGCATAAATTATGAAATATTTCACCAAAGAGGTTTGTTCGAAAAGTAATACATTATAAATTTTGGTGCAATAAATGCGTGCTCTGAACATTGGCGAGGCGCTTTCACGAGTCGGAGGCAGAGAAGCGATTGAAAAAGTTGATGTTCTTAGAGAGAGTTCGGCGGCAACTTCGCGGCACAGCCGATCAAAAACGAATAACAGTTGCATAGAAACGTGAGTTCAGTTTATCTTCAGACGTCGAGTAAATAAGGTAATTAAAGTAAAATAATTTTCAAATTTTTAGTGGCTTTCATTTCAATAAATAACAATACTTTTATCAATAAAATTCTACGGCGTTGAACCCGCCATCATTTTTCGTAAAATTCAATCACTGAAAATATGTCGATACTCTAGGATATGCTTCGAATGGGGAGAATCATAGAGCCGATCATCGAGCGTTTGTCCATCTTGAGCTAATTATTATACATACACGATGATTTATTTATTAAATCAAATTATTATACATTGGACATAATTAAAAACATTGAGATTTTATTTATTCTAAATAAAGATAGTAGATTTTTTTCAAGAATTAAACAAAAAATACTCTACATTATGTTGGGTTGCGCTGTCTATTGCATTCGCTCCATTACCTTATCAGATCGAACGCTTCTTCGACTTGTTTGCGAATCGTTCGGGAAGGGGAACTCCCAATTCGACGGTATAATCGACGGAAACGCTGCTCTTTAGATTCTCAAGTATCCGTGTGAATGAAAACATGACGTACATTTAATTTAAAAAACACAACAAAAAAGGAATAAGGAAAACTATTCGGTAGTTTTTCAATTACGGCGTTTTTAGAAAAATATTGTTTACTTCAGATTAATTAAAAAAGAGATGAATTTCCACTAATAGAGTCTGTAGTCAGAATCTGTAGTCTCGAATTATATCGAAATACATTGTTAATTGATTCTAATGTATAAAATAGTAACAAGATAATAAGATTGGAATATTATTCTTCTTATTGTGACATTTCAACTAGACCTGTACAGAATTTGGTCATCCCTTTAAGAGTGCTCAAGAAATTCACATTCCAATCAAATTAAAATCTCACAGTTTCATAGGAAATGTCCATATTTCAAGAAAATGAATCTGTTCCTAAGTATATTATTTTATGATTTGTAATTATTTTCAACGAGTACATACATGCATGCACATGATGTACTGTAGAGCATCCAGAATTTCCAGGAAACTAAAAGTTGGGCCCATCTCGTTCCAAAATTCGCCTGCACGACTATTCGTCTTGAAATCACAATCTGACACGAGTCGATGAATTTTTCTACAGAAATAATTTATGCGTTGCGCTCGACGGGTACATTTTTATCGAAGATGATAATTCCGAGCGAAATGTAATACTGTACGGGCGATTATTATGTAAAAACTACACCAAGCACAAAACGCACTAGCGTGCGTACTCTGGTAATCCGTAATGAATTGTTCAAGGAAACGCTCGCGTCTAGGATTGTTCTTAATCGAACGATTCTCCACGTGCGATCCATAGCTCAACGTCGATTTGATTTTGCAATTATGTACGAAACATGATAAAGCGAATCCCGTGGAAATATAAGCTTTAAGCTCGAAATTTTCGAATTTATAATCGCATTTTTCTCTTCCTCTTCATCTTGCCTTAAATTGTATAAATATACCATTTCTCGGCCTTATATATACAACACTCGATCGTACCACGTGAATTAACGAAAGGTTCTCCGTATTTAGAGAAGTATTATAACCTTTTACAGAATAAAAATGTATCCTTCTAAGCTGTTCAGTAGGTTAATAGATTCCAATCGACCAAACGTTTTGCTTCGCAACAAAAATCAATAAGATAGCTTAAAGTGTACGTCGTAAGAGAAATTTTCTTTTTTTTCACCACTTCCTTCCGTGATCTATACATTTATGTCGATTTCTATACCAGAAGTAATAGAAGCCAGTACTGCGGTATCAAAGAGCAAAAATAACAATGCACGTGGGCAGTAAAATGCGCAACGAGAGGCTCCGACGCGAAGCTAATTGCGCGTATCGCAGCGTAAACATTATATATTCGTCGAAAATGTCGGAAGACCGCCAAAAGCAGGTTTGTCCACGTGCCTCCTACCAGCCCCCCCCCCTCACCCCGTCGACCTATTCAAAACCCTTTAATCGCTCGATCTTCCTTCTGTGCACTGCGCTCGTTCCGTGCTCGCGCAGTCCGTGCGTTCATCGATTGCGCGGGGTCGACAAAGCCCCCGCGAATCAAATTTCCGGGCGCGCGCGTATGAAGCTCGTCATTCTTTTGGCGCGTACGTAAACTTCGTTGTTGCTGCTCGTCGCCACAATAACGACCGACGGGGGCCGGCTGGATTGTGTTGGAGTGCAAATAAAACGATTCGCGGACATCGTCCATCGCCGTCGAAGTAATTAGTACACGTCTCCACGGGGCGGACGCCTCGACGTAGTGTGCCATCGGTCGGGACAATGTGTATGTATATATATATATATATATATATATATATATATATATATATATATATATAGATAAAAGAGCCCCTTTGTAATAACGTCTTTTGGAAGGGGGCGTGCGCGCAGCGACCGCCGACCATGTGCATTATATACCGTTAATGCGAGGCTGACCGTCCGCCCAATTGAGCGCCACTTTCGCCAATTAAAGCCAATTATTACGGGCCGCGCCGGTATCTCCGCCGAAAATATATATATATATATATATATATATATATATATATATATATATATATACAGGAAGACCAACGAGCGTGGATAGACCCTTGGTGCGCGTTGTTGTTGATGGAATCTCCGAAACGACCTATAGGTATATATACGTATATCTTTACGTATACATACGCACCTATGCTCGCACGACTCGGGGCGTACATGGAGTTTCGTTTTATCGCATGTTCGTTTCGTGAACTGACTAGGAGTTCTTATGGTCTCCCCATTTATGTGTTTACCGAGCAATGTTTAGACGTAATAGTGTGTACTTTCGTATTATTAGGAGTTTTTTTTTCAAGGTCAAAAGTTTGCATTGCTATATATTGTGGAATTATTATATGGATCCTTTTTTTAGTGAAAACAATAAGATTATAAATATTATTAATGGTTTATTAAGCCTGAATAATACATTGACAATAGTATACGAGATTAAGAAAATAAATGTTAAGAATGGATATATTGTTCCTCTGATATTGTAATTGGAAAATTAATATCATTAATTAAACATCTTAATTTTTCAATTAACTGTTGCGAATACATCGTCAACGATGGAGTTAATACTATTCTGAATAATAATTTATGAAGAAATTAATAGAATTTCTCGAGAACTTTAAAATTTAAAGTTATAGTATTAAAATACGAAGACAATTATTGTGTACTCCCGAAACACCCGATGGTCTTGTCGGTAGAATTACAGGTATCAAATTTCAAATTTTATCAACTTTATCTTAATATTTCCTCGCGATAGCTTCATTTCTAATATATAGTAACTTTAATGTTACTTGAAAATGTGCCCTAAGAGTTTTCAGTTAGATCAATTCTATATAGGAATGATCACAGTATTCAATGAATTGGCGATAGAATGTTTAAAATTTTGTGATCACTTTGTTGAATTCTCACCATTAATAATAAGTCATTTTTACAAATAATATTGATGGAAGCATGTCCGCACGATTTGATTGGTATACTTGTTATCCTGTATTTAATAGTTTTCAGTAGGTAGTGTTAAAGATGAAAGCTTATAAAATAATCATCTACAAAGACAAAACGGCTCGCAAAATGAATTTCATATGCTTATGTACATGGCTACGTATAATTTATATAATTAAACTATGCCGATATCTCGAGGTCTGATATGCAAGTGTGTAATTTCCGTACCCCCTAGATCCATTTGTATATCAATTTCTTCCAGTTTTCGAAGTTTTGGAAATTCAGAGAATTTTTTTCCGAACAGAAAAACGTGGAGAATTATAAAAAAGTCAAGCTTTATTTTCATAAAGGTTTTAGACATTATTCACTGCAGCTTCCATTTCCTGTTCTACAATGTATTATATATAGTTATTTATGTATATTGGATCTGGATATTAAAATGTTCATATTAGTTACTAATTGTATATCTAACATTTGTGCCATTTTTTGACAAGGATGGTTTTAATATGTTAACGAAGTCAAAAAATCTATTAAATTTGATTTATCATTGTGAACATAGATTTATATGCAAAATTTTTTTCTTACATTGCAAAAGTCGAATTACGCGTCAATATAGAGCTGCAGATACGACGACTTTGATTTCATTGGTTTAATTTAAAGGAAACATGCATCTGAAGCTCTCAAAAAATTGCTCTCAGAAGTACACCCGGAATATGTTCCAGATGTTAGAAGGTGTCAAAAGGGGCTTGCTCGTTTCAAAAGTTCCGAAGACAATCTGCGCCAGGGACTGGTTAAACAACTCAAAGAAGATCCGTGTAAAATGCTAGAAGAACCTTTTTATTCTTGGGAGTAACACACAAACCTTCTTTCCAAGCTTCTAAAACCACTGAGAGCCAGCTCAAAAGTTAACAGATTAGATGTATAACTAATCGACGTCAAAGATCGACGAAAATCGTCCTATGATTCCGAAATTTTTTTTTCAGCCCGACATAAATCAAAAGTCCTCTTATGATCGAATTATTACTAGAGACAAAAAGCAAATCTATTAGGATATTTCAAAGCGCAAAAAAAGTAGAATAAAGCCCGGAGAACCAGAAACATCGCGGTGGCAGTGAGAAATCTAGGATGAGAAAGGTGTGGTCCACTGTGACCTGCTGAAGAAGGGATCAAATAGTAGATGGATCGTTCTATTCAAGGCAATCGATGTGTTTGAAATCATTTCAGTCCTCGAACAGACACTCGCTATTATTCTAATTCGGTCGTCTTAAAATCCAAACCTTTTGTTTCGGACGATACGGATTGCCCTCACTGGAGTGGGCCTCATACACATCCGCCTGAAAGAATCAAAAAGTGGCTTGATTCGATCCTGGTTTTACACGAATTCTAATTTTTTCGAGCGGAATCGACAGATTGCAGTCTAATGTTATATGAAGCGTTTAACAATATTTGGAATAATCAAGTATTTTTTCATTTTGTTACGGAAGTAAGTCCAAATTTTCATCGAGAATACCAACTGATTAAGTTCCAAATCCAGTATTCTATATATACATATGTTTCATAGACAATTTTTCAACGATCGCGTATAATTTTCAACATTGTATAAACATATACGTTAAAACTCTTTCAAGCCAAATGTATTATACGCTGGATTTGCCGTTCTGATATATATAGAATTCTGTATATCCACGAGTTTTAAAAAAAAACTTCCAAGGAGCAGCCGCATTCCTCATGTACGTCGATATATTATATATATATATATATATATATATATATATATATATATATATATATATTAGAGCCGGTTAATTTGCCAAGAGGGGCCGCGCAGCCGAGTGTGCTGGCAGGAGCTCGCGCGTATCGCCGATGAAATCGCTCCGATAACTATGGGCGGCCAAATATACGCCGCCCGTTAGCATCCTTTTCCGCCTCCTCCTCGGGCTCGGTACGTGCCGTTTAAGGGTAAATTCCGCTCGATTGCATTTCTATACACACACACTCACACGCGCGCGCGCGCACGGGGCAGAATATCCTCCTGTCTTTATCCTCGCTGCGGAGTGCGAGGGCGACGGGGGAAAAGGGGGTGGAGGGGCGGTGAGAAAGCGAGCACGCAAACGAACTGCCGTCTCGTTTTCGAGGCACATCCTCGACTTTAAGCCAGAGAAGTAATCGAGACTCCGGGCGAGCAGTTAGCGAGCTCCCCGTTCCTCCCGCTCTCTGGCCAGCGCCACACGGGGCTTCCTCCTACTTCTGCCTCAAGCCTCCCACTTCAGCCTCGTCCTTCTTGGCTGCCTTGTCTCAACCCGGCGCGTATGAGCGCGCCCGCGATATCTCTCGGAGCCTCGGCGTCGGGACGTATCGGACGCCCTCCCCGGACCCCGCTCTGCCTCGCGATTGTCCTATATGCGAATTATAGAAGACGGAGGCGAGGATCGTGCGCGACTCTTTCAGGACTCGTAAAGGATGCATAATTGCGCGCGCGCGAGCGCCCACACACACACACACACACACACACACACACACATACTTTGATGTTTACATCCATCTTTATACCTATAATATATTTATTTTACCATCTTGCAAATCGATATTTTATTTTCATTTATTATACATACATACATACATATATATATGTCTATCTATGTGTTTTTATATATTTCAGTTCTTACCCGACAAGAGATATTATTAACTCCCAAATCAAGTGAATATTCTAATAAATATAATATTTATTTCACAGTAATATCGATTTTTTGTAATTTTTGGTTCATTTTGTTTTACCTCAAAAAAATAATATGTCTGATTATTCAAAAAGAGCCTTTTACCGCTTGAGACCCTAACGATCTTCCAATCATGAAGAAGATAAGTTGTTTATTTCATTCAATATCACTACTTTCGTTAGTATAGATATTGTCAATTGATATTCGAATGGATTTCTAGCCGTTTATGCCTAACCGTCCGTCAAACTGACACACTTACAATTGAACTTCGAACGACGATCACTGAAAGCAATGCATCCCAGATTTTTTCCATCAAAATTCAGCCAGCCGAGGAACAAAAAGCATTAATTAAAAATTTGAAATGAAAGGATTAATTAAAAAATTCTTCCAAAATAATGAAAATAATACTTTAAATTCCAGGTTATCGCGCGCATACTTATATCGTTGCGCTCGTCCAAAAATTCGATTCGAAATTCAAATTTTGTGTAAAAAAAAGTCGCCGCAGTTATGGTAGTCCGATTCGATTTTTTCCTTTTTTTTCTTATCGCCTACGAGCCAGGTTAAAATGGCCCGATGCGCCGGCGCGCCGTCGTCGCGCCTCCTCCTGCAGGTTTCGATATGTATATGCAACGTTCACTTTTCACACCTGCCAGCGAGGGTATATATATATATATATATATATATATATATATATATATATACATCATATATTCGGCCAGAGCAGCCGGTCGGCTTCACTGTGCGCGAGCGATCGCAGTTCTCCTCTCCCACCGTCTCGCGCCTTCAAAAAATTGCCCGATCAACGGCCGAGAGAATCGGGCGGTGATGTGAGAGGGGGCACCGGTAAATCTATGAGACACGTGGCCACGTATATACTATATATATATATATATATATATATATATATATATATATATATACTGAATTAATACGTACTCTCCATCCATTTGTTTTTTTTAACTCTTTTTATCCGATCTGTACTTTATGTAGACTCGCTGTATACTCGCAAAATTCACATATAGTTATGCGAATGAGCTTCGGTGACTAGCATACGCTTTTATTTTTAAGTATTCGATCATTAGTGAAAAGAAAATTGTCGTACATGTATTTATTAAACAACTATGATATATCACTTTTTTAAAATGATTGATTCATTTTGTAATACATTATGCTAGTTATTAAGTAAGATATTTTTTTTTTATTAATTTCTTACTATACCGAAAAGAAATCAAACTAACTATAATTCTTTTTCAGAAATATTATTCATGCTTCCCGCGTTAATTTAAAAGAATTACAGAAGAAAAAAAAGCAAATTAGAGTTAAAATGTTTTATTAATAGATACATCTCGCCAATACAGGCTGCGCGCCGAACAATTATCATAATAAAAATCCGCAACGAATGCTCGGAATAAATCTTAAATCGTCTCCGCGCCATTTATTATTCACAAGCGCGCGCAGATATAGCGCCCCTGGAGGAGTCATTATATTATTCTCGCATAAAATGTAAAATTATCACTTTGCCGAGAATATCTTTTTTCACGCTCTCCCCCTCCATACGTCGGCTCATATTTTATTCGCCGGATAAGTGATACCATTATATTATTTATACATTTACGAGCGCATATATATATAATATGTGTGTATAGAGTGAATTTTCCCTTCTTCGAATTTTTCAAAAAGTTATGGTCTCGTACAAATCATATCGTACACGGGAAATTACTGTCTGCAACTTAAGAATATTGTTTCCTGAATACTATACTTGCCTTTTTTGATATTTACACAATCCCTTAAAAATATATTTGAATTTCACTTTAGAAAATGAAATACTAATAATGCTTTAAGACATTTTAATATTAGACGTAATAGTATAAGACATATTTTGTTTTCATAATTATGCGGCTTTCTTCTTGCGTGGGATTTTTTTACAGTGTATTTAATTTCTATATAAAACTTGATTAATACCTAATTTATGATTGCATTCACCTTTTGCAAGATAATAACCAATGTTTACATTACCATGCATTCATCTTCAACCGATCCCATTGAAATCGACTCGTCGGAAATGCAACAAATCACCGTGCGACGATCCACAAAACTATCGCTCACATCGCTTGCGAAGCGTCGCTATCGAAATGCAGACTTAACGCCCGTAAAAAAAAAAAAAAAAAAAAAAAAAAAAAAAAAATACCTCCACGACCCCGCCCACGGGCCACGTAAATCTTTTACTTCGTAAGACGACGGCGAGCCACCGGGCCCGCGCAAGCCGGATTCGCGCGACGCGTCTATTAAATTCCCGAGAGCCGCGGCGCGCGCTTAAAGCCGGCGATTTATTTGCATTAGCCAATCGTAATTGGCGACGATCGCTTGTACGCCGTATTGTCTGTATGATACAATGTGTACGCGAGAAGCCCGCTCCTTTCGCGATGCGCGCGCGAGCCGCAACCGCCCGCGACCGTAGCCAATCTCTCCCTCTCCCGCCTCCTCATCCAACTCCTGCTCGATGAAAAATGCCGCGGCTATGTAAAGCGAATTGCGCCACCCTCGAGGTCGCTCGTTCGCTCGCTCGTTTCATTATTTCGTCCAAAGACACAAAGTGAGGGAGGGTGTGTGTGTGTGTGTGTGTGAGAGAGAGAGAGAGAGAGAGAGGGGAGTGGGCGAGGGTGTACGAGGGAGTTCGACGCTGCCGCGCGTCGTGTAGCGTGATTCTCCGCCGACCCCTCCCACTCAGTCCCGGCGCAATTGTTGCGCCCGTCGTGCATAATGGAAAAATTAATTTCGAACCGGCACTTTGTTTCCTCGTAACGATTTCGCCGTTGAGCTCGATCTTCGTATACGTGTATGCGTATACGCATATATATATATATATATATATATATATATATATATATATATATACGCGTATGTACCTTTGCCCCCCTCTCCCCAAAAAATTCTCTCCTCGACATTCTTCCGATTATTATTGTCGCACAATAAGCTATATACGGCTAATCCATTCGTATTCCTGAACGTGTAGCTCGACGCGCGTTTCCGCTGCGAGATTAAAATCCTCGAGCTATCAAATGGCATCATTGCCGAACCACGACTCGCCCGACCCAATATTTGTTGGCGGGGACGGAGGGAATGTTTTTAATATTTTTTCGCCGAAACGACGTAATTTTAATCGTTCAACTGTAGATATCGTCGGACGTATTTCATGTGCTCTAAATTGGAGAAGGTAAAAATTGTATCGTCGTAGATATGTATATATATATGTATATATATATATATTATATATATATGTATTATACGTGTGTGTCCGAATTTCGACATCCCATTGCTGCACAGGCGAGGCTTTGATGATTACGAAAACGAGACGTCGTGGGCTTCGTATACCGGCATTCTTCGCATCCCGAATAAAAGGAGAGGATGAATTTTTGCGCGCCTCCGTACGTTGCAGCACAAATGAAAATTAGGCCGTATGCCACAGTCCTGGCTAACAATTTAGTATTTCATCGTAATAGCGTGATAGGGACAATCGGGTAGGCATGGACGATTAATTTCCAATATGTTTAAGTAAAGCAAGCACATTTTTGTTAAAAAAAAAAAAAAAAAGAAACTGATCGATATAATTTTTAATTCACATTACAAATTTTTACATTGAAAGTTTTCAGTTTACTTAATCGTCCATTTAGTCCACGATACTTTATCGTCCTTTTAGTTTTTACCTATGAATTCAATTTTATCCTTTTTTTAAATTTGATTTTTATGACTACAATGTAGGTAATTACAAAAATCAAATTTAAAAAAAGAGAACATACTCTTGTATTAGTCATATCCGAAAGCAATGAAAAATTTATAAACTTTGACAAGTGTAAGCCTGCGCAAGAATTATTTTTTTCCATCTTTCGTTTAAGACGTTTTAAACAATATCTTATTCTCCATTTTATTCGATCTATAATGCCCAGCAGTTTGGGACAGAATGAAATTCGCGTAAAAAAAAAAAAGAAAAGTCGAACAGCGTCCGTTGCCCTCGCGCATATATAGACCTACGATTAGGAATCGCTTGCGATCAGTCGAAAAGATATACCCGTGTTATAGGCCGTGGATTACGAAGCCGCAAGAAGCGCTCGACTCCTCCGCGCCGCGTCGAAGCTTTTATGCATACCGAAAAAAAACCAATGGAACCATTCGGTTCTCATCCATCACCCGTCGCGGCTCGTTCGATCTTTGTCTCCATCTCCCCGCCCCGCCCTCTCTCTTTCTCGCGGGAGCCGCCCCCTACGCACCGATCCTGTACATCATCTATAAGCAATAACATCGACGAGAGCGCGTGGTGAAAAATATATATATACCTACAGACACCTGTCGCGTCCCTTTAAAAATAATTAGCAAGCGTGCGCGCGCGCGTGGGGTAGAGGAGTCGATGAAAAATGAAGGCCTCCTCCCGAGACAAAGGCCGGCCGCGCATTAATAGAAGCGCGTCTCTGGCCCGGGACCTATCAAACTTCCATTAAGCCCCCTCCACCCCCCCGGCGTCTCACGCTCGCTCCTTCGTCCTCGGGACCTCTCGTTCCTTCGACGCGAGTTGGTTTTTTTTTTCATCTCGGCCTCCCCTCACCCCCTCTCATATCGCTCCCAGTCTTTGTTCTATATACGTATATATGTATATACCGCTCGTTCCTCGGCGCGTCTCTTTGCATATATATATATATATATATATATATATATATATATATATATATATTCGTCGGTGCACTCTGCCCATTAGAGGCCTTTCATGCTGACGAAGAGTTCGCTAATTGAAGGAGCTTTACTTGATGCCAACACTCTTTTATGTATATATATATATATATATATATATATATATATATATATATATATATATATTTACACACACTTATATGTAAAGTTTAGTTATTGAAAGTAAGTAATTTTATTGATCATATTATATATGATTCATTCTATATTGCGTTGATTTATTATAGGTAAGAAGCATTGTCGCTATATATTGGCGTCCCAGCAAAAAAGGAATCGACGATCAGGTTAAAAATGTCAAATGAAAAAAACAAAAAATAGTTCTTTTTAAAGCAGTCTTATATTTCAGCAGCAAACTTGTCTGTTAACTTTAGTTGAAAAAAGATAGTTTCAGTTCTACAATAGTTCTAAATCGTAAGAACACTTCTCATTTTTTTTTAAAATTATTTTTTGACAGTTTACACGAACATATTAACAAATCATACTTCTTCTTTCTGATTTTAAATAATTTCATCGAATAATTATTGATTATTGAACCTATCTAAAAATTTAAACTAATATTAAATTAATATTTTGTCACCGATGAAATTCCAATCGTGATTTAATGTAATACAGGTATAGTGAGCTGCATTAGCCCATAGTAAGCATCGGCATTATTTCATTTGATTCGTAAAAAAAGACTATCGATTAAATTTCATTATTTTATCATAAACTATCATTTACAAATAGAATTCCAAAAAAAAAAACAAGTTCTCCATTAGCTCTAGCGTTAAGTTATATCTTAAACAGTTTCACGGGGTTGTGATAATGTTATGCAGCCGGGCCCTCAATCCCTGCATTATATTTTTATTTATTTTCAATTCGTGATGAAGGCTTTGGGTGTATTTTTTTTTTGTTGCGAAATCCCAATCCGAGGTTAAAAAATATACAGAAATTAAAAAAAAAAAGGAAACGAGGAGGAATGAATTTATATTATTGTATAATTAAATATATAATACATTTATAATTTAAGGCCGTTATGTTGACTGTTTGCACGGATGTTTAGCGTCAAAGGCCTAGCCCACGATGATTCTACTAATTGTAGAATCGCCACGATGATCCCGCAAAACGCATACAGAAACATCCTCAAAAAACCTTTCGTCGCGGGCTAAAATTGCTAAAATTGCTCCCGCAATACTGACCGTTATCATCTGTGATATAAGATGCTATGTAATTCCATCGGGCCGGTTGATTTTGCAAAAGAGAAATTGAAAACGGGACGCGAATGGGTAGCTCTGTCGCCAAAGCCGCGTGCTGGCTACAATGATTGAGAAAGCGAACGCGGCGATTTGTTAATAAAAATTAAAGAAGCCCCTTCGGTGCGTGAAAATATTTGGTTGGGAATAATTGATGATCCGGCGCTCTATCGAGGAAATTTAATATCTACGGAAGTAAATGAAAATACAAGTTGATGAATTGAATCCAGAGTCAAATCATAACTACTAAATTAAATTTACAGACGTCTGCCAGTGTTTTTAAAATTAATATTCAATTGTTATGGAAAATATCCAAAATATATATATATATATATATATATATATATATATATATATATATAAAGTTTTGACGTTTTAGATTTATGAATAATTATCATCCGTACTAATATATTTTTTTTGCTTGCTACAAACGCCAAACAGAATATCAGATGAAAATTTATCATCCGATCAAAAGTTCGAAGGTCTAAAAATTAGATTACAATAAACGGACAAATGGTCAAAATCCAAAAAGTATGTGTACGAAATATAGTGCAGTATTCAATGGAGTGTCCAGAGTAACTACCAAAGAAGCCCTGTTAAAATTTCAGAGCGCCTGCTTAGCTCAGAAAATAGATTTATATATATTTCTATTTTTAGCCGATTTATAAAAAAATCCTTGTTTCATCGTAATAATTTATATATTGCAAAGAGTCCGATTTATAGATTTCATTGTAAAATTTTTAGTAATGGAAGGGAATTATTGCAATAAATATTCGTGTCTCTCGATGAATACGATGAAGAGCACGTGGAAACTCGAGAGAGAGAAAAAAAACGAATTCGACAATAGGAAAAAACTATATTTTTCACGACGTCATCATTACACGTCAAACACGGTAATGTCGCTTCTTCAAAACAACCGAAATTCAATATGGTTCGAAAATAAAAATCTATCATATACAAATTATCTTGTTTAAGATATTTACGTATTAACACACAGTCTTTTCAGTATTCGAAGCATGTTCAAATACACGAAGTAAAAAATTTAAGTAAATTTGAAATGTGACTTTAATTACTTATGCCATGTGTGTATGTGCGTGTGTACGTAGAACGTGAACAGATTTATTTTAAAAATCAGTATTAAAAATTGGTATATAATTTTTATATCCAATCAAAGAAAAATGACACATATATTTATTCATGATCAACTTAAATAACAAGCACCGGCTAATTTGATCACAATTATACAACGCCCATGTGGAAAATTCGTTTTCTGCCACTTCGTCGTCCCGACTACACCAGCTTAATTTTCCGTTAAAGCGCAAGAAAATGCCCCCCCCCCCCGGGCGTTCGCGTCAACTGTACGCCCTCAAAATCGCCAATCGGCAAGATCGCGCGGAAACCGCGTTCGCTCCGAGTGCCGCTCTGGCGTGCTTCTGTAACGACAGCGCGTGCACCTCGCGCGACTCAATCGCGAAATCCAATCGTCCCATTGTTTCGGCGACGTGGAGCGACTGGGATTCGATGGCCAGGGCCAGGGTTCGAAAAGGGACGCGAGCTTCTCATGGGGGTAGGGGGATCTCTCGGATTTCCATCTGCGCGTGTGCGAGATTCGGATCTTTGAATTTAAAGGAAGGCACGTTTGATCTTTGAGACGCTGTTAGACCGACGATAATTTGATTGACTCGTGGGTTTGCGGCGAATCAATTTTCTACAGGAGAGCACGTAAAATGAATTCGATACAATAAAAAAAAAAAAAAACAAACTAACATTTTTTTCTATTCAAGTGGATCTTTCCATTCGTTATTTTTATATAATTACCGTGTACAATAACAAATTTCCATTTGATCCATTGTGAATCCACATTCGATCATGGTTGATTAATCATGGGTTTAGAATAATTTCTAACCTTCTAGCGCATACTTCGAATGTGTGTTTCCATGCGCGACGGGATAATTTCGACGATGCTTTTGAACGTATACGATTCTATTGGGAATTGGATTTATTTGAAATCAATCGGATTTTTATCTAATCTTTCAAGAGAATTACATTGCCACGTCGGCGCACAATCGATTTTGCCGAGATGCACGAAGTATGCGGCGAGCTTATTAAGATTCTGAAGCTTCAGGTATTTTTCGACATTAACAATAAAAGAATACAGACGCATGGTGGAAAAAAAACGTCAGGCAGGCTAATATAAAAACATTTTTTTCATGCGAAATAAATATCTATAAACGAAAACATCTATATATATATATATATATATATATATATATATATATATATATAGGTGTGTGTATATCTGCCAAGAACTCAAGCCTTTTCAAAGAAAAAACAAGAAAGAAATTTTCGTAAGCTCCTTCGCATTCACCCCTGGTCGATGCGGATAATAATGTAAACAACGGAGACGAGGGAGTAGAGCTGCGCGGCATTCCCCTGACCTCTCGTGCAGACCATTATAATTACATCTGTATAGCTGCGGATTGTTCCACCGGCACACCCCCCGCCCCTCCCGTAAAAAACGAAACATCCGATTTTCCTTCGGGAGCGTTCGTTGCTCGTGCACGACGCGCTCGGCTCAACAATTTTTTTTCGCTCCTTGCGACTAATTGCCGCATCATGTAGAATGTCGATCGTGTAGAAAATTGAAAGTACATTGATGCATCACTAAACCCTCTATTGGCCGAGGTACGAAAAAACTACTAGAGCCATTTTCTTTTTGTCAAATAGATGTTTTTACTAACGGCTATGAACTAAATTTCGAACTCAACAATATTTAATTTCTTAATTACTAATATATGAAAGTACATATTCTTGATTAAACTGTTTTGTTGTAAAAAAAAAAAAAATTACGTAATTGATACTATGCTAGACAAACTAATTGATAATATGCCTTTTTGTCATGTAAATTAATTTTAAATAATAAGAGAATGAACATTGAATGAATTTGACAACATACATATGTCTTGTTTTTTCTCACTGTACATTTAGTCTATATATCTATATACACACACAAAATTTATGATAATGAGCACGGCATGTAATCTTCGTAGGGATTATAGAGAATGTCGAATATAATTGTTAAACAACTGTCAAGTAAATTAATTCAAAGCTATACAATTATTTTTAATAAGTCCTTTGATAACTATTACAATCCAGAAAAATCAAATAGAGCTATAAGTTTATTTTCTAAAGAAAAGAAAAACATGACAAAGAAAATACATTGTGTGACCCGAGATCTACCAGCGCATTACACTCAGAGTAAATTATGTTCCTAAAACGCATAAATAATAAAAACAAAAATTTTTTCAAAAAATAACACAATTCAACATTTGCATAGGTATTCAAATCAAGACTAAACGAATGTTCTGATGAGTTACCTAAGTAGACATTTGATGAGTAATGAAGCGATGAGTGCTTATATATGACTGATTTAAAAAAAAAAGGTTTACGACACTGGTTAGATTGATTTTTTCAGTTGAAAGTTAATTTTCTAAACTTTAATTTATAATATTTTATCTTTTGTTTCATCCTATTGCTTTTTGTAATTTTTAATTCAGAAAACCCAAACATATTTCAGCTAAATATTCAATGAAATTGATCTAAATAACTAAAATATATATATATAGGAGACTAGTAATTTAAGCTTTCGGAAGTTGCTTTTTTTTTCTTTTGATTTGTGGTCCTGCGATTATCCAATCAGCTGTAACTTACTCAACCGGGAAAAATTTTTGTCTCAATATTACTTTGACAGTAATGAATAAAAACGGCTTCATTCCCGGAATATGACAATTTTATGATACGCATATATTTGCTGTATAACAACTCCATTATATCTGTATCGATCGTCCTCATATCCCGAGCCGACCACGCGATATATACACATGCACAGATATATGCGTCTATTCCGATAGAAAAAATCATAAACAAAAAAAAAAAAAAAAAAAAAAAACGCGCTCGCCGCAATCCCAACTATATTAAAGTGACCGGGAATCGTTTCGAACTGTCTGACCGACTCCGCTATACAAAAAAAGTCTCTCCGGAACTCTTCGGGATAAACCAAACGCCTGTCATGTCATACCAAACACACACACACACACACACACACGTGTGTGGTCTATCGACGCGAATGAATGACGCGCGCGCGTATCGGATCCGTTTTAACCGCGCGGCCATCCCCGGTCGTCCACCCGCCCGAGCGCGATGCCTCGCGCGGGCACTCGGGCTAATGAAAACCGTGATTGAGCGCGGACGGGGCCGGGACGCGGGGAGGGTGGGGCGCGCGAATCCGCGCCGGCCAAGGGGCTGTTTCGTCTCTAATCACGCCAGACAGTCGAGTGTTTGGGCAGGGCTGGGTGGAGGGGGGGGGAGGGAAGGATGAGGGGTTGGGATAGCGATAGAGCAAGAGAGAACGAGAGAGAGAGAGAGAGAGAGAGAAAGAAAGAGAACTTGGAAGAGAAATTTTTTTTTTCTTCTCCTAATCCAATTATCCCGCTCGTGATCCGCCTTCATCTCCCCATCCCCCGTCGTCCTTCTTCGCCCCCTCCCCTCTTCAACCCCGCTATACCGTCCGCTGTCTAGGTTCGTTCGAAGAACGATTTCGCCGCTGCGATATCTTCTTTGTTTTCGATATCGTACGCCGCAATACTGTACTTTTTATGAAAGCTTCAATTTATATATATATATATATATATATATATATATATATATAGTATATATAATTCTATCAGTGCAGTCGATTTGATCGAAAAGCCCAAGCGAACGATAAGTCCGTCAAGGCAGAAAAGTCTATCGGTACTTCATCGAAGCATGTAGGGTTTGGTTTTGCAATAACAGGGCTCAACAAAATGTGACTTCTTTGGACGGGATCGATAAGTGCGTCAGTTGCTCGTTTTATACAATACCATATTGGTAATAAATTATAAATTAATATTATTCGTAAAAGGATGACTACGTACTAAATAGTAAATTTTCGTAGATAAAACAGCTCGATTCTTGAAGTACATGGGTTATTTACAAATCGACGAGTTGCGCGTACACTAGAACGCAGAATAATGTAGATAATTTAGACTTAGGATGCTACGTTTAAGACGCTTACGAAATCTGCCAATTACCAAGAGAATATAAATCCTTCAATTGCATAAGACGAATTTCGATGATTATGGAGCTCGTCGTCCCGCCCCCTCCCACTCACACCGCACGAGGAATGGATAAATTTTCATCTCCCGAAAATTTAGAATTATTCAAAATTCAATTCTTATAAAGTTCAAATTTGATAGTTTTATAAGAGTGCCGTCTGAAAGAGAGTAAAAATAAAATATATCGCGTGCTTGTTTTTTTTATAAAATAATAGTTTGTAATTCCATAACTGTGACATATATTTCTCGCATGTAAAACATGCATTTACATTGTATTTAATAATTCAAGTTCGCGAGGATCAAACGATGTACTATAAAAAATATCGTTTAAACAAAGTAGATACTGATAGAAATAATTTAAAGTAAACGCCTATATGTAATTCATTAAGCTAAGATGCAGGCACCCCTGTTCTATGGGCGACATAGATCGGTCGAACTGAACAAACTTACCAAAGTGATCTCTTACTTTTCATCATACTAGTCAATCGATTAATATTTTATAGATATTGCATGGTGAACTTCATTATACGTTCCAAAAAAAAAAAAAATTCTCATTTCCATTAAAAATCTTCCACTTCGTAAATTGTCGATTTTTAACGATAAAACAAACAAGAAAAAAAAACTGCATTTCATCGGTTTTTCTTTGAAATAATCTTTCATTCTCACGTTCTTACATGCACGCAAGAAGAACGTATAGACCTCTCTGTCCTCAACCCCGCAGATTAGATAAAATAAGCAAAAAAAAAAAAACGATCACACCGGTCCTCCAAACTTTTGTACGCAACGTAAGGACGGCCCAGCTAATAAAATAAATAAAATCAAATAATTTTAATGCGTGATTATTGCTTTTTCAACGGCAAACTATTCACTACGATAAACGTATTAATTCAAATCTTCGGATATTCCGTGGGGCGAAACAACGCGATATCATAACGAGCGTCTCCGGAATCGTGGTCAACTCATCTTCCTTACACCCGGTCAAATTGCGTAGATCAGCCCACCCGAACGCACAGTAAATTAACCCCCTCCCCTCTGCTCCCGTCATCCGTAATAGAAACTCATTTCAATCAGAATCGATTGTTCACTTTTCATTGTTTGTCCCGCTCTTCTTGTGTGAAAATCATTAAGTAAGTAAATATGAAAATATATAAATATATATATATATATATATATATATTTATTTATTTATTTAAATAAAACGTTGATTAATATTTGGGCAGGATGTGACTAAGCTATATTACTAGTCGGGGCAAAAGCTCGGAAACGGTAGGAGTCTACGAGAAAAGGCAGGCGCGCCCGTTGTAATATATATATATATATATATATATATATATATATATATATATATATATATATGTATATATGGGAAGCGTAAAAGTTTCGTGTCTCGAAAATGTATAGCGCTGGTTAAGTGAGAGTTGTGGTAGGGGTAGGGGGGAGGAATGCGCGTAACGCGAGCTAATCATTCAAAATCACGTGTACGCGAGGAAATGTAGACGATTGACGGTCAGAATCGATGCACAATATGATTTGGGAAATAGAGAGAGAGAGAGACAGAGAGGAGGGGACTCTGGACACGCGAGCGAGTAGATATTTTAGTTCGTTATGTATAATAAGAAATCATGCGTGCGCCCGTTCGTGCGAACAGGCTAAAGTTCATATTGTGTATATATATATATATATATATATATATATATATATATATATATTCTTCCATGGTATCGATTCCCTATATAAATCTATTACATATCCGTCTCACCAGTCAATGATGATATGGCCTTTTATTTACATTGCAGCTTATTGGAGGTGGCTTTTCTACACATATGCATTATTTACTTATTTAATCAGCGCTGTTACTCACTTTTTTGAACCAATCTTTCAACTATGTTAATTTTTTTTTCTTACACCGATGTTTATGTTATTAATCCAAACAAATTAGCTGTTTATCGTGTAAACAGGTGAAATTATTTATTATGACTTATATCTAAAGCGATTTATTGTGCTTTTCAATTTAATGATTTTCGGACCGTAGAGACCTGATTAAAGAATTTTTTTCTGCAAAATTGCTATTCTAACTTTGTATAAGAATATTTAACTAATGTTCTATTTGGGCATTTATTGGTAAGGATGGTTTTTGCTTTGTACCAGTAATTCTCTGTGTCGAAGTTTTCATAATAGAGGAATATTTCTTTTTAATCGAGATAAATACGATATATAGTTTCATTCTCGAAGCAAATGAATCTTTACGAACATATAACTTTCTATATGTGTGTGTGTATCTATCTATCTATCTATCTATCTATATATATAAACAATTATAATAAATAATACAATCAAAAGACAAACAAAGATACTTCCATTTATTTACAAATAAATAAATTTTCCATACTAACAAATTTTTATAACTTTAACATCTACATATATGTATATATATATATATATATATATATATATATATGCGTGTATGCTTGTACATATATATAATCTTTATTTTCACGTCTGCAAGAGCAACGCGACTCCGGCCAGTGTCCACTTGGCCGGCTTGTCCCTCGTCTTCAGATTGAACGTCCAGACGTAGGTCGGACCGCGGGTGCGGGTCTTGTAAACCGGGCACTCGTACATGTTGCGCAGATCCTGCTTGTCCTGGGTGATCGCCCGCACGTTGATCACGGGCATGGTCGGGAACAGCTCCTTGGGCCGCGAGTCGACGATTATGCCGGCCTGCACGTCCCATCTCGCGCCCTCCATGAAAATTCCATGGACGTAGGCCCCGTCTCTTGGCGCCGCGCTGCGAAATCGCGGATAGGGGGGGAGGGGGATTAGGATGAGCGCGACAGTCGCTTGAAGTTAGGCTCGTTCGAAGCGCCGACGACGATACGGTGATAACGGGCGGAATTGCGAGGTGGGCAAGTGTGGGGGGAGGGGTGTAAACGAGCGCGGGACCCTTAAGAAATTAGCTGTGGGTAATTTAATTTGCGCGATTCTACCGATGTATTTTGGTTAGATCATTTTAGTTACGTTATTTTACTATTACATTGTATCGTAAAGCTTAAATTGAGAAATAACTAAATGAAAGAATGAAAGTAACTAAATTGAAAACGAGTCTAAGTCAAGAAGCCGCGTGATCAAGCATAGGGTTATTAAATAAGATAAGAAACGCGGATATATTTCGTTCTTGTTCCTTTCCACATAGCGGCCATCTAGATGACTATATATAATAATACAATAAGGGGTTCGTGTCACAGTTTGCTTACAAAGCATTATTTGTTGTTAAAACTTAATCATATAAATTTCTATACTTATATTAGTATGAAATAATATATAACTATTTTACTTGAAATAATACCAAATGTTTGATGGCAGACAATAAGACTTAATATTATATTTTGATGTATGCAATTTTAATTATTGTTTTAAAAAAATATGTTAGCTTTGTCGTTAAATAATTGTGAAATTTTAGTATTAGATGTTAAAATATAAAATATATTTGTTCCTATAGAATACTCACGTGAAAATTTATTACTAAATTTTTGACTTTTGGTGAGATTTTTCTTTCAATAACTACATCAGTCAACTTCCTGTAATTAGACTCATTTTATAGAATCAGCGTTACTGAACTAATCTTAGAGAGAGAAAAAACATATTCCCATAATATAACTTTTATAATAGCAAGAAATTTTCAGAAACGCGTGGAAAAATAGAGTATAATATGCTAAAAAACGTGCGGATGATTCTAGAGAAAATGATCGATACAATACGTTCTCGCCTCTCCTAACGGTCAGCAGCACACCCGTGGCCTATCGACGGCTTTTAAATATTCGACCTGGGCCCCCGTTAATGCGTCGTTTAAGAGTCCCGCGTTCCGCCGCCAACAGCGATCCCCGTGAATTTTCCCGCTCGCCGCGCGGCGCAATCGCGAACCGAGGTAATAGAAGCGAGGGCGTAGCTAAACAAGATCGCTCGAGGCTCGCTCACGTGAATTCCTCCTTGTTCTTCTTGGTGACGTCGCACTGCAGGCACATCTTGTCGAGGGGCAGCTCGTGGCGTCGGGCGGTCGACTGCATTATCGCCGTGAGCAGCGATTGCGGATTGAAGAAGCCGGCCAGCCAGACCGAGGAGGGCAGCTGTCGAAATCGTGCGTGGGTTAAAGGGGAGGTATAGATGCGTCGGTCGACGGACCGAAAATTACCGAGACGTTTGTTTTTACGTTTTTACGTTCAATTACTCAGTCGAAAGGCAAATTGAAAGACGAGGTAGCGTATCTCAGAAAAATCAATCGGACGCGTATTAAAGATAGTGCAGCAACGATTATTGTTGAGGTTGCGGATATTGTCTTACGATAAAGTAGCCACTAAAGTATTCAATTTTTTATCCGCATCTTATACGACGAAAATTCATTCGTTAATTCAGTTTTTTGGTTTTTTTTTCGGTTTTTTTTTCTTCATAATTTAATATTAATTTGTTCCATTTTACTTTATTGCAGTTCACGTAAATAATTAGATTTTCAACGATAGTCCATTAACACGCATCTAAAATGTAAATTACAAAAAATAATCATTGGCCTATTGTTTGTTTGTTTGTTTGTTTTTTGGAGCTTCTATTGAAAGTTAAAAAAACACTTAATGATAGACAAAAAATACATACATATTACAATTGTAGAATAATATCAGGAAATGTCGAAAATTCTGCGGGTAATATTTATTTTGTAATTAAAGTGATTAATTAAAGTGTTTGATTAAAAAGATTGTAATTAAATTTTAATCCAATATTGGATTAATCCTAAAATTTAATTATTATTTTACATGAAAATTATTTGTCAATCGCATTAAGTTCGGCTAAAAATAAGAAATAAGCTCCGAATCGGATTCAATGCGCCAGAAAGCATTGGTCCAAATTTTTTAGTAGATATACGAACCTTTGCCTTTATATATATATATATATATATATATATATATATATATATATATGTATTTATGTACATAGCTCACCACAAAATCCGTGGACCAAGTCTCCAGCTCCCTGAGCCTCAGCAGCAGATCGACGAACCAGGCGGTCAGCCCGAGCAGCGACGGATACGCCCTCTGCGCCCAGGTCTGCGGCACCTGATCCAGAAACAGGGCCGTCTCGAGATCCTCCATGTCGGAGGTGATCGTCAGCTCGCCCTTGAGCCCGAGATCCAGTTCCCTCAGCGATCTCTTCACCTCGCCGGTCAGATAATTCATGCGCTCGCACTCCTGGAAGGCGACGATCACGTAAGGCGTGCGCTCCTCGACCTTGGCCGTGATCTCGGCCATGTTGAATTCCTCGGGCAGCTTTTCCAGAATCTCGTCCAGTATCTGCTTGACCTGTTCGACAATCGGGCAAAGATCAATCGGACGCCCGACTTTCTCTTCGTCTCGTCGCTCCAACATACACGGAATTGATTTTTCAAATCGATCCGTGGTTAAGCGATTCGCGACGCGCGATTTCCACTTAAGGACTCTTAAGCTTCGCCATTGCTTTAAATCGTAACGTTTCGACTCGGCCGCCGAATCATTCGACAACAATTGACAATGGCAGCAATGGCGGTAAAAAATTCAACGCAACCGTTTCGCGCGTACCTTGTCCTCTCTCGTCACGGTTTGCCCGCCGGAACTTCCGGCATCCCTCGGCTGCATCTCGAAAACGGTCCTGAACAGATTCTCCGACGTCGTCGACAGAAATCCGATTTCCGCGTTGGGATGCAGCCCGTACAGGTACGGCGATTCCGGGGGTAAGATTTCATCGATGTACGTGTGAAAGCCGACGAGATCGGTGTTAGGCGGCGAGGGAAAGCCTGCGGGATGAAGTAAAATTATTATCGTCGAGTTTCGTACCACACGCCGCTGTGGCGCTAAAAAAAAAAAAAGGCAGCCGACTTTAGATTTGTTTTCACTTTAAAATCGTAGACAAAAAAAGTCGGCTCGAAAGTGTACGGGAATGTATCGACCGAACGTAGCGGCCCTGCGACTTGCTCGTGCGTCTAAGAGTTTTGTCGCCCGAAAGGGAGGCGAAGGACAAAGCGATACAATACGTCCTCGTATCGAGGTAAAAAATTTAAGCAAGCCGTGTACTTTTCTTTGTATCTTCCTTAATCGTTTCCCTGTTTTCAATAGCGAGTGATTAATTTAAGCTAATGACAGATTGGGACAACGATAGAAAAACGACTATGGTTCGGCTCTACTATTGGGAGTAAGTTTTTATACCGATATTAACGATATAATAAACAAATAGAAATTAACATTAAAGATTGTATTAATTAATACAATATCAACTAATTATTAAACACGTTGATTTAATCAAAATTTTTTTAGATTCAAAATAAATAATTGTATAGCTAAAACATACTGAATTAACTATTAATCTCCAAATTTAATATTTTAAAGAAACTATTATCAATATGAAAAAAGTCTTGTAATTTTATTAGTTTAATTTTCAATAAAGATTATATTAATTATACTTACAGCTATAAATAGAAAATTTTTACATCCTTTAATTTGAAGGGCTCAATCATATTTATTATTTTAGCTTCGTTAAATATCGGAATATTTTATTCTATAGAATTTGTATCACACACTGTTTTATTATTCTGATTGGAGGGTTGATAACAATTATCATTGATTAGCTCAATTAATACATGTAAATGGGGCTGGATTATTTTATTAATATTTTTATTTTGAAAACTGAAATATAAATAAATATATAATATATATATATATATACATATAATTAATAAAAAATAATATTATTTATCACGATTACGAAATATTATTTATATAATAATTTAATTTAATATTTAATTCAATTACTTTATTATAAATAATTGGCTTACCAGGCGCTAGCTGAAGCTCCCCGTCGACGAGATCCGGCTGCATCAGCTCCTCGAGGTAGGAGACGCAGAGCCGCCTGTCCCAGTCGTCCGTGATATGGCCGCCGTACATTATCTCCCCGAAGAGATATCGGAGATCCTCCCAGGGTATCTTGGGACTGGCCTCCAGATAATTGTGAAGCACGCTGACGCTTATGTTCAGATCGCCGACGTTGAACGGATAAATCTTGTTCCAGCCCTGGGGGCCGAATTTCCGGCGTTCCGCGACCACCGCGTGAAAGTAGCAGAGCGAGAACAGTATGACCTTGAATTCGGCCTCCTTGCTGCACATCTCGAGGGTCTCCTGGGTGAAGTTGTCGAGGGCCTTGTGGAGATTCGCCTGCATGCCGGTCGGCGGCTCGTTCGTTATCTTTATCGACGACTCCAGAATGCCCTTTGAATGGTGTTCCGGTTTTTGCGTTCGATGTGCGCATGAAAAATATTGTATAAAAATTAGCTCGGATGCCGATAAAAATGCGCGTAATTCAAGATTGGCCTGGCGAAGTTTCGTCAGAAAGTTTTCACTTTACAAAATCTGTACGGCTAAATCTTTCTATAGGATAGTTCGACAGACTTTAAAGGAAACTTCAAGAGTATTTCAAGAATTTGATATTCTTTTCAATATTTCATTTTATTATCACATTTCTAAACAATTATTTTTTTTTAATAAATCCATATACGTTTATTTTACTTATTTATAATTTCTTTAAATAAATTTACGTCAATGCTGTTATCTGCAACAGACGGGGTAAAGCTGGCAAAGGTGACAAAATTGAATTTCTATAAATCGAATTTTCAGAATTTTTAGGAAGGTACAAAATAATCAAACGCTATGTAAATCTATTATTTTTCACGGATAGCTCGAAGACAGCGCCGGCGTGACGAGTGCTAAAGTCGCACTTGGAGGTCGGCACAGCGAACGGACCTGGGGTATGATGTGACCGGCCGGCGTGCTCGCTGGCTCGGCGCTCATGAACACCCGATAATCGGCGTGCGAGCCCTCGGCCGCCACCTCCAGCTTCTTCTCCAGCAGCGGCAGCCACTTCTTCACCAGATGGATGTTCTGCAGCACGACCCAGTGTCCCTTCCTCGATGCCTCGTCCATCGCGTGCTCGGCCACGCTCTCCTGGCCCTGGCCCAGCGACACGTTATGGAAGTTCTGGGCGTCCGAGGTGAAGCCGAGGCGCTTGCCGAGGTCCTCGACGTCCTGGGCTCGGGGGAACGACGGGCGATGAGGCGTCGGGCGCGAGCGGTGGCAATGAAAGAGATAGTATCGATAGATCTCGGGATATTTTTGGAAGCTTGGACGGTGGAAAAATGAATTTGGTTCTACAGTGCGCTCTTTTACTTTTCACCGATCTTGGCTTCTACGAGCTTTGAATAATTACGAAAACAGTTTTTTTTTTTTATATTTGTAAAAAGAAAAGATTATTTTTTTCTATTAAAGCGAGAAAAATTGGCAGTAAAAATTATTATTCAAAATTACTGAAAATAATAATATGTTATGTCACTGTCAAAATTGAGAATTATGTTCGATGAAAGCAAGATTGTCCTTATTAATTCAATAAGAATATTTTTTTTTTGCTTCATATCTTTTTTGCGTTTTAACAAACCTTACTGCCATATTATAATAATCTGTTAAATATTTCGCCAATGTTTGGTAATGTAATAACGAAAATGTCGCCGGTATTTTCGAGTACATTTCTATTATAAATTGCAGTGTCCGAAGGATAAACTTGATTTTCTCAATACGAGGAGCCGAGACACAGATCGCAGCTTAAGCTTACATCGGTTTTTAGCAAATATTTTTGCAGGTATTATGAAAATACAACGTAGCATGTGTTAAAATTTTTTTCAAATGCAAAGCTTATTTTTCAATATTTTGAAAACTATTAATTTTGATCATTTTGTAAGAAAATTTAGTGTCCTCTAATTTCTTATCCGTGGATTTTCACATTCGAGACGTCTTTGGAACTTTCGAATTTTATTTTTTAAAGATTTGTAATATCCCGAAAAATTTTTGTCAAATTTTTTTAAAGCAGCTAATTATTTATTCGATCTTAGCAAAAAGACTTTTTTTGAAATTGACGAAATATTGATTTATTACATCAAATTCAGAAGTAATAAATACAATTTAATCACAAAATATACGCGCTGTTCTCTTTTATATACTATGCGATTTTATAGTAAAGCAAAGAAAAAAAAAAACAAAAAAACTCAAAAATTTCCGGCGTTCGGCCGACGCCCTCGTCGAGGCAGACCTTGAGAGGATTCACTCCCGGCGATAGTATGAAGAATATGGGGGTCGACGGGCTCGTCTCCTCGTACGACTTGGCGAACTCGACGGTGCGGCCCTCGACGTAGCGGGGCCCCAGCTTCTCCTCGATGAAGGCCGCGATCGCGTACGTCATGCGATCGGGCCGCAGGGCCCTCAGCATGCAGAGCCGCTGGATCGCGGTCTTGTTCTTCCACTCCTGGGGGAACTTCTCGCGCTCCGGGCAGTCGCACTCGACCAGCTTCTTCCAGCGCTTCGGCGAGCTCTCGATGTCGCGGTCCAGATTGCTGCAATTACGCAGTTTCGTTCTTAATGTGTGTGTGTGTGTGTGTGTGTGTGTGTGTGTGTGTGTGTGTGTGTGTGTGTGTGTGTGTGTGTGTGTGTGTGTGTGTGTGTGTGTGTGTGTATGCGCACGCGCGTGCGCGTTGCAATATCCAGAGATGAAATAAAGCAAACTTAATGCGCCGTCTTATCAATTTCTATGTATTTGTAAATTTCTACAATATTAAGTATAATATATATTGAAAATAATTTGTAATGGCAATTTGACATTTATTATACGTACATGCTTTTGACTGTTAATGCGAGAATACGTTATCAGGGGAATATTCATAAAATATATCGTACACTGTAATGGATAATATTATTATTTATATATATAAAATAGTTTTCAAAACCTGTCATTAAGTCGTATCTATCAATACGCATGCACTATTACCATGTGAGCTATCACCGTGTTAGTAAAAGTTAAAGCCTATATATATATATATATATATATATATATATATATATATATCGTACTATTCAGAAATTCATAATGTAATACCTTGCGGGGTAGCGATTATTATTTCTAATGCGCAAATAGGAGAAAGACCTCGTGCCTCATGATAATTACCGAATCGACACAATAATTCGTATTCGAAGAAGACAAGAATCTTATAAGCAGGCAAGCATTTGAAGTAAGTACTAGAGAACCAATAATTAATGAATCTTACAGTAAAATATTGAATTCATAGAGAGAACATCGTGACATTGTATCCGTATAAGTAAGCTAATAAAACGCCTAGCTTCGTAATTAATTCAGTTGCCTATTTCGTTTTTTATCTGTCACTGATCTCTCCGTAGTCACGGATTAGCAAGGTCAACTTGCATGTCAAAACGACTAAGACAAAAAAAAAAAAAAAAAAAAAAAAATAAAGAAACGCGCTAACTCGAGCGACCCTGTTATTTTGAGAAAATTCGAGACAGAAAAGCTAAAAATAGAAATATTATGCATTCAAAAATGAATGAGCATCCTGCTGAATCTCACTTAGTATCAACTATTTTTAAAATTTTTCGGATACAATCGACTTTTCACCCCTTGATAAAGGTACTTTTGTAACTTTTAGCAGTATGCTAAATAAGAGAAATCAACGTAGATATTACGCTAATACTGTTATAAATATATTTTCTTGTGAAAAATAATAAATAATATTATAATAAATACTAATAAATAAATAATTATAATAATAAATTATAATAAATACTATTAATAATATATTCCAACTTCTGATAAGAGTAATTTTTCGATTTGAAGGGGTAAACATAATACAAAATAAAACAATTAGCATAATCTTCAGATGATAATACATTTAAGATGCTATTAGCAGAAACAAATTATAAACTGCTTTATTCGTGTATTTGATTATTAAGTATTTGATATCCTTTACCACGCATCGTTTTTTCTTTGTAAGGGACGAAGCCCGTTGGCGTATAATAGATACGTTACTATATTGCAATAAAATAACAAAATTTAAGATGCTGTTGTAATTATGCTCTTGATTATCCATTTTTTTTCTTCTGATAATGGCAGTTTGTTGACTTAGTTCAAGTTCTAAGTCAGGTAAGTATTTTATTATCATACAAATACGACTGTAATTGCGATAACAAAATAGTTAAAAATAGTTTATCTGTCCTTTTATTTTATCTAAAATTTCACATTAAATTGTAGGATTAGTTTTCCATTATTATAATAATGATGAACAACCATTACTTTGAATCGTATACCATTCGCTTATTTTTTTCGTGTCAGCCGTTGTATGGTGCTCACCATGTAGAAGCTGACATTGCGATCTCTTGCGTTTAATTCTGTATTGAAAAAGTTCGAAATATTCAGTCACTAAATGGAAAACTTCACAAGTCTTTTATAACTTAGAAAAGAATATTTAGTATTGATAAAAACTGTTGGACTATATATGTATCTTATCTTTAACGAGCCATCAACGATCGTGAAATTCCATCGCATTTACAGAAAAAAAATCTTGGCCAAACGTAGGTGTGTGTGTGTGTGTGTGTGTGCGCGCGTGTGTACAGTAAAATCGAAAGAACTCACCGAAACTCGTCCCTCGACGCCAGGCTGCGTATCCCGCCCCAGCTCGCGTTCGTGAGAAAGTCGACGGGCGAGGTGACGTGGGGGGTGATGGGAAAGCGCAGCAAAAAGTCGAGCTCCGGCGACGATATCTCGCCCCGTGCGAGGAGTATCTGAAAGGCCATCTGCGAGGCGAATATCAGCTTGTCGCACTCGAAGAGGCCGCGCGACGTGTACATGAATACCGAGTACGTGATGCAGCCGATCAGGCTGACCACCCGGCTCGACACGTCCGGCGCAGGCTCGGCCTTCAGCACCGCCTTCTGGAAAACGACGCTGAACGCCTTCAGGGAGAACTGATAGATCGGATTGATCGTGTTGAGGTCGTTCAGGATGAAGTAGAGGAGGGAGGCGCGGGCGGCGGCGGCCCGATAGAGCTCGCGGGCGGCGTCGATCTCGCGCGACGTGCCGCGGGCCTCGGTCACCTTGCGCTCGACCTCGGCGGCGGTGCGCTTGGTCGTCTCCAGGTTCTCGACGAGGGCCGTGTCGCCGAGGACGTTGCTGCCGGCCGAGGACAGCCTGTGCGCGAATTATTGGCTGTTACGTGATTAAAAGTTTTTTGCGCACGCACGCACGCGCAGAAACGCGCAGAAATTTATTTTATTTATTTATGCCATTTAGTGGAAAAATCGATATATAGTACATAGGATGAAACCTGTTTAAACAGGTTAATTACAAATAAAAACACTTTGATAATATCGCATTTAAAGAATATTTACTTTGGCAATTATTCCATACTATTCTTGGCTTGCTTATGCAAATACATATTCTTTCTCGTTTAGAATGATTAAATAAAATATTTTGGACGAGAAAGATATGAAACTGTCTGCGGGACACTTACAGCAAAGGAATTGACTTCCAGAATAAATGTTTTAGGTAGGTAAGTCGGTATTCAATTAAATCTATCATTTTATAAGTAAATAACCTATGATACGATAAAATTTATCTATAAGATGTAACAAAGATTAATCTAATTTTGGTTTTTTTCTTGACAGATAAAAAATTATTTAATCGAGCGATATTGTGTATTACTTAAATCGCTTGAGACGTATTCGACTTCGTTCTGCGAGGCAGAGATAAATTTTAATGCTTGAGATAGATCAAAAATCTATTTAAAAAGCACGACATTTCAAAATCACAGAAATAATTCACTAGAATGTCATGTACACACGTATATTTTAAATGAAGTTAATTAAAATAAATTAATGCATTGCTTTGTCAGTAAAAAATGTATATAGAATGACTGCATTTGGGGAAATCAAAGGGTTAATGTGTAATAAGTACCATTTGTATTCTTCTTTTTTCTTTAGATACATAGATACATCCTAGCTGAGACAAGTTGTTGCGTTATTGATTATGAATAAGGAAAACGTACGATAAAACTCTTATTTTTAATTTTCGGATAAAATTACTCGAATGATAATACAGGTTGCATTTATGTATTTTTACATTTTTTTACAAAGCTTTTTAAATTTTTTTATTCCTTTAATATTTTCATGCAATTGAACTTAATACTCAGAGGGTTGGTAGCTAAATATTAGCTGATCAAACCTTACCATGACGCTTATATTAAAAGTTCTATAAATATATTTAAACATCAAGCGATACGAATGTTGACGTCGCAATTTAATATACAAGTACTTTGGAAGGTGCTGCTTATGATTTCGATGTAAAACTTATCAAATTCAAAATGGCTACTCCAATATGGCGGTGCCTTCAAATTTATCTTTATGATTCTCGCTGGATATATTTGAAAATGGAAATATATGGGTATTTTGTCTGTTTGATAAAAAATTTTATGTTAAAACTATCAAATTAAAAATAACTGATAGCAGATTCGTAAGATTTAAACGACATTCTTTTTGCACAACATGTTTCACTTAATATCTTTGAAATTTTTATATAAGGATTTAGAACACTAGGATTTGAAGAAAAAAAACGGAAAAATTTAGTAATAGATGGCCCATATTATTGTTCAAAACTATCAAGCGAGAAAATATGTTTTTACCATCAGCATTGGGTATGAAAATATATATATAATTTAAAAAATAAAACTGGTTTAAAACTCAGTAAATCGTTGTTTATGATGCAATGAGCTTCGGAGAAAATGGCGAAGAAACTAATACAATACGAACTTTGATAGAAGCGAATCCTCGAGGCTGTTCAGCGTTATTTTAAAGTCGTTCTGCTGCCTCGTCAAGTCCGCCTTCAATTCCTCGAGATCCGGTCGCTCGGCCTTGACCACCTCCGCGAGCAGCTGGTCCTCCAGGCCATCCCTCGTCACCGTAAAATTGATCAGTGTCGTCTGCGCCTGCATCTCGGGCTTGTAATGAGGATTGGCCAGCTTCGTGTGCAGCAGCAGACGGAAATTTGGATTGTATTCCACTTCCTTGTCGCCGATCTTCAATGCACGGCCCTTCTTGATCAGATTACGGCCGAGCAGAGAGTCGAGCACGGGATCGACGAATTCGCCGATATTTTCGACGAGAACCGTGGCGCCCGATGCCAGCGACTGCTCAATTACGTCCAGATAGCCCCGCTGCCCAAGTCGAATTACGCGAAGAGATTCGCCGTATTTTTGTTTGATCCACTTGATCCCTTGGAGCTGCCGTCAATAAGTAAGTAGAGCTTATAATGAATGACACGTCGAAACAGCATACTTAAAGATGGTTTTAGCATATTAATAATTGATATGAAATCTTGCTTAAATTCAATACTATATTTTATACTGTACGTTTAGTATATTCTTGATCATCATAAAAGTTCTTTTACATGAGAGCTATTGCATTTATAAATCAAATAAATTAAAAAATTACAAACCTGTGGATCAATCATAAGTGGCCAACGATCTGAGTTTGTCAATATCGTTGCATTTTCCGTTGACATTCTATCATTCGGTAAACCTTCATTATTCCATTTAGCTATTTGAGTATCATCGGTTAATAAAGTTAATGGATCTAGATCATTCGTTATTGGTACACTTGGTTCGATAGTTTTTAAATAAGGTAACCACTGTTTGTTTAAGAGATCCAGCCTAAATTGCTTAGTAAAACATCCAACGTAGGAGATAAAGGCAGTTATTAACAAAACGTCACCGGGCAATGTTGATGACTGTTGCATGAGACTGTAAAAAACATTATACAAATAGAAATTATGATATTTAGAAAGTTTGCTGTAAAAGAAAATTACTTCGCAACTGAATCTGCCCAGCGAACATTTTCCGAAGCTAAGCCACCAACCAAGCGGTTGGCCAAAGCAATAGTTGCATTTGTTGCATCGGCTTCCTTTTGGCATTTTAATTTTTCTGCTGTAGCTTGTTCGAAATCCGCAGTTAACTTCGCTAATTGATCTTCTAAGGACTATTTATAATTATTAGTGTTGCTCATATAATAAATGGATTTTATTACAACACTTAATTTGTTTACATATTTTACTTACGGCAACTTTGCGTTTAATAACGCTTAATTTGTCTTGCGCGGCAGCGAGTTCAGCATTAGCTTGAGCCAAAGCTTTTCGTTTTGGTTCAACATCGCAAAAAACTTCATAAAATTTAATGATGTTGATGACCCACGCGCACAGGCCGGCTGCGGCTGCTGACTTTGATCTAACAAATTCTGGCTCAAATTCGGAATCCTTCAAGTAAGGCTGAATAGCTTTAATCACTTCCGGGTGAATATTTTCCTTATCATAATTAATTAGCGAATCTAGAAAAGCATCAACTTTTGCCATCACAATCTGAAATAAGTTAATACTTATAAATCTGAAACTGTTAAAGAAACTTAATTCCTTCGAAACTTCTTCTTTTTTTTTAATCACCTTTGCTGCTTTCCAACTACGATCTTTTGGTACTTTTCCACTTGGAGCAAGAAGCACCATTACCGCAGCAGTAACATTGGTCACAGCTCCGGGGGGAGAGCCAAAAGATTTTAGTTCAGTAAGATTTGCTTTATTCAAAGTATTAAGAGCCTCTTGAGCAGCAAGTAAGGCTGGCTCAGCTTTCAATAAATCGGCTTCACAGTCTTTTTGTTTTTTCAAAACTTCTTCGGCAATGATTGCAACTTTTGATTCTTCTTCGTCCGCTAATAATCAGAAAATTAAATACTTTAAGTAATAGTAAAACGTATTTGTATACTTTATTTCTGATCAAAAACAAAAAAATACCCAAGGCTTTTTCTTTTTGAACTTTTTCAGTCTCTACACCAACAATTGCTATTAAAGTATCAGCTGCTTCGTTCTTTTGTTGCAGTTCAATTTCCTGAACGGCTAATTTTTCTTTCAGTTGGTCAACTTGGACTGCCGTAGATTTTAATTTAGCTAAACCATTTTCTAATCTAATAACTCTAGATTTTAGTTGTTTTGCTTTGTTTTGAAGGAGTTTAGTGTATAAACTAATTTGCTCCAAGAAAGATTTTGGTGTTGTATAATTGTAACGACGTTCACTAAGCAGATACTGCTTACTCGCTAAATTTACAGTTGTATGAGCGTGTGCCATAAACTTTGCTATTGAATCTCTGTAAACAAAAATTTATTTTATAATTACCAATATATCAGTATATAAAAAACAATTTTCTCACAAATAAGTATTTGGTAATTCTTCCAGTTCTTGAAGGAACCGTTTGGAAACTGACATTAACGCTTCTTGAGGCCATTCATGAAACCAATTTATGGCTGTGCAATTAATGATTGCGGGAAATTTTCGCGATCGAACTCTTAAAGTTGAACCTACTGGTGAGAAACACAATACCACCCTCAGTTGACGACGTACTCGATCGATAAAAAATTTCCAACAGTTTTCACGAGTATCTAATATTCCTGCTCCCTTGACTTCATTTCGTACACCTATAAAATATACATAAAGTAATATTTATAATTAAATTTTTAAAAAGCTTTGTTACCAACCAGCAATAATGTTCTCAACCTCATCTTCAGGAAATAGGTCTGGAATTTCTCCCGAAGCAAGCATATCATTAATTAACACTAGGAAATGTTCATTTGGTACTTGCGCATCAGTCATAAGAAACATAATTCCCACATTTTTTAGGCCCGATTTAGAATATAGGGTCGCGAGTTCTAATTTAAGATCTGTTACACCGTAGCCTTTACGTAATTGAACTTGAAAAACTTCTAGGGAACTTATAAAAGCAGCCAGTCGTGCCAGACTCTGTTTCCCAGAACCACCAACACCTACAAGAAGTGCGCTACCCCTAGGCGATTCTAAAATACGATTTATTCTGCATACATGCATCATAGCGTCTTCGAAAAGTACAAGATTCATTGCCGATACTAAATCATTATAACTGACAAGTGCTTCTGAAAGTAAGCGATGTAAACTCGCCCAATCTTGAACTGGCATATACTTTGGTTCACCAACGCCCCCTAAAATGAAATATTTTTAATTGCTTTTACCAAATTACTTAATTAGTCAATTTGATGAAACTTATATACAATAAATTTATAAATTGTTATAATTTTATAACCAATATAAAATAAAATGTGACATTTTATTGATATACATGCATACGTTCCAGTAAACGGTTTAAATAAATAAATAAATATACCTGCAAAATGGCAGTAGATATTCGGTTTCTCGAAAATAGCACCCTCGTCAATTTCTTCAACATTTTTTTTCAAAATATCAATTTGTAATTTACTAAAAGTTTCTATATCTTTATCATCTATAAGTTTATCACTATAAACTCGTTGAGTTTCGTGCATCCACAGTCTTAAAAAGTCTGTCGGCATTTGGAGACATTCATTACCACTAAAAAGTAATCCTTGAAAACAATTTGATAAATCTCGCAAATTAAAAATATAATGAAATTTCGTTGCTGTAGGAAGAAAAACTTGAGCACATCGATTGTGAAGCTGTAAAGTAGCTTGTACGATATTCGAACATAATGCAGTTATAACTAATGGGAATCTTAAAAAATAAAATAATATTAATAATTCATTCAAATTAATTTTATGATAATATTTCAACATTCACCTGTGTTCAATATTTGCTAAGTGCTGAGACAAAATTGATGCGTAAATTGTAGTTAATGAGTCAGAATTTGGAAAACTCACAGCAAAAACTGCAAAATGCCTTTGTAGCCTTGGATTTATTGTAAAAGAGCCTGCAGTTGGATTCATGCAGCTCACATATTGACAGTTATGAATATCTTTTAATGTTAATTTAGTTCTGTCATACCAGTGATTATAATCTAAATGTTGCCTTATTAATGTATGAGGTTGAACAGTACCATACGTGTCAACTTCAGGCATATTCATATCGTCGATAAAATAAATTAGAGTTTTATTCCCCGGAGGGCCATAATTTCGACCAGCTTTTTTTTCTAATGGTTTTTCTAGAATTTTCTGTAACATTTCAGAAGTTGTATAAAAATTAAATGGAACATTTGTAACTGCATAATTCTCTGAAAGCTGAAGCAACTTCTCTGAAACTAAAACAGTTTTTCCACAACCTGCTGGTCCGACTAGCATCACAGGATGCTTCTCCTGCATTAAAAGATCTAAAAAGTATCGAATTCTAATCGATTCTGCGGTATAAACTAATACAGCTTGTAAAGGCAAATCTGGATCAAGCTCAAATCTTGGTAAACGCTCTGTCCATGGTACGAAATTTTTTGTTTCTGAATCAATGTAATAATCGAAAACGGTTCCTTGAGGAGGGAACTTAATTTGCTTGAATTCATTTACCCACCATTTACTAAACTCAACTCTATAATCAATAGTTTGATCTTGAAACATAGCGGATCCGAACGCCCATACTGCAGCAAAAACAAAATATATTTCATAATGATCTTTCGTAAAATCATTTGTAGTCAATTCTGGAATTAATAAACAACTTAATAGGTGACACAGCATTTCAACATGAGCCATATTGGCAATGGGTGTGATTTTTTTGAATCGATTGCGCAAAGTTTCTAGACATGCAGGAATATATTTATCAAAAAGAATAACTAAATTCGATTTCTCTACTTGTAACGTTCTGGTTTCTATCCAACTTGTCACAAATGGGTTCCATCCTAAATCTTGAGGATTGATGTATAAAATTCCAGCACGTGAAACAGTCGCAGGCGTTGCTGTTCGCAGATTTGAAATTTCAAAAAGCAATCGCATAGAAGGAGTTAAAGCAATTCTTTCATTACTTGCAAGTGTCAGTACTTTATTATCGTCCATTACTGTATTTAAAGACTCAATCCACATTGGATCTATATCGCCATCGAGAACTATCCATTTTGGATGCTCTCCAATCAAATTAGCTTGCTCTCTCATTATTACAGAAAATAAGCCATCCTTCCATTCACGAGTTGCGGGATTTATTATTCCAAAAAGTTCATCATTGGTCACGGCTTTTGGATTAAGATCATTAAATACTGGTTTTCTTTTGATATTTTGATATGTTCTGAACAGGGTCTTCCATACTTGCGTTTTGCCTGAACCAGCAGAACCAACAATAAACACAGAATGACGAACTTCAAGAAGTTCTTCAAGTTGAACTACTTTAAGTATAAAACCATCTTCTGGTTGCAGAGCAAGATCCGTAGCTGCGTTTTTCACTGTTTTTTCAAATTCAATATCTCGTTTCCTCGGAACATCCAGGGCAGGAAAAAGGTCTGCGATTAAACCCATAAACACCGGCAAATCATCTGAAACTACTTTGGGTATATTAAAATCACGTAAAGCTCTCATAAGTACTTCTTCTTCTGGTCTACCAGGATCACCACGTTTTAAACTTCCTGCAACTACTAAAACTGATTTTATAGCTCTTAATCCCCAGTCATAATGATCTTGTTTGGATAATAACTCTTTACAAAGTGTATACAACGTAATGAATTTTCTTGCAAGAATGCGTGCTTCTTGAAAGCCTTCAGCGACTAACATTATTTCACAGATCAATTCAAAATCAGGAACAACCATGGCACAAGGTCTGAATAGAGCTTTTAAATTTTCAGGAAGCTCAGTTCTACCAGCATAACCAGGATTCATTGTTATGAAAATACCCACTGAAGGAACTAAAGCAATCATTTCACCCATAAAATTAAAAATATCTTTTTTATCCTTAATAGCATCTTGAACAGATTTTACTTGGACTGCAACTACAGAAAGAACTTCTACGGATATCCTATTAAATTCGTCAAAGCAACCCCAAGCTCCCGTTTGAGCAAGACCTTTATAAATATTGCCACAAGATTTATAATCCATCTGTTCTGAACAATTAAATACATAAACCATAATGCCAAGCGCTCGTCCAAGATCTTTGGTCGTTTCTGTTTTTCCTGTTCCTGCAGGTCCAGCTGGCCCACCGCCCATTACAAGATGAAGAGACTGAGTAAGCGTTATATAACATCGATCAGTTAAAGGCGTGATAACTAATCTGTGAAGTAAATCATCGATTACAGGTATTAAAATAATTACAATATTTTAATTTTATCATTCAAAAATCTATTTGTTGAAATTTATTTATTTACCTTGGCGTATTCCCTAAATATTCGTGAGAATATCTAAATTGAGCATCGCAAATATTCGCGAAACAGTCTTTCTCCTTTTCATCCCATCTATGCCGCAACTGACTTTGCCATTGGAAAGCTTGAGCAGTTTCGACTTTTGCCTGTACAAGTTTGGCAACAACATCCCTCGAATGTACATCAATCGTACATATTGTCATAACTTTCTGACGATCCTGTTTACTCAGTTCCCCAAGTAATAAAGAAATCAAAGTACTTAATTGAGCGATTTGCTTTTTTAAATAATCTTTCAAAGCATTATCGTAGCCTTCTTCGAGTCTTCCAAATGCAAGATTTACTTCCGTCGTCCACCAGATTTGAGTACCACATAAAGAAACTTGAGCAGGATAGTCAAACAACCACTGTTCTCGCGGTTTCTCTTCGTATGCAGTGACAGCGTCGCTAAAGTAATGCCGTATAGAAACGCGCATTGCCATTTGTAATCGATTCAGCCAAACTTCTACAGCACCTTCACAAACCATTTCGCAATTCACAAATTCAACAAATTCTCCATCTTTCGCAAACATTCCTATGAAAATTAATATATGTAGATGTTAATTAATGAGTACAAAAGAAATTAATACAAAATATTAATGTATGGATAAATATAAAATAGAACTTTTGGCACATACCGACAATTCTTTCTGGTTTTACATTTTTTTGATTCTCATCGAATTTCAGTCTTGCCATCGAATCAAATAATTTTATCAAATGTTTCGCAACCACTACAGGTTGATTACTGTTCGAAAGAACATCTAGTAAATCGCTCGATGATACGAAGTAAAATCGCGGAAAGGCTAATCGCTTCGTCTCCAAATATTCCGCTAACGCTTTTTCACATAAAACAAGTTCTTTTTGAAGAATATCTAAAGTACTAACAAGACCATCTTTATTTGTGGCTTTAACAACGTTTGGCGTTTTTGCCATTTCGTGAGTCATTTCTTTAAATTGTAAATCAATTCGATCAAATCGTTCCGCATCCACTGGCAGTTGTTTCCTTATATCCTCCGAAGACATAAAAATGCTCTCCAAATGCATCCAAGTACGTTGAACTTCAAACCAAAGTGTCGTTACCTGATCGGCAATACTTAATTTTTTTTGCCACGATGAAACTTCTTCTAAAAAGTGTGCTATAAACTTTGACGTGATTAAATTTTGCAATTGAACCTAAATTATAAATATTATTCTTAGCAATTTTTAGTTTGACTTATAGTGTAAAAAATTATTATCTAGGTGTAAATTATATAATAACCTGATTTTCTTCCAAGCTTTCAATCAACTCCTCGCTTGCTCTGAGCAACATAGCACCTGTTCTTGGATGTAACTCTCTTTCGAATTCCATTCCTGACCAAGTAACATTTAAGTCTCGTAGATATTTTTCCATGGACATTTCTTTCACAGCTTTGTCAACTATATTCTTCACTTCTTCTTCACAATCATGCAAGTTTAGCTCCAGTAAATCAGCCAATGTAGTAGATTCATCCATTACGAAAGAAACCTATTCATTTTATGAATTTTTTTTTCTAATAACATTTTAATCATACTAATATTTAGAAACGGAATAAGGTCATGAAGTGAAAAAATATATAGAGTATGTGCTTACAAATATTATTATTTATTTATAATTAAATAGGCGTTAATGAATAATGATAATCATATGGAAATGGAAATGAAATCTACAATGATTCTGATAAAAAACTTTATTTAACCAATTACATCCAATTAATGCCTTCGTGAAATTATCGGCAAAATTTAATAGTTTTGATAAAAATTAAGCATTTTGATGATCGGTGTATTATCTAAGTGATTATATTATTATGTAAACTTGAATTCTAAATATAGTAAATATTATTATATATTATCTTTGTAAGTTAAAAACTAAGATTTAAATAAATGTGCATAAATAAATGTTAACGTGCAATTTATAAATTAATAAATAGAAGTATCGTGATATTTATTTTTAAATACGTTGGTACCACACAAAACTTTTAAACTAAACAAATATTTTTAAAAAAAGTTTCTAATAGTGCTGTTATATTGTATTCAAAAATCCTATAACTTACAACTACAACTTTTTTAACGTATACATACATGTAAAAGTACGAACTATAAAAACATCATAAAAATGTTTTGTAATGAAATATTGTTTCATATTCTACCATTTTTATATACATATATAGAAATGTGCTTTCTTGTGTATCTACGAAAGCGCGTATGTTATTTTGAAGCCCTATATATATATATATATATATATATATATATATATATATATATATATATATATATTCTAAATGTTCTAAAATTACATATAAAACAATTATTAATTTTATACATTGAGTATACAGAAAATAGTGCATTATAGTTACTTATATTCTATTAATGTACGAATCAGTATAATTATGTTCTATTTCGTCTAATACCTAAATGCGAACTATTTAATGAAATAAATAAGGCTATATTACTCTGAATAATATTCAGTACATAGTATAAAATTGTAAAAAATTTTAATAAATTTATCTTTTTTAATAATTTAAAAAATGAAGTGTTTTTATATACAGTGAACTTACGGTCATTTCTGGAGTCATGTTGCCCAATTTCTGTAACATTGACAGCATATATACAGCCGTGCAACTAAGTCTAATATTTACATATATATCAACATGTTCTACCCAATAAATTATGATTCTTATTTACTATGTACAATTTGTTTCAGAATATTCAGAAACATTTTTTTTAATATTTGAAACAAAAACAGAATTTAAAAAAATAGGCCTGGTATCGGTTATTTATTTTTCAAAATTCGTCTGCTTATTGGCAATTTTGAAGATACCTTTGTACTATTCATTAATTGAAGCCAATGTCTCTCTCGAATTGCAGGATTTTGAAGTTCCCCTACTGCTCTCAATGAAGTCAGCATATTTTTTACAGTTCCTTCAAGCGAAATGTAAGTATCCCAAGGTCTCATTTCCTTGTCCAAACCTTTTATTGAAGAATTTTAGTTTATCTACCAACAGTTACCAAATATGAACATCAAAAAGAAGCTAAATTGTACCTCGTATTTCTTTGGCAAATTTTTTGCTTTCAATATCCATATTTTCTACATCAATTTTTCTCCACGGTGTAGTTTTCCAGCCTTCGATGCTACTTCTTACAACATATACATAGTCCCACAATTGTTTTAACATCTTCAATTCCTTTCTGCATTGCTTAATTTGTTTGAATTCCGGAACAAGTACTTCAAATAATGATGCCGATTCTTGAATATCGCGCATCTGTCTTTCTAACATACTTATCTCTTTATTCGCTTCATCTAGCTGAGAATAAGGATCTTTGCAATCATATTTGAAAAATTCATAGCGCCTGAATGCTTCGCGATACTGAACTATCGTTGTATCAAATGCTGATATACGACCACGTATTCTTGAAACTTCACCTGTAAACGTATTCAAATATAGTTATCTGTTTATTACGTTCGATACATAAAATCATAAAAAATTAGTTTTATATATTCAATTAACTAAACACTTTCATAACATTACCAGCTTGAAGTGGTGCAACTTGCTGCTTTACAGTCAATGCTATCTTTTTAGTATTGACCCACTGATCGGGAAGTTCCTGCAGAAGAACATTAACTTCTTCTGGAATGTCTTGATCATAAAATTTCAAAAGTTCGATCGTTTCTTGCAATGGTTGGAACATTTCATCCGTAATTGGTTGTCTTTCTTTCACTTGCATTAAAAATCCCATTACGCTCACAAGACCAGCATAATCGCCAGGTTGAATTTGTTGAAGTAGTCCTTCGTCGGCTAGTCTATAAGATTCGTTATATATGAATGCTCGAATTCTATTATATAGAGTCATCATAAAAATTAATGGATTATTTATGTAATTACCTAATAAAGGTACTCAGATCTGAAAGACTCGAAGTGACGCGTTCGACTAAGTGTTTTTTAAACATATTTGACCATTTGCAAATAGTATTCAAAAGTGACTGTCGAAAAGGTCTCAAATCAACTCGAAACCAGATGCTAAATATTTTGGACGTGCTCATTGCTTCGACTTCGTTGTAAAGATTTTCATATAGATCAATTTGCTCGCGAAATTGTTCCATTTTGGGATAACTTTTTTTGGGGGCTTTTGGATCTAGAACAGCAATCATATCTACTTCTTCTGGAGTAAGTTGCCTACTGTAGTTCAAGAATTGCTGCATAATACTGTTTCTGTCTTCTAACCAAAGATAAGCATAGCCTATAAAATTCAAAGAAAAATATTCACATAATTAAGTTTTTTATGATAAAAATATGAATATTGGTTACATATAACCTTCAAATATTCCGCAAAAATCTATAGCTTCGTCGATGACTTTGCTGACCGCTGATAGAATTTCGTTTTTCATAGCACAGATATCTTCGTCCTTTTCAAGTTCTTCCATATATTCCACCGTCTCTATTTTCAATCTTGGTATTAATCCGGCCATCCCTATAATATCATTCAACAAACTGGCGACTAGCTGATCCAAACCATCTGGATCGTCCGGCTCAAGAGAAGGAACATAATACAAATCTGGTTCTCTGAGTTCTAAACCTGCCTCCAATAATGGTTCATTCTGATTTGTTATATCCATGTTTTCCGATAGATAACTCAAGGAACATCCAACAGCTTTACGAAGCGATTCCAGGATAATCTTATCAACGTAGTTAACGTACGATCGCCAAGCCTCGTTCTTATCGTCGGTTATTTCAAAGAGTTTTTTGTTCTCCGTTAAAAGTCCGTCAATCTCGGCGGCAGCTTGCCGTATATCAGAGTATCGTTTAGCTACCCTTTCGTTGCGTTCTTCCAACGATAATAAAGTATTCTTTCGACGATCCTTTCTCTCGATAAGTGGCATTCGCGTCCACGGTTCAATAATGTTACGTATATTCTGAACATTATCCTGGGCCACTTTGACGCGTTTGTGTAAATCTTCGACTAAACTTATCAATTCTGTTAGATATTCCAAAAGACCCTCCGAGTCCCAGCGTAATTCATCTTGGCCCCTTTGTATCATGGAATCTATCCGCGCAATTTCTAGTTCAATTAAAAGATACTCAACTTTTCTACAATTACGCCGAATTTCATTGTAGAAATTTACAGTGCTGGTTAGTAAAGTGCGAAACGTTCGAAACTTGTCCGATACTTCAGCTACCTGCACATCAAATAGAAATAATTCAAATTGCAGTATCGTAAGAAAAGCGATAACGATAAAAATGAGAGAAATAACACGTAAGTACTTCTAGAGCTTCTTTCGGTATATCTTCTTGGCCCATTTGCTTCAAATAATCCACTTCCTTTAAAACAGCATACAATTCAGGATCGAAATTCAGCTTTAACATCAAAATTTTGTCTCTTTTCAGCAAAGATCTGTTCAAGCCAATCCTGACCAAATTCGGTACGGTTGCGGCCCATTCCAAAAACAGTATTTTCTGCTTCTCTTTAATCAATTCTATCAACTTTTCATAACGAATGAGAAGACTTTTTCCGAGATCGCTATCTATAATGCTTTAATGCGAACAAAACGTGACAATCTTTATTTCAATATTTATCCTTTATATACTAGCTATATAGAGCCTTATTGCTCTTTGGAGCGCTCGAATAGAAAGTTTGACTCACGGATGCTGGAGCGCTTTGAAAGCGCGCACTGGCAGATCGATACGCTGCTTCAGCATGCTCGTAAATTGCAGAGCGCCGGCCAGCGGGGGGAGATCGCCCATGGCGCCGCACGCGCCCCGATTGAACAGCAACTCCACGACCGTCAGCTCGTTCCCCAACAGCTCAAGTATGCGGGAGTAGCGGTTTGTGAATTGCTTGCGAATCACCGGTCTGTCCAGTACGCTTCCTGCTATATTAATCAGCTGGAATTGCGAAGGGGTGGGGCAGGGGAATTTCATTTATGCTTAATAATATTTCGTTAATTTCCTGCATAACTGTGGTAAAATTTCATAGATTATAGCGGAAATATTCTGAAAATGTTTTCTTCAAATATTAAAAAATATCAAAAAGTATGCTGAAAGATTACATATTTTTAAAATTTCAAAATAACGAATCGCAGATACTTTTTTTGATTATGCTATGGTGCATAAAATTAAATATCCTGAATAATTTTTTTTATAAGAAATAGAACATAACAGTGAAATCGAAATGAAAACCTTAAAAACACTCTCTAGATTTCCACAATCGTCGAATGCCTGGCAAAGTATGGCGGCGAGTTTGCTGTCGAGATCGATGATAGCTTCGCCGAATGTCTCGCAGTCTTGTACGAAGGATTCGTCATCCGGCTCGAGAACGTCATTGGCGCGTGTCGAGAAAGCAGCGAACAATTGCTGAAATTCTTTGTAAACGGCAACTATGCGCAGGCTCAGTGATCTGCCGACGATTCCACCGATCTCGATTTTTTCCAATTTGGAAAACTCCAGAACAGTATCGAAGAGCCACTCGATATCGGATAAGCGTTTTAAAAAAGCGTTCAAACGACCAAACACGGCATTGGGATTGAAGGTCCACGGTACTGTATCTTTTCTCAACGCCGGCATGTTCTTTTGACGATCAAATTGACGCTTAAATTCTTCTAGAACATCTGATGAGAAATTGATTAACTGATTAAATAATTCAGGTGATAGTACTTTACCATTACCAAGACCAAATTTAGTAAAATATTGTCTTGGTGTCGAAATCGTAATGTCAATGAAACTATGGTATATATGAGTCTTGTATATATGAATTTCAAAATTATATACACAAGATCAAGACCAGACATGAATTGACAAAACTTATTCCACACCGAGACAATATCTTATTAAATCTGGTGTTGCTATTGGTGACGCAGTAGGTAAAAATAAGTTTCACGATGTTGAAGCATAAGTCTTGGTAAACATTGAATTATTTTGATCGTACAAATTGATACGCGATAATTGCAAGTAATTATAACAAAAATACCTTTGACTTTTTACTGTGATTGATCGGGAGGAGGTTATCTGCGTAGAAGGGACATTTCTATACGGTAATTTGATACGCCGACTCGGCCGGGCAAAAAAAAAAACTCACCCTTCGAATTCTGCACTCGCTGGAGCGCCTCGTCGACGTCGCTCTGAAAAATCAGGGTCGGATCGAGAAAGCGCCGCGCCTCCTGTATCAGCAGGTTGCAAATTTGACGCAGCATTATGATCAGTTTGGTTGAGCTCTGGTAATATCTCGAATTCACCCAGACCAGACCCACGGAGTGAATCAGCGCCGCCATCACCGGCCTCGCCTCCGCGAAGTCCGTCTCCTCGACGGCCTTGAAGCATTTCCCAAGGGGCGTCAGATACAGGGATATCTCCTTGGCCTCTGCCAGCGACGACACGACGTTGCCGAAAAGCGTCCTGAAGCAGGGATAATAAGCGCTATCGGTCTTCTCCAAAATTACGGCCATCTTCCGCACCCTATCCTCTCGCAGCTGGTCGTAGATGTATCTGTTACAAGGACAATCGGTGAAGTTTAACGTTATTAAACCTTCTATCTTATCTTCCTCCTCTTCATCTCCTTGTCTTTTTTCATTGCCGAGGCTATTCTAATTTTATGTGTAATAATATCACGATAAATTTATATTTTATGTATTCGACCGTGGCATAAATCATTTATGAGCATCTCTTGGCGATTATAAGGATTTGAGCACTCTGGAGAAATAATGTAAATTTAAATATTAGTAATGTAACATTCCATATATGTTTTTTTAAAAAAATATATTTATAAATGTTTGATTAAGAAAGCTGTAAAAAAATATTAAGTGTGATTCTTTCGAACTGTGTCATGTAATAAGTAAATATTTTACAATCTAAAATTGTTTTTCATCGGAAGCAAGATTTCTAGACAATTATGTAACTTGTAAAATTGGGCTGCAGACAATATTTGTTACTTCGACATTTATAATCTATTCTTTAATTAAGTCATCATTCAATCTACCATCTCTAACTATTATTTATTATATGAAAATGAATAATGGCAACCAGACAAACCCATGCAAGTCCAATTAATATCTGCCGTAGAGAGATTGTGCTCGACCAGCCGGTCGGACGCGGCAATTTTATATTCTCAATCCTTTGCCCAAAATGCCTACCTCAAATTGGCGAGTCTCGTCGACCAGTAATCGAGCTCCACGTACGGCGTCGGATTCTGGCCGTTCTCGAACGCGGCGCTGGACTCGTGGGTGACCACCTCGTTGACGAGATACGACCACTTGATAACGACGCCCTCGATCGCGCTCTTTAGATAAAGATCGACCGCCTGGGGGCCCTCGAGCGAGACAAGACGCTCGACTTCCGTGACTTTCTCGAGGCCCGCGGGCATCGGCAGCACGGTCCTACCGTTCACCTGACCTTTCACCTAGACACGGATTCGTATTGAAATTCCGCACTGCGTTTACGGGACACGCGGCAATGAATGTAACAAACGAAAGGGAGAATTACTTGTTCTTGAATGAATGTATGTTTTCTAAGGTATACTTTTAGATTTTTTAAATCGTTGTACGTCTTTAGGAGCGTCGAAAAGTACCCGGTAGCTCTGGTAAAACGAGGCATATCTAGACTGACAACGAGAGGCTCACTTCATTAGAGGATCAATTTTTTTTCAGAGTGTGAAAAATGTAGAAACTTTATTTATAATGATCAAATAGAAATATGTTATTTTTATACTCTATTTATTTTTAAATAATGGGAATCTATGTTCATCTGATTAAAAAAATGGTCAGATATTCAGTTTATTATTATATTAAGTTTATATTAAAATTACTGAAAAAAATGGTACTCTGGTTAGGCGAGCTTCTGCTTGTGGATGTACGGAAAACCAGAGGTAGGATCCTGCGACCCTTTTGTTATGAGTATTTCATGATATGAACATTTGCTTATGGGTATACAAGAAAACTTTGAGGAAATTAGGAATTTTTATAATTTAGAGAAGCACAAATGAAAAGATAAATTTTTAAATGAATAATTTAATAGTTGAATACTTAAAAATGAAAGAAACCTATTTCTATGTATTATTACTGTTAAAAATATATCTGCGCTCATTCTACTACATATTGGAGAATGGAAAATCTTGGTAAAATTTTCATTGGAAGACAAAAAAATATGCAGTTTAATAATGAAATCGATTGAAAGTCTAATAAGAAATAATAAGGTACTATTTTACAAAAATAGGTATTTCTATTACGTCTAATATGCTTTTAAGGATTTTTACAATTTAAAATAATATTTAAGATTAAGATTTAATTAAAGAAAGTAAAAATATCAAATGTATCGAATTGAAAAAGGTACAGAACTTAGTTATTATGTTATACCAAAATTTAAAATTGAAATAATATTTATGAAATTTCAAAACGATGCTTTTAATATATATTGAACTTATATTTTGCAGCTAATATGAACTATCTTGAGTGTACATTTGTTTGGATACTCTAGGATGAACGCGCGACTCAATAAATTAGCCTCCATGTAATTTCATTTCAACGACGATTTAGAAAACATATTAAAAAATAATAATAGAAAATAATTGTTCTCCTATTAGGTCTCCTTAGTCAAGAACATGCCTTTTATAAAATGACGGTTTTAATTCTTAAATTTTTCTCTATAAAACTTATATAACACAAATAACAAAGAACTGATAGTAATTTGAAAAAAGTTCTTAAAATCCTCAGAATATCATTATGTAAATCCATTTTAACGTTACGATTGCATTATTAACTGGTAAACGAACTGATTACTGCCAAAAAGCTCCCTTAAAAGACATATTACTTTGATCTTCCTTCTCCGCGTCTTACGATGCGGAAGCAAAGATTTTCAAAATTTGAACAACCGTAGCTAGGCAACGGTTCTCGAGCTCGATCATAGTTATCAATACAGCCGCGCCGAACGAACGGGTAGCTCGACGGCGCTTCACCGGAGTCACGCGCCAGAGCTTCTACTTTCTTGCAAAATCAAACTTGGAACGAAGTAACGCCGCCGAGATCCGCAAACCGTCCAGAATATCGAAGTTTTTTCTGTCGGATCCTTAACCAGGCCCGCGCAACGATTGTCCGCGTACCCGACGAGATCGCCATTCGTGCCGGAGTCGCGAGATCTCGACCAACCTGATAGAGCGTCCCGCGTAGCGAGTGCACGTGCCTCGACACGTCCTGGACCGCGACGTTGGGCAGCCTCCTGTGATTCTCGCGCTTGCAGAGCAGGGGAGCGAATATGTTGTCGACAATGGTGGCGAGCTCGTCGACGATGCGGTGGGACAGATCGCCCGTGATCAGCATCGACTCGCAAGCCTCACGCTCCTTCGGCACCTCGATTATCCTCATTTTTATCGCGTACACGCCTTGCCGTTGAAGCGCGGATAAAGAGCGTTGCATCGGGCACAATTAGATTGCATTAAAGGTTTTTATCATTCTGTGCGTAGTGTGTGGATGATGGTCCTTTGAAACGACCGTTTGTTTGTGTATACGTTACATATTAATTAAAGTGAATGGGTGAAATGTGAATTATTCATTGTTACTTTTAATGTATTTACTGACAGTTTTTTTTTTTTTTTTTAATTATGAATATTGATGTTACTGGTTCTAACGTTTATATCAATATCTATCATAATGATACAACATGCTTAATCGTAATAAAATAATTTTGCACTCTGAATTCTTCTAGATGATCTAATAAATATGTAAAAAATACGTAATAGATTGATGTCAATTTTAATTCTAATTCTGATATTTCAGTAATTATGAAGCTATATATATATATTACAAATTACGCTTTGTTTGGTATCTTTTTAAATTACAACATTTCCATACATCTTATTATGGATCACCTTAAAAAAGATTTTCTTAAAAAATTTCTAATCATCTGCAAACCAGTTTGAGTGACAATAGCCCAGACAATGCCCCAGAATTGGCAAAAATCTGAGAGAAAAAATAATGGCACATTATTGTCCACATAATAGCTTTTCAATAGAATACGAGTATATTTAATGTCGAATTATTGGTCAAAACATGGAAATAAACTGGTGAAAAATAAGTTAGAAATTTTTTATTCTTTGCTAATGGACATAAATACCCAATAACTGGTCCTTTGTCTGCTAATTTGTAATTATGAGAAACAAATATACGTGACAATGTTTCACGTAAGTACGAAACTTGGCCAATAGAAATGGCCAATTTTTCATCAATTGAGCATAAATTGAACAATTCGTGATCTAAAAATCTTTTCGATTTCTATCAGGCTGCGAGACTATTTATTTTTAGGACAATTACTTGTATCGTTTATATGGAGTACGTTTTAATACGTTCCATATATTATAATGAAATTTACAAGTAAAACAGATTAGTTTTAATCGTATAAGTACTTTGTTTTGATAATGACACATCTCTTGCCCCCTTGACGAGTCTAAAAGGTGATCTAAGACAAAGCGTATATTATTTGGTATTCTCTGTGAAAGTTGAAAATGATCAATTACACAATATTATTTGAATTTAAAGGTAATCAATTGTCAATTTTAAAATTCCACAATGAGAATAGAAGATCTTTTATGACAATAAACGTACAAGTATATAATCGAAAGATCGTACTAAAAAACCATCTACAAGGATAGCAGTACCATTAGCCTCTATATACATTATGAATAAATGATTAACAATTATTTACAGGAAATATCGGCATCTAGGTTAAAAAAAAAAAAAAAAAAAAAAAAATCCACCGACTTTCCACCTCCGACCACGAGTCGAATTAACGAGACACGGCCTTACCCTTGGTCCTCTGGCAAGGAATCGGAAAGCCGCACGAGGGCACGAGCTGGGCGTTCGGCGTCAGCACCAGGAACAGAGCCGCCGGCATCGGATTGTCGAGGAACTCGAGCACCGAGTTACGATGCTCCTCCGTCATCAGCAGCCTGGCCCACTTCTCCGGCTTCAGTTTGAGCGACTTCTGGACGATCGAGCCGAGATACTCCAAGCGATAATCGCCCGTCGACTCCATGATCGCGGTCGCGTCCACTGTCAAGCGTGGAGGAATAACGAATTAGCGGGCTCGAGCTGCTCGCGCCCGACCGAACGGCGCCGTCCCCGTCCTCGTATCCCTCTTGTCGTTACTGTTTGCTTTTCGTTGCCGATACCGCGACGGCGGGCTCCTCTCGCGAGCCGCTTCGCGGGCACTTTTGCTAACGGGCGCGCCCTCGCCCGTTCGCCCGTCGTCGGACTTCAATTTCCGGCTAGAGAGCCGTAAGCGGCCGGGCGGTCGGCTCGCTCGAGACGAAGGGCGAATGACGGACGAGGTACGTAATGATTCCCGAGAGAACGTATGCGGAAACGATCCTCGGCCTCCGTACTGACGTGCCGATCGAAAATAAGGGCTGCAGTCTGCATCTATATATATATATATATATATATATATGTATATGTATCAGTAATATAAACCGAGCGGAATGTATATACGGCAGGCGATGTCCCTTCGGCGCATCCAGAGCCCGGTCTGGTCTCCGGCTACCAAGCCTCCCCCTCCCCCCCCACCCATCCCAATCCACCGAGCACGATGCACAGTCGCGAACTATATATCCGTGCCAACCCCGCCAGCAAGGCAGACGTATTTTGTCACGAAACGGGAACGAGGGAGACGCGCGGCCGCGGCCGCAACACGGAACGGAACTGGCCCGCGGCGCGGGCGCCCGGCACGCGATCGCATCGGCAGAGGCATATGTAGAGGCGGGGTATCGCGCTGATGGGACGCGACGGCAGGCAGGTTATTCGGTTATCCTTCAATCCTCGCTCTTTACATCTTTCTCGCTTACTCTCGTGTGCATGCATATATATATATATATATATATATATATATATATATATATATAGGCGTACAAAACTCGCGAGCACGCGGTAGCGGCGAGTCGCGACGGGTCGAGTATATACTTGTACATATATAACGAGGGACTGCGGCCTTTTCCGCCCTCCTTACGATTGCCTCAATATGCCTGCTACCTCTCTGTCTCACTGATCTCTCTCTCTCTCTCTCTCTCTCTCTCTCTCATTCTTTTCCATTTAATTGCCATTGATTTTTCGCCGCAGTCGCTTCGACGGTGCGACGCGGCAGTTGAGCGGCAAAGCGACTCGCGAGCTTTTTTCCTGTTTCTTTATCCTTGTTTTTTTTTTTTTTTTTTTTTTTTTTTTTGTTCATATTACACAGTCGCTCGATGTCGGGGTAGTGATCGAGTCGCGAAGTTCGAGCCGCGACGAAGTGGCGTTCCGACGGATTTCGTGGAGGGATTTATCGGAGAGCCGGGCGGCGGAGCGGGATATCGTTGGCCGAGAAGAGCTTTCGTCGACAGTCCGAAAAGTATTTGGACAGCTAGCGTCCGGTTTCTCACATTGATTAAGGTAAAATTTGGCATTGAAAATAATACAGATGCACTTTTTTTACATACTTGCTAGTTCTGCTTTCATTTTTTGTACACCTTAGTAAATAAACACGCACGCAAGCACGGAACAGCATTGAAATTTTTTAATATGTATCAAATTTAACTAATTTCAGTGCACTGAAGAAAAAAATTTTCTTTTATGAATTAAAGATTTACTTGTTTGGTACCAAGTAAAAATTTTCTTAAATTCAGAAAAGATTCGCTAGATTTAAGAGGACGTGATTTGATTTATGTTGACTCGTTTTTCATTAAATAGTATAATTTACTTTGTACGAAAGCAGAAAATATTTACTTGATAACAGACATTTTTTTTCAGTGTAGTTACTGAGAAATACTATTATCAATTATGATTGTTTATATAAATTAATGAAAAATTTATAGGACATTTTATTAGTGAAATAAAAATAATTTAATTATATTCATTAGATATTAACTGCTCTTTCACACGGATCGAATAATATATTCTCTGCTTTTGTAATATTGCTCATATGAACGATACGTATTGGAAAGTCTATTAATAAAGTCCCTTTATTTTCATTTCTTCCTGCTATTTTTCGACTAAATTTATCAAATGGAATAAATGTAAGAACGTTTGAAAAAATCCTGAACCAAAAATGATGAATAAAATTTTAAAAACGTTCGAATTTCATCACCGCTTTATGAATTTACTTAAAACAATGTAGCAATGTAGATAGATAAGAATGGAGGGTATCAATATCCGATTAATTAAAACTTGTAATTGTTGAACGTTTACACATAACGTTTTTTTTTAAACAGAGTATTTTCTGCCGAGTCGGTGCAATTTGACTTTGATTGTAAAACAATATAAAATCATATTAGAATATTCTTGCGTTAATAGAATACGGTCGTTCGAGAAAAATTAATTAAAAAGATAACGTACTGCGACGTATCAGAACGAATCCAGTGGAAATAGAAAGTGGTTTAGTTATACGAGTCCATTTTTCTCATTCAATGATATTCTACCGTTGCAAGAGTCATAGAGCTGAAATTAAGCTTTAAATTTACAATAAATAAAAAATTTATTTTGAGGTAGCAAAAAAAAAAAAACTTTTATTAAGTATAATGTCATTCCTTTGCTGACAAACTTGGTATGTAAAAGCGATATTCTAGAAAAACTTGCATATAAAAGTGCCAATTGCCTATATTAAACGAACTAATTATACGGCTTTCGGGCAGTGTTGCGATTCGCTGCGTTTGCATATTGCTTAGCATCCAGCATGCTTGTGATACTTGTGGCCGGTTCCAGTCGCGAGAACCGCGCCTAAATGTGTTCCTGTAATTATTTAAAAGCTCGATGGCGCACCGGTCCTTGCCTTTTATCTCGTGTAACGTGAAGGGGTGCTTCTTGCCCCGTCCGTTTTAGGCACAGTTAGGTATAAATATATATATATATATATATATATATATATATATATATATATATATCGCTAGTAACGCCAAATGCGCACTCGCTCGAGGGGGCCAAATGGAGTCGCCCCCGGGACGGCGCGTAGCGGCGGTGGCTGCGACTGCGGCTGCCGCGGTGTATGTCCCCCGCTTTCGCGGGATTTTATGAGTTTAATTTAGACGGGCCTCGACGGTAAGGGATCGCGCTATCCCACGTCCCTCCCCCCCCGCCGTCCCTTCCCCGCCAACCACCTGAATATTCAAGTTTTGTTTGGGTTCGAGGGCGCGGGGAGACCTTTCCGTTATATATATATATATATATATATATATATATATATATATATATATATATATATACTAGGAAGCGTCGCGGAGCAGCAGTTGCGCGAAAAGTTGGTTATCGAAGCACCCAAGTGCCCGCGACGTCGAAAAGAGCTTCGATTAAGAATGAAAGGGGCGTGGCGGCGGCAGGAGCGAAGGGGGAGGGGGGGGAGAAAAACTTTACAACCCCGTGAACCGAATTGAACATGTATATAAACGGCGGAAAGTTTTATTGGACCATTTGCCGTCTATATAGTCGGACGGAACTTGCGCCGCGCGCGCGATTACATTTTTCTGGCGCGCTCCGTACGACGCATCTTACATATAGGACGGAGCGGGTGTGATTTCTCGTTTAAAAGTTTATCCTCCACACGTACTCGATAGTCAGTTCAAACTAGAAAAACTTTCAAGTTTCTTTTTATGATTATTTTTGGATTTACTAAACTTTGTAATTATTTTGCTAAATATTGGAGGAAACTGAAAATTAGATCGAACGTAATTTATACGGAGCGAGGAAATATTATGGAAAATCCTGAAAATTATCCGAAAAATAGGGGGGTGGGAGAGTATGGAAAAAAGGCAAATATGATAACCCATAATATATTTTAAACGAGGAATCGAATCTTCGGCTCGGAATTAATATTAAACCTCAATGTCGCAATCATTTAATTGACAAATTCGATTTTTTCTTTCTAATGGACAACTCCCTGTATGTTAAGTGTTGAAATTAAAAATAGCGAAACATCGTACATCGCCCTGCTTAAAGGATCAATTCGAATGCCACCGATTCCAATTATTATATTAATTATACCGGTTCCAATTCCAGTGATTGCAGAGCTTATGCGCCGTAGTTTTAACGCGTGCTCAAATATCCATGGATTGGCGACAGTGAATATGACGCATATAATAATCTACACTTCTCAACCGATTCTCACGCATGCTGTCATCGTTTTGTGACTCGCGATATAGTAATATATAATGATATATAATGATATATAATGATAAGGCCGAGAATCTCAATACCCTATTACCATTCGAAATCGAAAGAGAAAATATCAAAAAAAAGTCTCCACGCAGAGATCTTGTTTTTTTCCTTCAAACATTTTTTTCTTTATCATTAACATTCCAATAATTCGCGAAAATTTTCAGGGCTTTTTACATACTATTCTCTCATATCGTGTATTAAAACAACAGCCTTTGAAAGTTGCTCGATATTTTCCCGTGTAAAAATTTATTCTAGAAGCCGACCAGTATTCGGTTCCCATTTTACCCACTTTTCTTGGTATATTTCCATTAGAGAAATTAATTAAATTTTTTTAGGTATACTTAGTTAGAACCTAAACAGAATATAGACAGAAATTGTAATTACAAATTAATAAGATCTACATATTTTTTTAATTTTCTTTCCTCGACGCGATGAATAATTTTTTAGGTCTTTTAAAATATTTCTTGACAATAAAAAATGTATACGTACATTTTTCTAATTTAATATTTAAATTAGATTTTGGAAATAAGTTTCTACATGTATTATTTATACATATTCGATTTATAATTAACACTTATTAATATATATTTTATGCACCAACTATATTAAATTTTAATGTAACACACTTGTATAGTACATACATATAATTGGTTTTGGTAAAAAAATGTTGACCTCATCCATGAGTATGGAAACCCACGACCGTATGATGTTTTTATACTTTTTTCTACATATATGATACATAAATTAAATAATATATATAAATATAATACAAATATAAATTAACTACTATGCATATAAATTAATATATTAAAATTAAAAATTGTATTTATGTCGACTGTTCTGAATTCTTACAGTCTTAAATTAAATTAAATTAAATTCTTAAAAGTATAATAAACTATGATCTATATATATGAGTTTAGTTCCTGAGGCTGAACCGTAGCGGTGGGGCCAGTCAGATTATCCTCCACTAACATAGAATATAGTTTATTATTTTTAATTTTTAACCTAATTTATTTTTAGTGACAAGTCTTATTTCAGAGTCTTCGGGATGGTAAGAAACAAGGAGAGTCTGACTGCCATTACTGTAATTAATATATTATATTATAAAGATTGTATGACGGATAAAAATATTATTAATTAATAAATTAATATAAATGAAAAAATATATAAATAATAGTATATGAAAATAAATTAAGAATTCTAAACAGTTGTTTCAAACACTGAAAAAAGTAAGTAAATCTGACTAGATTCAGGATAGAAAGCCTGACCATTTCCTTGATTCACATACTTGTGGGAAGTAGTCCAATTAGAAAATACTTAGTTCTTTTCAATATCGATGAAATAAAATCTGACTACATACCAAATAGAACGACTGAGCATTTCCTTAATGCGAATAATGGAAAGATTTGAAACTACCGTAAGAACGCACGTTCGTAAAGGGACAACGTTAAGGACAACGAAATAGACCCGTAAGTGCAATGAATAAAATATTATGGATATTAGATTATCGCAGGGAAATCGTATTGTAATCTGGCGAGTCTAGCGTATATGAGAAAATCGTCGATATACTGACTAAAATCCAGCCTGAACTTGGATGACATTTCGAGGATCTTTCTGGATCGATTACATTTGAACTTTTAAATTACACGTTTCATCGTAACGTGAATTAATAGCGTAACGCAAACTATATAATTAAACGAACCCATCGGCTTCCGATTAAAAAACAAAAAAGAGAGAGAAAAAAAAAGCGTGAAGAAATGAAAAAAAACGGCAATGCTGCGGCAAAATCTATCGTTCCTCCGTCTGCTGTAGCCGGCCGCACGCCGAGAATCTCCATGTTACCCGCGAGCCTGGGCTTTTGCAACTTTCTCGAAATGTATACGTGTATATATATATATATATATATATATATATATATATATATATATAGAGGACGGGCGGAGACTTAGGGGGAGGGGGAGGCGAGAGGAGTTTGCCGTAAGACGGCGGGCAAGAACGGCCCGATGTAGAGAGAACCCCGGAGTTAATCCGGAACTCGGGCGCGCTTCTCTGAAACATCCTTCCCATTTCCCTCATCCTACTCCTCGTCCTCCCCGACCTTCTCGCTGCTTCACCGGACAGCTCCGTCTATTCTTTTTCAAAACTGTATATATATATATATATATAGAGGGAGAAGGGCAGAAAGGTTGCTCCCCCCTCCGCCCCGCGGCTGTCTAGAAAATTTTCACCGAGTAAAAAGCATCGACGGGGCGCGAAGAAAGGCATCGCTCGTTTTGGAATCCCCGCGCCCGCTCCGGTGTGCCCGAAAGCTCTCAACAGGTTATATGCCTATATACGTTCCCGCTTCTCCGCCCCCCCCCCACGACCGTCGCTTCTTTTTTTTTTTTATCATTGTACGTACTCGAGCTACGTGCCTCCTCTTTTACGGAAAGTTTTGTACTCCGTGAAATTCGTGGAGCACTATATGTATATATATATATATGTCTAGGACTCCGCTATACGCTGCTCTTTCGCGCACAGACAGAAATTGGCCGGTACTGAATAAAAGGAGTAGGGAGCGAGAGAGTGAGAGAGGAATATATGGAAATATAATGTAGCGCGCCAAGGCGTATTAAAATCACCTCTTCCCCCCTCACCGCGCTAACAAGCTGGAAATGTGCCCGGAAATATTATAAATGTACAACCTTTTGCTTGTGTTATACCTTGTTAGATAGTTATGACTCTGTATCCAATATATATATAGGAATATGTAGATACTACCCCGATTTGAGTTATGAATTTTTTAATTGGTGAAGAAAAAAAGGTTAGAAATTCGCGAAATAAATTCGCCAAACGTCACTACTCGCTGCCTCTCAGATTTACGTACAATTCCGTTCAAGAAAAAGTATATTATTATACAGATTTGTCTCGAATTTTGCCGCTTAACGTATCTAAGAAACTCTTACTTTTTTCCTTTCTTAAAGCAAAGCTCGAGTCTCAACTATACATACTGTTGTTAACAATGCATTCTGACCACTCAACAAAAATTTCCAAAAGCTTTGACGTTGCAGACAAAACATTATCGTACTATCAATGCTTGACGTTGTTTTTTTAATTGCCAAAAAAAAAGCTCAGCTCTCTAAGATGTTTCCGCTCATCTCTACAGCCCTTTCAAACTGTTATCGAGATAGCGTACGCCAAGCGGGTCTTCCGTTAATCTTAGCCCAAGCCGGTCGAATTTCTAGATCCGTGTGACCACCTCGTCGCGATCGGTGAACGCCGACGGAGCCTTGAACTTGAATGCCGCGCGTTCTGCGACGACATCCAAACCAGAACAAAATCCATTTAATCATACACGAGTCTTTGGCCATTAATTGAAATAAGCGTTGGAAAAATGAACGACGAAATTTCATACTTTTTTAATTTCATACTGATCCAGTGTTCGCACACTTTTTTCAGTAATTCACGGATACCAATAATACTTAATACATTGTTCACAGTCAACGAGTTACAGTTTTTTTCCCTACCTTTTTTATATAAACGGAAGCTTTAATGTTTAGTTTAGTATTTTAACCTGGAATTTTCAAACTTCTAATCATTTCGCAAAGTCGATATTCCTCTGAAGAATAATCCAGTCAAATGGTGACTTTTTAAATATTTTCATAGATTTACTTTGAATATTAAATCTATATAGATATATAGCTTTTGTTTAAATTACTGAATTCATACGACGAGCATATATACGAATATCCACTTCAGCTTGGGAATTACATTGCACATCTTTTCTCACCCCCCTCCACCCGCTAATATCTTTCATACCCTCCTACATGACATTGGTTCGCGCGAAAATCGATTTGGCACGAGGGCCAGAAACCTCGTCTCGAGCTCACGTATATCATTCCCTCGATGGCCCGTGGCGCGCAGGACTTTTCCGCGATCCTCCCCCCCCTCTCTCTCTCTCCCGATTTAAAAAAAAGCAAGGATAAAGAAACGGATTTGCGAGCCTGGTACCGAGACTTATCCGCGCGCGCGCTCATACAAACCCGTGAGATCGGCGAGCGCGTTGCTCTTCCCGTCGGGCGACTCCTCCTCCTCGGCCGAGGCCGTCCTCGAGTCCATCATCGAGCGCAGGAGCATTTGGAATTCCTCGAGCCTGTCGCCGTCGCGTTCGGCCGCCGGCTCGCCGTTGAGCGGCTGCTGCGGCTGATTCCTCGGCTGCTCATCCTGCTGGCGGGCCAACGGCATCGCCGGATCGGCGCTGCTCTCGCCGCTGCTGTCCGAGTCCGACGAAATCATATTGTCCCCCGGGCGATGGATCGTTGTCGCGCGAAGCGTGCCCGACGCTTGCTTTCTTCTGTTTTTGTTTTTGGCTCTGTTCTCTCTTTTTTTCCTGTTCAACGACCTTGGATTTTACAGAGCGCTAGCTCGTGTACGGAGCGGTATCGTTGTGGTGAAACATCCTCGCGAATCCCTGTACCTGTAAAATGAAACATCGAATCACAGAACTATAGGTTTAAAGATTACTCGTGGGTTATGAGGTTATTTTTACGGCTTGGATGAGATTACGTCGGTTTTATGGGATTTCTCCGAATTCAAACATGTATATTGTACTTTATTAATATACACATATACATAGGGCAATTGAACTCAGAGAAATAAAGATATAGATAGATAGATAGATAGAGCATTATAAACTTCATGTTAGAATGAAAATGCTAATTAGTAAGTGAAGTAAAAATATGGATCTGAGATGTTGTCTGCTAAATATCAGCTAAATTGTAAGTGAGATTGATGAATGGCACAAAACAATAAATTTTTCAAAAATTCGAAATTTTAATTGGAAAAATAACTAATTTCATAAACATCCGATGATTTACGAAAACTTGAAATATTAATGTTCTGATAAGATTTTAAATAAAATAGTAATAATCATTCTATTGCTGTAGAACATAATGACGGTAATGCGATGAGCAGCATTATCAATACAATATATAGGAGAAGGTGAGAAGAGGTGTTCCTTTCAATCAGAGGATAGTTTCAAACAAATCATACACTGATTAGATTTTGCAACAAGTTTTCGCATGTCCGACAATATTTGCTAATGCGCAGGATCATTTTTACTCGACTGCTCTTATCAATCTAAATTTTCATGTTAAAAATCTTACTGTATCCACGTATAAACGACGATCCCACATTTTAGTAAATTTTTATGAATTATTCAGTTTTATTTTACCAAAAATTCTGCTGAAAAAAATCGTATATTTAAGCACGTCCATTTAATTATCGTTCTTCCCCATGAAATTTCGTAACAGCGCAAACGTATTGCTCCCATTTTCTCCCTGTGTTCCTTGACAATAAAGGCGTTTCTACGTTTCCTTTCTTTTTTTTTTCATACTTCATCCTTCCCTCTCGCGCGTAGCCCAATGACAAATACGCGCATAATATCGCGTCCCCTTTTCCAACGCTTCCATATATACATAACCCGACAAGGATATAATAATAATAATAATAACAATAATAACAATAGTAATAACAACAATAAGGGAAGTGTCTGCAATTCATTCTATAATCAAATTGTACATAATAACGTTCGTAAATTTCGCCGAGATCTCGGATACATACTGTATATACATATATATCGTCCCTCCAACCGCCCCAATATACATTACAATCTAAAAACTTCCTCTCGCTGTACATAAGCGTCTCTCTCTCTCTCTCTCTCTCTCTCTCTCTCTCCCTCTCGCCCCTCTTATTACCACCCCTGTCTTCTAGACGTTCGCGCAAATAAAAATGCTCGGCTCTCGGCGCGGGGGCTAATACAAAGCAATATGTAATACACATAAGAAGAGCTTCGATCGAAACGAAAATCCCGCCGAGCCAGCGCGTGCGCGGGGGATTTGAGGGAGGCGAGTCAAAAGCCCGGATGAATCGAGCGTCGCGCCCGCGCCGCCAGCACGTCCGCGAACCCCACCCCCCCTCCTCTGTTTATAATGCCTCAATATTCGGATATTATCAGACGCTCTACCGACTCCCCGTCCTATCGGCGCTCTCTTTCACCGCTCGCTTTTCCTTATCATTCTCGGCGGGAGAAAAGTGTATATATATATATATAGAGGGTGCGCACACCGAAGAACACAAAGGTCCTGCTGTCGTGAAAATAGAGGGAGGGGGCAGAACAAACCGCGCGCGCGCGCGAATATCTTAAATCCACGCTGACTGTACCGCGCGGCATTCTCCGTCGCTCCCCTCTCCCAACCCCTGCCTCGCTCGCCCTATTGCCAGCGTTCCTTTGTTTCCCGCACCTATATATATATATAGTACCTATATATATATATATATATATATATATATATATATATGTGTGTGTGTGTGTGTGTGTAGAAGAGGAGCTTTACCAGACGTCCGCCGCAGACTCGACTTCCGTGCTCTCCCGCTCCTTGTGCGTATATTCAGCGGCCCTCGAGAGCTTTCCGTCGAAGACCGCGGCGCGCACTTTTCCATTTTGCGCTTTGACGAGCGATTGCGGATTGCGGCTGTGCATGAAGTGGGCGAAGTCATTGCCGACATCTGCGCTCGACCGAATCGCTTATATATATATATATATATATATATATATATATATATATATATATATATATATATATATACACGTTCGTTATTTCAGGGCAATTTCCCGTGCAAATAATCAATCGCAATTCTTTTCGAGTCTATTCCACGTATAACCTGCTTTCTATGTATTTACGATACAGGAAGTTTATTCTGTACAGATATAATATGCAGTTAAATTAATTTAATTTTAATGAATTTCAAATGAGATAGGATGAACTTTCAAAAATAATAATTAACAAATAATATATATATATATATATATATATATATATATATATATATATATATATATATATATATATATATATATATATATATATATATCAAGAAAATTAAAATAGATATTTATCTGGTAAATATTAAAAAATCATTTACTGAGTTATTTCATTATTAATTAAAAATATTTTATCAAAACTTTATAATTTAGGTACGTGTCAGTAGTAGCAGTCACTGTATGGTCGACCAATGTCGTTAGCTAAAGTACAAATAACAGGGCATTTTTTACGTTGTCGGATTCGTTTTTTTTTTATCACGGCATACTCTTGCAACAAAGCTATTTAATTTACTATCTCAATTACGCTTACGAATTGAAATTTTCACAAGTCTACTCAATTCTCATGCTTGCAAAATGTAATAATTTTTATCGAAATGCTACGACTGGATACGTCATCGGTATGTGATACCCGAACTGTTTCATGTAAATACATCTACGTAGCGTTACAACAATATTTTGTGATATGTATAATAAGCGGATTGAGAAGAATATTTTTCTTTAATTATGTATGCTTTTTTTTTAAATATATTTGAATATTGCTTATGTAATAATGAATTTCCATTTATTAGATCATCCCGTGCATATTCTAAAGTAATAAAATTCTCCCAATATTAGACCAATTTAATCGTTAAATATTTTTCTGATAAATGCCGCTTTTCATCAAGGATTCAAAGGCAGAACGTCGTTCGAAAATCTGCAGGTGAAGTATTATTACCACGGGGGAGGGGGAATCCGAACAACTACCCCACCCGCGATTTAAGTATCGTATCAATTTAGCCCGGGCGAACCATTGGTTGCGTTGTAAATGCCCCGTAAGCGAGAGCTAACTGAATACTCAGGCGCGTATTCGGTTTATCGAACGTTATTAATTACGTTTCTGCGTGGATTACGCCAACTCCTGTACAGCACAGTACTATCTAAAGGGAAGCTTTTGAAATTCGCGCAATCACGCTGAAAACAGCGTCGGGGTTAACGTTACTAATAGCAACGGTTGCCTTGAAGACGTTAAATGTATGTATGTATGTATGTATATATATATATATATATATATATATATATATATATATATATATATATATATATATATAAAGAGCAGGATAATATCGAATTTCTCCTAAACTTAGCCGATCATAATTTACACGAACAACAATTGTGTCACACTACAGCTGATATAATATAAATAAAAAGATTAAACACATATCGGATCTTCGCTCGGAGTATCAGAAGCCGCCTTGAGCAATTATTCTTCACACCCGCAATAAGGTCGCTTCGGCGCAGCTTGAAATACGTAGAGACATGTAGAAATTCGAAGCATCGTTTGCGCGAGGAAGGGAGAGAAACTTAGCATGATTTATCCATATAAATATGTACACACACACACACACACACACACACACACACACATATATATACATATACGTACGTACCAGATCCGTCGGTGGTGGATTTTGCCCCGAAATCCGTCGCGACTCCGGACATCGTACGCACAAACACGCGCGCGCGCGCGCGCGTGTATGAACGCGTGCAAACGCTCATCGCCTCGAAAGTTATATCCATGGACTTTTCGTCCTTCTCGTCGTCCCTTCCACCAGCTGCCCCCGCCCCCCGCACCCACCCGCCGCCTCGCTCTCAGCGCGGAGATCCTGCCCTTCCGCGCTTCCGCGGGAGTCCGGGCCCTCCTTAGAAGTACATATCGCTCTAGCCGTTCACGTCCCATAAAGCACGCGCGGGCGATTTATGTTTATTATATATACATATATATATATATACATATATATATATATATATGTATATATGTATGTATATGTGTATATATCAGCCGCGCAACCGGGTTGTGGCGCCCCGTGACCCTCTCGAGAAGTATTCACCGCCCGTTTGTCCCTTCTCGCTCCTATAATACCGTCGAAACTTCGAACTCTCGAGCGTGCACGCGCGTTGTGTGTTTGCGCGTCCTCGGGCGCACTGTGCATCCCATTACGTACACATAGATGCATATATAAGGTGCAAAGTACGCGTGTGCGCGCCACTTTCACACCTCTGATATACCTATATACACACATATTGAGCCAGCGAGCGAAAGCTCGAACTTCCTGCATAGACGTCCATCGCGCTGCTATTATATGAATTGAAAATTCCCCACAAGGCACACTAACCATAAGCTGCTTCGTAAGCAAAAAGTTTTCTTTTTCTTTTTTCGTAACTTTTAAGCCGCCAGCCCCTTGCGCACAAGGAACGGCAAAATTTACTCAATCCCCAAAACTTAAACGTAATTTTGGCATTACAAAGTTTTCATTTTAATCATCTGCAAATCCGTACATAGGTCTATATATAAATCTCTTTATAAACGAAAATTAAATAAAACAAAAACATGAATTATTTGGTTAATTTATTAAATGCGACATGCGAAGTTTCCTAATATATTTGGGATACACGTGCAAGACGAGAGTCATATGTGTCTGGCTTCCGGATTTGACTATAGATCACAGAATCTTTTCTTATGCGCTCAAATAGAAAATCTGTACAGCCATGATTCCCAGGTCCAATGAAAATTAGACGTAAAATTTTGAGCGAATACGTACTTACATAAATAATTAAAATTCTCTTAAATATATTCTTCATTCCTTGAGAGCATAAGGCAACTAAAAAATTCTATTTTTCATTGATTAAAATGTATGAAAATTAATAAAACATATAATACTAATTTAATTCCATCTGTAATTGACGAGTTAAAAGAATTGACGCGAGAGGAAAATAAAGCCACGCAAGCACTTCTGTACTGTTTTAAACGACATTAAAAGACCGAGAACTGAAACACTTCGACAAAAGTGAACTTGTTATTACATTAGACCATTTCTTATGATATACATATTGATATTAAGAATTTTTTTACATCTAAAACTTAAGATGCTTCATAACAAATGGCATTTATAAAATTAAAAAGCATGCATATATTACAAGTTAATTTTTAAAAAATTTTAGAAACTTAAACTATCAGATATAATTTAAGTAGCCTCATATACATGTTTCTATAAATCTTTTACAATGCAGTTCGTCTGATTAATGTTGTATATATATATATATATATATATATATATATATATATATATATATATATATATATATATATAATGATTTAGCGTTATGAGCAAACTGTTCTCTATGCATTTCTTGAGCTGTTTCTTGATTAAGAATGTCCGGATTTACATAAATCGTTTCGTTTTGTTACTGCATCTTTCTCAGCCGGTTATTTCTTGATACCATCGAAAATATTCTATTAACTTTTTTCTATATTACATGTACTCTCTAAAATATATGATATATATATATATATATATATATATATATATATATATATATACACAATATAAATTACTATGTTGTTAATATTTCAATAAATTCCATTCATTCCATAGAACTGAAATATATTCAGCATTAGCTGTGAGTCTTGAATTTGAATATGATGTAGAACAATAACATCTCGGATCGAATACAAATGAATATGCATGCAGAGGAGCCAGAATCGAGCTCTGATGGGCTTTTATGTCTTATATATAATAATAATAATAATAATAATAGAACAGATATACTCTTCGAATAACAATTGAAAATTATGATATATATATATATATATATATATATATATATATATATATATATATATATGAGCCAATCCTATCAGCGTAATTCCAGCAAATTTCGATCCGCCAGCGGTGTATTCATACAACTTTATAAGCGCGCCACCGCGCAATTTCTTAAATTAAATTTGCAATTAAGCCGCGCGATTCAGATACGAGCCCTGCCACGTCTTCGAAAAATTACGTCTTCCGTTGTAAGCCCACCGGGGCATCTCTCGTACATTCTGCGTGGACACAATACTGACGCACGCCTGACGAATAATAAGGGTCGCGCCAACCACGGGGACCCGGAATTAAAGGGGTTATCCTGCTCGGCAGTTCGGCTTTCAAGGCGCAGGGGCGCGAGTAACCCTTTCGCCACGGCGTCTGTTTTGCTTTCATTAACAGTATTCCACGGTTCCCTTGATAATAACGATGTCGATTCGATGTCGCTGCTTTATTAAAAAATATCTGTGGATGAACAGATCTCCGTTCTATATACATATACATATATATATATATATATATATATATATATATATATATATAAAATTCTTCAAATTTTATAATTGTACACTCCCTCATCGTTCTTTTATTAAAATGTTCGTGACGCGTATACAATCGACTTTTAATTAAAAGCATAGGCAGCAATTATATTCTGTATTATCGAAAACGAGATTTTTTTTAATAAAGCTGATACGCCTATTGTTTTTAAATAATAACTGTATAATATTACCTATGCTTTTTTTAATTGGTAATATAATTGTTACGGATTGGTTACGTTTTACATAAATTATATTTATACCTGAATTGACTGTTTTCAAATTTTTTATAATTTCATGTTGATCGTAACGTTATTGAAACTCTTACTTACCCGACTTTTTTTTAGGATCAAGCAGTAAAACCAAGATCCTTTCGAATTACAAAAATTATTCCGCGATAAATGCTTTTATCGCAGAGTTGAAGCTTGAGCTATACAAGTAAAAAGATACATATACGCTATTCTAATTTATAGCCACGTTATTTACGGCGTCGGTTGCTCGTAGAATATTACGGTTATACTATATATACAAGAATTATTCTACAATATTTCATTCATGTTCAAATTCCAACAGAAGGGATGTAGTATTTAAGAGAAGGGACAAAGAAGTGAAATAAATATGCAAATAATTTTTCTGATATTTTTATTGCTTGGCAATGAAAATGTCATTTGACTTTCATATTTGAGATAAAAGTGTTTTTTTTGTTCAATTTAATTATGTATAGAGAAAATGTGTATGTGTGTTTTTTTAACAGATACAGAATATAAAAATATACATAAACATATCAATTATACAATTTGTTAAAAATACATACTTTCATGAAGTATTAATTTATATAAATTTGTTATGTTGCACTTATTTTCCAAATCGGTACATTAATTTTTTTTTCATATGCGTCCAAAAGAATATTTTAGTTAATCATTGCTATTAGGTCAGTCTCGAATATATATAAATACATATATATAAATTTGTTACGGACGGTGGGATTAAACATTTTACTTCCATTTATAAATATTATGCCACATTAACATAGGGTTAAAGATTTAAATAGAATCTCATTAAAAAATGTAATAGTTGTTATATAATACAATAATTTGTTATTTATACTAGATAGTAAACTAATAATACAAGCTTTAAAAGCTCCACTATCCTGACCATTTCTAATAATTGCACAATTTTGGTTATGAAAACTCATTATATAAATATTAAATTCATATTGCACAATTGAATCTCGCGGTGGAAGAATTAGAATAAATTAAATAAGCTTTCAGAGTTGATAAAATTATACAATAAAAATGAATAAGAAACATAATTCGCAAAAATACTGTACAAAACTCAACAGACAGAAATAGTTCGCAAACGTATATTAAGGAGGTTCCTTCTATAATTATGCAGTAAACGGCAATAGTTATATTGTTAAACAGGATGCATTAAATTTCATAGTGACGTTATTTAGAAAGTGCGACTTTTTGTATGATTCATAATTGGGCGTTTACGGAAGACCGAAGGAAGACAGTCAAACTTAACGTTTGTGAAGCAACGTAAATATGCATGAGTAGAAAATTATCATTGGAAGTATTAAACTTTCTTCTTTTATACGCATGCTCTAAAATTACTTCATTAATACAAAATGTAAAGATATGCAATCAATATGTACTGTCTGTTTACTAATCATTTACTGTACAGATACTGTACTATTCAGATTCATATGTATACTGTTCTATATATATTGTATCGCGGGAAATGCGTTACGATAAGTTCAGGGAAACGATGTATTTGTACAGCCACTATTATCGGACATTAAAGCCCGAGAGTAAACAGCATGATATTATAGTCCTGTTTACACGACAAAATATCCCGCGAGTCGCGAGCTTTACCGAGCGGAGATGGACGGGGAGACAAAGTCTTCCCCACTACCTCGTTTCAGAAGTCCGCGGTCGGTGTAGGGATCGGAGAAGAAGACTCTCTCTCTCTCTCTCTCTCTCTCTCTCTCTCTCTCTCTCTCTCTCTCTCTCTCTCTCTCTCTCTCTCTCTCTCTCTCTCTCTCGCGTTTCGGAGCCCGGATAAGCAACAAATCTCTAGTAGTACGGTGCCAAGTAGCCAATAATCGGGGCCGCTAGAAGCCATCGAGAGCAGAGCGGTGAGAGTGACCTCGATTCCCGTACACGAGGACAAGTCCAGGTCCCGTGTGAGAGGCGCAATTACGAGGCCGCATAACCGAAGGGGAAGCCGGGAGCAATCATCTCGAGACGCTTGCCACGACCTACGAGACATCGACGAGGAGTGAGGGACGGGTAGAGAGCGCGGGCTGAGTACTAATCTTCACCTCAGACGATAGTATGGGCCCCAAAGATGGGGGACATTAAAATAAGGCGAGGGGATGAAATCGCGTTCATGAGGACTACGAGCACGGAAGCCAATGAACCACTGGCATCGATACCGGACGTAAACCCAGACCTATTGCATGGCTTCATAGATGAAGTTCCTAGGACCCAAGTAACAGGTCTGTTACAGAGGGCAGCAAACCTGTGGCTCCAAGAATCTACGATGTCAGGAATAGGATCGGCTATAACGCCCAGTAGCCAAAGAGAAATCGCTGCAGCTACGTCCAGGGCTAATCAGGTGCAACGGGCGGAAACGGCACCCATAGCAGCATTAGGAGAGCTGAGAATGACGTCAACGTCTACTTACCCTTACCCCCAACAGCCGCAGCCTCCAGCTGACTTCCCGCAGCTGAGCGGTCAACAGATAGAAAACCAGGGAGGACAACACCAGCAGATGTTAAAAGGAACTCCAGCTGCCTATCCAACAGGCAGCCAGAAGTGTTGGAATTGCCAGTAGCCTGGGTACCGCTTTAATCGTTGCTCCCAACAACATAAGAGCTATTTCTAACAGAAGAACTACCGGTCTGGTCGCCCGGGGTCAGATTCGAGCGTCTGTCCGAGTTGTTCTTCGAGAAGACAGCCGCAGGCGGCGGCGGGGGGGCGGTAGCATCCGTAGGATCAGCACAGGAAGTGAGAGCAGTAGGGCAAGCGGCAACCCCATATATCAATATAAACGTATATATTGGGAACAAAAAGGTATCGTACCTTAGTTAGCCTCATTAGTTCCTAATTTCGTAAGATAGTACCGTTAGGTCAGTTCAGTTAGCGTTAGATTAGTTTTGTTAAATTAGAATATTTCCAGTATCATATCTAGTCCCGTTAGTTCAGTTAGTTTCGTTAGCTATTAGTTCCTTTAGCTTCTAGTTCCGTTAGATTAAGTAAAACAACAGCGTTAAGATAGTACCGTGGTCACTAGGTGGCGTCTTAAATCACGAACATCAGCTCAAAGTAGTTCGGTTTAAGTATTAATACCAGACCAATTCAGACGAATGATCATATCCAACTTTGGGATTCGAATCCTAAAGAAGGTTTGATCTTAGTCGGTATTACCCTTTGTGTTCTTCAGGTTTATTTGACACTACTCTCACACCTTATGGATATATTTTGTTTTTTGTAAATTTTATTTTCTTTTACGTGGAAAAATCTCTCTCTCTCTCTCTCTCTCTCATAAAATGTCTCTCTCATAAAATGCTTTTGTATACTTAATCATACTGAACATAATTTGTGACGATAAATTATATTGTTGTTATTATACGTTACATTAACTTCAGAATTGGCAATAGAGTATGTTTTTTTTTACTTGAACAAAAGAAATGATGGCCATAGAGGGTTCTTTACCACACTTCGAAACTTATGTTTATATATATATATATATATATATATATATATATATATATATATATATCGTCACTTCTGCATAAATAAAAAGGCAATATCCAGCGTCCGCTTAAAAAATACGCTATTTACATACCAATATTTTGCTTGTATTTGAGTCGGCACCACTACTAAAATATTCACGGTATTTAATTGAAAAAATGGGAGTATACGAATTATATATAGTATATACATTTCAAATATGATTTCTACTGAGAAATATGGCATTGGCGTGTACGGGCGATTGAATGTGATATACTATTGCATCAGGACGATTTCTATTGAAAGTTTCGTGTTCGAACGGTAGAAGACGATGTCCAGATGTTTTGGAACGACTTCTACGGGGAGCTTCGTGTTCGGACGGTAGAATACGAGTTCCAGTTGTATCGGATGACTTCTACGGGGAGTTTCGTGTTCAGAGGATAGAATATGATATCCAGGAATGATGGAACGACTTCTATGGAGAGATTCATGTTGGCACGTTCATACGATGTCCAGATATTTTGGAACGACTTCTACGAGGAGTGTTTAAGAGACTTCTATGAAGAAATTCATATTCTATCATTCGAAAACGCATACTCCCAGTAAAAGTCGCCGCGGGATACCTGGACATCGTATTGTACCTCCCCAACATAAAACTCTCTATAGCAGTTGTGCCGAGACATATTCTATCATACAAACGTAACACTCTCCGTAAACGTCGTCTCGAGACACATGAGCATCTTTTTCAACCTCCCTAACTCAAAAGAACAACTTCCCCTCATAGAAACCGAATGTAATACGCATATATATGTGTATTAAATACGGTTGTACATACTGTACATACTGTATTATTACATACTGTATATACAGAAGCGACGATAGATAAATTATGGTCAATTATTTATAGCAATATAGATTTATATATATAGAGTACTTTTTACTTGGATATTATTGAATTGTTTAAGAAATCGGTTAAATTATTATCTCGAGCAAAGCCGAGATGAGGGAGCTAGTATATATATCGCTCGATAACCTTTAGAGATTGAAAATATTCGATGTATATTTATATCAAATATAAATAATTAATGAATAAATACATAATATTTTAATGTGTATTTAAATTCTTTTTTAATTTTTAAATTAAAAATATTGCACTTATTTTTAACTCTTTTTTAATAAGATTTGACTACTGCGGCGGTTGAAGGAACCTCCTTAATATTCCTATATCTACAACGTTAAATAATAACATATTATTAACATTTGATAAATTCAACATCGCATAATTAATATTGATGGAAGACGCATGTTAAAATTGCAGATATATATTCTCATATAAAAATAAAGCTGTTCAATAGGAACACGATGACTATTATACACGAAGTAAATAGCTGTCATAAAAATATAGACTGCCTATCTTTACTCACTGGTTAAGGCACTTTAATCTTAAAGAAATGTATATTGTGACTTTGGGGTGTACTTTTCGTTGAATCGAATTTATCTGCATAATCGCTGTATAAGTTAGTAGTTCATTAAGCTATTTTAGTAACGTTTTAGCATTTTATATACTTTCATAGTATACATTTTCGGTGAGCTTCTATAGCTTTCCATATCCTTAGTTCGGTACCCCCTCTGTAAATAAAAAAAAAATATATATATATATATATGTATATATATATATTGATAAATAATCTTATGAACAAGGATATATGAGTACCCATTTATGAGTTTTTTTTACTCTTTATGAGTAATCATGCACATTTTTTGATAAACTTACTTCAAATTTAATCTGCGTAAATCTTCTCGGGTAATGTAGACTAAAACATCCTCTAGTGTATATTCTTCTTCAATAAACTATTAAAAAATAATAATTATGCTATAGATAGTATTATAAGCATTATAATTATAATTAACAGACATTTAGAATATTTAATAGTCTTAATTACAATACAACTAATTCAAACTACATGATTTAAAACAAAATATTAAGAAACTATAATCATTCTTAATTAATAAGTTAATTTTGTACTATCATCTATTATGAACCTTTACAGTACTCGGATTTTGGAAAATTTACAATTTGCATTTTTTTTAATGAAATGAGGTCTAAAGTTGAGCCTAGATATGGCTAAAGTAAGAAGATGTTGGGTGAGTCGGCCCCCTTAGGCCTAGAGGCGTATCCCGATCCAGTACTTTAAAACCAAATAACACAATTTTCAATATTTCCCAAAAACAAAGGATAACATTATTTGTTTTGTTCATAGCATTAGTTGTGCTTCATGTGGCCACATAAACTCATTTTGTAGAATTATTGATTGATAAACATTATAGATCTAATTATAGAATGGAAAAAATTATAGATTATTAACCTCTATACATCAAGTTTCAAGTAGCTTAGATTGAAAATGAGTAAAAAACTTTTACACCTCTAGACGTTTTCCAGTACTCTAAAGACTAATCTATTTTTATTTTATAAATCATAATATACTATAAATGTGAATTTGATTGTAAAATTACCCTTTGTATTGTTTCGGTGTTAATTTTCAATATTTGCAGCCAACCAATTAATTCCCTATCGTTTTTATCTTCGTCACGATCCGTAATACTAATTTGCGGTATGCTAAAAGAAACAAACAAATGAGCACCTTCGTAAAGCGTGAACTTTGAAGTTTCTGTTAAAAATCAGAAAAAATCTTACCCAATACTTTTCCTTAATATTTTTTTATTGATACTCTCGCATAATTCCGTTAATATCCCGAGCTGCATGTTCTGCTCTTCCAATGCTTGACACAATAGATTTTGATACGCTCTCTGGCTATCCAACAGATCGTGCAAAAGTCGCATGTTTTCTATCTTAATGGATTCCATTTCATCGCGATACTCTCTCCAGTGTTTATTGCCATCCACAGCGTCGTTGATTTTGTGCGATTTTATAGAATTTACCGTTGAAACTCCCGAGGTTGACTCCTCCTCGCCACGATCAGCGGCCGACTGAGTCCGTTCCTGACCAAGCAAATTGGCACCCAACTCTGAATCATTGCATGAATTATAATTGTAAGTTTATCATGAAACGAATGTTTTTGCGTTACGGCCAAACGTCAAAGAGTGAAAAATAATGGAAATACATTACCCGGTGATAAAACTGTTATGGCAGCTTGAACGGCGTTTCTTACAAGATTGTCTAGCGCGAACATCCAGTGAGGTTTTATACTGTGCATCCTGAGAACTTCGTTGACCGCCGTTTGAAACAGATAAATGGCAAAATGCAATTGATTGATAGCCGTCGAGTCAAAATCTAACTCTTCCTTCAGCTTACTAATAGCTATTGTGATGATTTCTTGATTCTGCTCAGAAATATAATCTCGTAGAGACCTCATTAACGATTCCAAGTGGTTCTGTAAATTAAAGCAATCGCATACGTTTATGTGATATATCGTATGATCGCTTTGTTTATGTATAATATTAAAAAAAAATTTTTTGGAGAATCGCGTGTATAATTCTTCGATTTCCGTCTTTAACAAACATTGTCGTCTCTTGGATTTTTTCAACGATTAAAATTAAGCTCGTTACATATGTATGTCAGTTGCGACATGACAATAAATATATAAACAAATATGAAAAGAACAAAATCAAAGGCAGGTGAAGCCGTTTAAGGTACATGTGCGTTTGGCTTTGATTGAATAAATTAATAAATCGATCGTACCATTTGCAATACAATCTTGTGACCCAAATCCGCCTGAATGCTCTTCATCCAAAGCTTGCAAATTTTGGCTTCATCCTGACTCAAGACCCGAGTCAGTGTCATTCGCCGCTGACTATCCTTCTTCAGTAAATAAAAGCCCTCCTGCTCCTCGCCCGATTTCGGCGCCAATTGGCCCTCTGGAAAACAATTTCAATGAATAATAAAATAATATTCATACGTGATTAAAACAAAAAAAAAAAAAAAAAAAAAAACTTCCGACCCTGAAATTATTTGTTTCGGTTACACTTCTTTTTATCATCCTCATCTTATAAATGGACTTACTTTGTCTTTGTCTTATCGACTTATACATAATCATTTAACTTATGACCCAATATATGTATATCATACCTGAGAGCTCGACCTCCGGGGACAGGAGACCGCCCGACGAGCTCCGCCTCGTCATAGAGTTTTCGGCCTCGGCTTCGCTCGCCTCGATCGAGGGCGTCGTGCCTATCGTACTGCAGTTGCACATAAATAAATTTCATTATTATATACACATATGTATGTATGCCTGTGTATGCGCAAATGTGCGCACGTGTGTCGTTATAATTATGTTTATTTTTACGCGGTGAGGGTCGAGTTCGGCGCGCTTTCAGCTTCGAGCTATCCAATAACTCGGCTCGTCCCTATCATTATGTATATTCTATATATATATATATATATATATATATATATATATATATATATATATAGAGAGAGAGAGAGAGAGAGAGAGAGAGAGAGAGAGAGAGAGAGAGAGAGAGAGAGAGAGAGATCTGTGGCAAGGCAACGGATACCTTGGATTATGAATTGTAATCGAGCACGCGCGTTCTCGGCAAGCCGGTAACGGGCCTCGATTAACTTTGTACAGTCGACATTGCGTGTATATAGTAATGTTGTTTTTTTTTTCATTGTTGCGTTGTGCTACGATATATTTTAATTAGAGCTTTATATGGGAGAACTTTTAGAGATTCTAAGAAACTGTAAGGGGGCATCGATTAAACGCGAATTATACTCGAATATTTGTATTTTCGTTTTTGTATTTGAGAAATTAACACGGGACATTTACAATTCAGTCATTATTGTTTAATAAAATACTAAAGTGTATAATTTTGCGAAATTTCCCGTCACTGATTAAACCATAATGTACTTTTTACTTATCGTTACAAATTGTTTAATAAAATATTTTTTTAGTTCATAAATGTAACATAATATATTTTTCAAATGTTAAAACAATATGATGGACTATGATGTTATTTACTTTTATATTAATATAATAAATGCAAGACCTTTAAAATTTTTGAAAGATATTAATATAATTAATACATTATCGAATTACTTTTATTTGAATACTGATTTTAACATCAAATTAAAATCATTGATCGATTGGTTAAACTTCAACGTGTTTTTTTGTCCGTATAAATTAATTGTTTATAGTTTACAATTACAGTGCATGCATTTGAAGCATTTAACAGTAAAATTCAATACCATGCAGTTTAACAAGAAGCTTAAAGCCAAGAAGCGTTTGTGAACCAGTGAAATGACTAATTTCCATTACTAATAGGTTGTCCGCATGCTTTTTCTTATCGTACCTGCTAAACGAAATAGTCGGAGTTGGCATACTGATAGGAGAAAGAAGATGCGCCGGATTGAGCCCCCTTAATCGGCGTGATTTTGCCTGCCCTCCATTATGCACGACACTTCAAATTTCGAGTAACGGCAAAAAATATAGCATACAATAAAAATAATAACGCCAATGCTTTGAAATTGTTAAGAAGCTATCACTTAAAATAACTCTGATAATGAAAGCTCAATAGGATAGGCTATTACGCAGCTTAAATAAACGATTTTTCTTCAATCGCATACATTGTCAAACAAGAAGAATTAAATTAAATTACCTATCATCCGATTGCGAAGTTTGCATGATAGGCGGCGTAATGACATGATTGTTATTAGTTCTGTCATTTTTCACGAGTTTTTCCGCCTTCTCGGCGGGTACGGATATGCTGCGACTGAAATCCGGAGGTGCTACCAATCTCAAGGCTTTCTTCTTTCTAAAACACATTTATCAATTGTAAAATATGAATTTTTTTTAGAATTAATCAGTATCTTTAATATGATTTTATTTACTCTGTAAGAAAGAGATCTTCTAATAACTCGGCAGCCGTTGCTCGAACATCGGGGTTTGCTTCGAAACAACGTAGAATAAAATTCTTTGCTCTGTCTGACAATTCTGACGGGATCTCTGGATGTATTTTATAATACCCAACCTAAATAAGAACCATTTAATTTACCGTAAAATTTTTTATGAAATGCAGTCATTTTAACTATTATATAAATTAGTTCGTTATAACATACTTTAAAAACAGCTGCCTGAGGTGAACCTAATTCGATAAACGGAGGCTTGCCCGTTGCCATTTCTACTATTGTACATCCAAGCGACCAAATATCAGCCTACAATTTAAAGTACATTTCCATAAATTTTTTATTCAGATAACATTTATTTTAATTTTTTTTTTTAAACAAACATACAGGTGCTCCATATCCTCTCTGTCCTTTGTCAATAACTTCAGGAGCCATATACTGTAAAGTTCCTGTAAAGGTTTCTGTACTCGGACAAAGACCAGCTAGTCTTTTCGACATACCAAAATCTGATATCTTAACAACTCCACTATAAGTATTTACCAAAACATTATCACCTAAAATTATTTACAGTGCAATAGTAAAGTAACTCTAAAAACTAATAAAAGTTAGATTAAATATTTGATATTTTAATTTTAATAAAAAATACCTTTGATATCCCTGTGAACGATTTTTTGATCGTGTAAATATTTTAATCCTTCCAAAATTTGTTTTGTATAATAAGAAATAGTAGATTCATTTTGTTTTAATGGCCCCCATTTAGATCGAAGAAGTGCTGATAAACTTCCTAAAAATACATAAAAAATTATATGAGAACAATAGAAACATTTTAATATGATCTTAAATACTTACCTCCTGGAACTTGTTCCATGAAAATTTTGAAAAATCCATCTTCACTTATGGAACCTAAATATTGTACAATATTTCGATGACGAAGTTGGCTGTGCAATTTAATTTCTTCATGTAGTGGTTGTACATCACCAAGATTTCTTTCGCGAATTTCCTTCACCGCGATTCTAACTTGGGTGTTTAAGTCACGGGCTGCATAAACCACTCCATAAGTTCCTTTTCCCAAAATAATACGTTTATTCTGTTCATCTAATTCGTATTCAAACTGCAAAGTGTATTAATCATTAAGAGTTACTTATAAATATAGAAGAGTTTATATAAAGTTAGTATTATAAATATTAATAATTACTTTGACTTTGGAGGTATCATCAGCCATATAAGCGTCGAGGTCTGTTACCATTCCTTCTTGATCTCTTGTCATTTCCAAAATGAGTTCATAAAATTGTTGTCTGCATTGAACCGATGGTAAGTACATTTGAAAATCGTCACTATTTTCATGAACATACAAGAACATACATCTTTCGTCTCGTTTATACAAGCTAACACTACGTATCATACTGGCGGTAAATAACCAATCATGCACTTGTTTACATTTATTTTTCATACTATCCAGGCACAAATTTGAAATTTGGATAGATTTTTCTTCAGCTCCAAGATTTACAATTACATAACTTGGCATTAATATTTTTGTTGGTTCCAATACTAAAGCCTGACATAAAAAAAAATTTGAAATTTGAGTACTTTAAATTATGGAACAATTGTATTTATAAATGAATCCCTTACTTCTATTTACTTCTATATTCCAAATTTATTTAAATCTTTTTTTAATGGATCTTTAAAAGTATTTTTTTCATCCATAACATGCAATAATTAAGATTTACTTTATTGTTTTAATCAACCACGTTTTAATTAAAAGTATAACTTACTGGAAAGCGAATACTGTTACCAATTTCTGATTTTGTTGCTTCAACAAAATAGTCCATCCAAAAACTAAAAAGTTGCTCTTCAGGTGGTACTTCTACATCTTCAGATTTCTTTCTAAATCTATCTATGAGTGTTATATTTCCTATAGTTGATTTCAGGTACCAGTTGGGGGAATTTAACTTAAACATACACTCTGCAGCTTTAATAGCCTTGGCATAATCCTCAGCAAGAACACTGATTTCGAAAAAGGTTGCTACATCCCAATAATCTTTTAAACTGGATAAACTACCTTTTTTTCCAATTAAATTATTTAGCACCATTCCAATATGTTGAAGTTCTTCACTCTTTGAAAATTCATTGCCTGCAATGACCAACAGAGTTGCTAAATTTATGCCAGCATATTCGTTGGGTTGAACCTAAAATAATAAGTGCATAATTTAGTTTTTCTAATAACTAATATATAAATGCAGATAACACAATATATTTTAATAGTTTTCAAATTACCTCGAAACCTTTTCTATACCAATATATAGCATTCTTTAAACTGTCTTGATCTTTATGCCTACTTTCCACAAACATATCTTTATATATTCTACCACATAAACATAACATATCAGGAACACAATTTTCTTTTTTTTTCAAAGCTTCTTCAATCACTTTTAATGCTCTTTCACGATCACCTTCTTTTTGCCTTCGATTTAAAGCAAATGCATAGAGAAATCGAATAGCTGGTGTGTTGATTGCATTTTTATGATTTGGCACTGTTCGTAAATCATCAACGAGTTGAACCATTGCATCATAATCCTATAAAAATCATTTCAAAATTTTAACATTTGCTATATAGATTCCTTATATCTAGTATACAATAAATACCTGTATATCTCTGAAGGATATGAGTACGTTTAAAACAACTTCTCCCGAGAGTACATTAGGATCATCTAATCTCTTTCTCATATTAGTTACAGCTTTTACTAACTCTTCACCAGTAAGAGTTTCTCGTGTTTTACGTAAATCTGCTAGAAATTTTTCTTTCATATGTGCTCTATCGATAAAAATATTTTTAAAATATCTTTCTGTAAAATACTTTATATATCATTGATTACTTACTTTGTTTGTATTTCTACATCTTCATAAAGTTTCTTCAGCCTTTGTGTGAGATCAATGATTTCTTCACCGCCTACTTTAGAAGAAGTTGATGCACAAGTGTGGGAATCCATAAATTTATAAGGAACAAATGTGTAACTTCCACAAGATAACTAAATATTTATTTATAAAAATATAGCTTCTTATTTATTTTTAAAACAAATAGTTTTTTATCAATAAACATACATAATTAATGATATGTGTGTTTATAAATATTTATATTTTTTTTCAATAAATATAATACTAAAATTCAATAAAATATCAGTGAAATATTATTTAATTCTAGACGATGATTTACCTTTAACCTTATTGTTGCTTCTGAATCCATATCATTATATAATAAAATATTTTCTTTCATCCCAAAACTTTCACGAACTCCTAAATGATAAAACAGAGCAGACTGCTGTAGCTGAATACTAAGATCAACGACTGCGACGTCTGCATTGTAAAATGTATCCAGTACATTTGTTTCTCCAAAATCTAATTTTTCAAATATGATATGATGCAGCTTGGCATTTACTAAGTTACAAGCTTGTTTTACTTCTTCAAATGCTCTTTTTCGTTGAGATAAATGTTCTGCTTGTTGAATATCTACAACACAAGCTATATCCATCCTAGGCCTGGTTACAACTGTGGTATTTCCAGAAAGATCACTGTGAGTTCCAACACTGTCTGTTCCGGATGTTCCATCCACTACAGGCTGAGCTAATAATGCTGTATTTCATGGACATAAATAAATTGTTCTCTTGTAATTATAATAGATAATTATTACAACAATTAAAAAACTCACCAGTGGCTTCTGCAGGATCACCACACGTAGAAGGCATTTTGATTATTTTTGTAAACAATCTTATATCAAAAATATTAAGACACTTTAGTTATCCTCTGCATGTGTGACTCTGCCTGTAAAAATAAATGTATTGCAATTAGCATATTTAGCTTATGACTTCCTTCAAAGTGATGAATAATGTTTCAGTTTAGTAGACTATTTTAGCACAATGGCCTCTAAATAAAGCTATTAAATTGTTTATGCAAATAGCATTGCGTATAAAATAATACTAATATAATATAACATAAGATTAATTTTAAAATATATGACAGTACAGAAATATTTGTACAGTTGTTCATCAGCTTATTTTGTCTTTATTTATTTTCAGTGTATTTTCGTATACACTACGGTATACACAAACGCTATTCCAACCTCGACAACGCAAGACATTTAATATTAATCTACATTAAAATTGGTTAATAAACATAATATTTATTTTGTTGAAAATAATTAAAGTTTAAGAATATTATAGTGTTTAATATCTTTTTTCTAAAAATTGCGAAAGATTACCTTATATAGCAGAGATGAATGAAAACTTCGTCCATAATTATGTCTTTCTAAATCTCCGATTGCTCTGTTACGAAGTATAGGGAACGTGACGTCGTGACGTCGCACTGGCTTAGGTTCACTTCTAGTTCTAATCATCATCACATCATCATTCACGACTTCACGCGAGTATTCTAATTCTATAATATCTGCTATTATTGTGTAATAGTTTGCTTACTACAGTATAGATGTCAGTTAAATCTTTGTACTCAATTGATAATTAAAACGAATATTAATATTCATAAATTATATTATAATGAATATAAATAATAATATTATTAATATTATTATTTATATTAATATATATATATATATATATATATATATATATATATATACAAGTTCATGAATATATATTTGAAATAAAATCTATATTTTAATGAATACTTTGTATAGATCAATATATATAAATAAGAAATATATCAAACATTATATATAAATGAAATTATATAGTTATTAGGAAATATTATATTTACGTATAATTTTAAAATCATTAAATGATTTTTAAGCTCTACTATTTGTTTTATATATAAATGAGGCGATATACACGTAACAAAATCTTTTACCTTTTAGTGATGATAAATTTGTCCAAATAGTAAAGAATTCTGCATTATTTTACTTGTTTAATATCTAAGAATATGCTACAAAAATAAGACAGGAATAAGAATAGATTATTGTTGCTAACCCTCGTTCTGTATTGATGCTATTGATGCACAAAAAATTAGTTCAAGAGTTTAAGAACACTATAAATTTATATTTACAATTCATTACTTCACTAACAATTTTCACATACATGCATATATATATATATATATATATATATATATATATATATATATATCTTTTTAAAATTATTAATATATTCTACATTAGTATTTAAGTAGTTTAAAAATTTATGTCTGCTAAAATTTGTTTATTACATATTTCTATAATGTTTATATACTAAATATTGCCTTTATTATTTAACAGACTTCTTTATTATATTTTACTATAAATAACTCTTAAGGCTTACTAAAAATTAATAACGAAAGCCACAATAAGTTTTATCAAAATAATGAGATTAAAAACAAGAGAAATTTAAACAATTATAGTTATACATATATATAAATGGAAATAAGTTTTATTGTAGCTAAGTAATTATAAGAATGAAACAAGGGCAGTGGAGAACAGTGATATATATATATATATATATATATATATATATATATATATATATCATAGGGTACAAAGGTTACCAGATAAACAAATTTAGTCTAAATTAATATATAATTAGAAGAAAAATTTTATATTACTTTATATTTAGATAATTAATAAAAGTTTTGTACTTAGTATAATTTTTGCATTCTGTCCTTTAGATTGATAATTTTAATAGATTGATCGAATTACTATTTGTCGTAAATTAAAATAGTAAATGCCTAAATGTGCTATGATTTATAATATATAAAACAAAAATACTTACATACAAAACGTGTATAGGAATATTGTTGATATAAATTAAAGTCTGCAAAGCATATATAAATTTTATCATATATATAAGACTTAAAAATAACTAAGATTAGATTCAAGTCGCATAATTAAAATTTTATCATAAGCTTGATTATTGAGATATTAGATTATTTTTCGATTATTTTTTAATTTTTCTTACAATCATTTCTTCGTAGCACATTTTAAAATTAAATAACTTCTTTTCATTATAAAATTTAAATAGTTCAAAACTACTGTATCTGCAGTCATTTATGCATTAAATAACTATATAGTTAATTATTTGAATTTTATTCTTGGAAATCGAAGACTTTTATGTAGAACCCTTTTAATATGAATTGTTTCACAATATATGAAAAATTTTAAGCGAATCAAAAGCGATATTATTATATATAGTATCTTTTTCTGCCGATATTATATTAATGATCAGTTGTACATAGTTTTATAAACTAATATTCAGCCTTTTACTAATAATTAAAGTATATATATATATAGTAGTTACAACGAGAATTTCCATGCCCATCCAATGAATCATGGATTAACCCGCCTCGCCAAATCGATATATAAAATATAAATATCATTTGGATAGCAGAGGGTATATATCATAGTGGAGAAACAAGAAGGTCGAAAAATCGAGCTCCGCGCGTAAAACCGTGCAGTCGAAGTTTATAACTTGATGTCGATCGCCCTCTCATCTCGAGAGAATCGCAGGCGGGCGCGCGGCACTCGATGCCTGTTATATAGCGTTATATTGGACGGGCATTCGTAACTTCGATAAAGCCGCGCGCGCCGGCGCCACGTCGAACGATCCCTATAAACTGGTATTCTCTCGGGCGCACCTGGGGATATTGCCGCTGCGGCTCTGGCGTGCGAGAATAATCGAGAGTTCCGAGTCCCGAAGGCGCGAGATAGCCGCATCAGGACATCATGAGAGTTAAAGAAGCTTGTTACTTTATGCCCAGCGACGATGATGATGCGTCGATAAACCGATATCTTTACGCACACGCGTGCGCGATTACACGCACGGATACGCACACAGATATAAAATATCGCTTTATAATACGTATTCGAAGCTAGCAGCTGGTATCCGCATACACCGCTCCACCCACGCATCTGTTCTCATTCCTCTTGTTTCATTCTGTATCCTTCGTTCTATCCTGTTAGGTATACGGTTTTGACAGCCTTATGATATTTACCTTTTGAAAATGTAAATAAAGTATATATTCTATTCAAATCGAAGAGGAATAGAATAGGATTTTTAGCGATTTGTACTGAACCATTAGAAACTTATAACCTGATAATATATTTTTAGAATAGATATTCAATATATGCAAATTGATAAGGTGTTGAAAAATTTTTGATTATAATGTTTTATTTTCCTACAGAGGCAACTTTTACATAGATGAGTATATTCTCAACCCCTCTGGTTCTTTAATGAGAAACGTCAAAATTTTATAAATTAAAATTCAATTCGACAAAATAACGCTGTCGCTAATATGTATATATACAAGACTTTAGGGACAAAATGTTTTTCAACATCTAAGAAGACGAAGTGAGTTTTAAAATTTATTTTTAAAAAGTTTATTTTTAAAATTTCAGTTTATCTTAGAATAGAAAAAAATTCTAGATCAGAAATTTAAAGAAGACGAAAAATACGCTCCTGATTAACTAAAATTAATTTATAAAATACAATTGGTATAGTCTAAGGCCAAATAGTACATTTCTTACCGAGCACGGAAAGACTTTATTTACGAAACGAGAGATTTACGGCCGGAGGCGAAGGACTATATTTTTCCTCAGGAGAACCGGAATCAAGTGGTGAAGGTGCGATTTGTAGGTTAGAATGAGGAAAAAAATATTTTTCCTGATTCTAACCTACAAATCGCCGCGCTTGATTATGATTCTCGTGAGGAAAAGAATCTGGTTACAGCCCTTGGCTGCGCCTCGAATCGTAAGCCGCTCGTGTCGTAAATTAAGCCCATCCGTAGCCGGTAGGAAATGTACTATTTATACGCAAATGTAAAATGGTACGCTTTATTAAATAATTTATATGTATAATGTTTTATGGTAGGTATTTTTGTAGACTGTATATACATATGCAATACATAAGTATTCGGTTTTATTTTATTACACGTGAACTCAATATTGTAGTTTAGTTGGATAAGAATCTCTGTAACTGAATTGAGAATGTTTATCACTGCGAAATGTACCTCTTAAAAGTAAAAATCTTTTTAATCGAGTAAGACAAGTATGTAATATAATAATATAAGTATAAAGTGTTATAATATAATATAGTATCTATTCCAGTCTAAATGTATAAAAGTGATTAAAAATAGCGCAAAATATATACCTTAAATCTATTTCATAATCAATAAACAATTATTTTACATAGCATTTTTCAAATCTTTGAAATTTGGGTTTCGTTCTTTCTCTTAGAAATTGTGCGCTGTACCATCGTAGCGGTTTCCATGGTTCTGCTATCCTGAGAAGCCAAGAAAGATCAACTCTTTTTCTGTAAAGAAATATCAAACCGAAATAAATAAAAAAATTTTAAGCAAAATAATTTTCTTAAAAGCATCTCAATAAATTTCCAATGCTCATATTGTTGTTAATAAAAATAGAATAGTATAATAATAGAATAACAACTATAATTTTAAAATATTTATTTGGATTAATTTATGCATATTCTCATTACATTCGAAAAACTGTAAAATTGTATATTTATACAAAAATTATTCTCTAGAAATATCTTTTTAAGACACAGTTTGTACAAATCTACTGTTTCATTAAATTAATGAAACCAATCAGATTACAATTAATTTGCATACTTGAATTAACAACTATGATATAAATTTATGAACTATTATGAACAATTTTTAAAAAATTTTCAATTTTAATTTACAAATAAACGCGGAAGTGAGGAAATAAAATGTTTTAACATATACATATTTTGATGAATAGCAGTTGGTTATATACATCTGAAAATCGTAAAGTAGATTTAGTTTTTTATAAATTTGTTTGTTAATTTCTTTATATAAATATTAACAAATGAAAGTTAATATCAATGTAGACATTGTAAAAAACATTTATATAAATTTATTACTAAATTTAATTTATATAAATTTAAGACATCTCGGTCTACCCATACTCTGCCTCATACTACTGCATATCAACATCTTGGAAAACATCGAGTGAAAATATATAGTGTATATGTGTGTGTGTGTATGTATATATATATATATATATATATATATATATATATATATATATATATAGCACGCTCTTCCATTGCTCGTCGCATATAAGGTTATATATATATATATAATATACACGTGTGTATGAGTGTGTGTAAATATATACAGAATAGGCGCGTCCCTGGTCTATTATTTTTTCGTTAGTTGGTACTTTTACGCGACCAGGTCTAAGCAGTTGTGGCAAAACACTTTTGTCGATCGAATAGAGCTGAGGAAACATTGGGAGAGCAGAAAGCGATCGGAGCTCTCCTTTATTATTAGCTCTCGAAGACGTATTATATGCACGATTTCCCGCTCTCTTTTGCCGCTGCGCATTCGGCTCTCACTCTCTCTCTCTCTCTCTCTCTCTCTCTCTCTCTCTCTCTCTCTCTCTCTCTCGCTCTCTGAACGGTGTAACAGCTATATATGTATACCGTAATACCTCACGAGCCAATCGAACCCGCGACCTTCATTGTAAGCTAGACATAATGTGTACACACACACACACACGCGCGCGCGCGCGAGAGAGAGAGAGAGAAAGAGAGAGGCACGCACGTGGTTGCAGCTGCGTTGCAGTGCTGTAAGAGTGCTAAGGTACTGAGGCGCTTTGCACGTAACTCCGCAGCGTGGAAACGTACCAAGTGGTGACTCGATAATAGGCTTGCAGAAATGGCTCGGGAGAGTTTATCGAGGGGTTTTTTTTTTTTTTTTTTGTTGCGCTCTTTCGTTCACGCGTATACACATCCTTATACGTTTTATACGTTAAGCCAAGCCTTTCATCGTGAACGATTGAAATTCACATCTGTACACTTCCGATATTCAATACGGATACTGAAGTTTGTACAATTTCCGCTAAATTCTATCCTTGTGTATTATTCGATTGAAGAACGCTGTTCAAATGTTATAAAAAAAAAAAAAAAAACCCCAAATGAGATATGACCGTTGATTTTCCGATTTATTTCGATTTTCGCCGGGCGTTCGCAACTGCATCGGGGGATTTGACTGGGCTACACGAATCAGGCTCGTCGCGCAAGTTTGATTGTCCGAGTTTCCCGCGGAGTGGTAGAAATTCTGCGATGCGCATATTTCGTTGGAACCTCCGAGAAATGACCGCGTAGATTGTGTAATTGAGGATGTATTTTATTAAAGACAATACATGCGTATAAATAATATAATAGCAAAATAAAGGGAAATTCTAATAGTATTATAGAACTATTATAGAACTGACGACATTGCCAATCTGGACTGCCCTTTCCAAACTAACGCTACCCGCGTCTGATTCAAATATGCTGGTAGTAGCGTAAACCTCTGTTCGTCCCACCCCATCTTTCGACCTTTTATAATATCATTTCCTTTTCGTCACTTTCCGTGTCTTCTACTTTTTTTACCTTATCCATATAAACTCGGCTACTCACGGCCTCTCTACCCCCCTCTCATTCTCTCTCGCTCTCTTTGCATTTATACACATATCCTTACACTCCAACACATATAGTTATTGAATATAAGACTAATGTACCTTTTACTGCTTTTTAAAATGTAAGGACTCTGCAACAAGGTTATAAGTCAATTATAAGTGGTGATATATAAGACTAACTTTGTCAATGCACGTGTAAAATCTCAAAAAATTAAATTCACTGAAAATTAACAGATCGGTATCTATTAGAAAGGGAGTGTGCTAAAATTATGTATATAGAAGAATCAGATAGCTAAGTAAGTCAGTCATTTTCTTATTACGATTCCATTTTTATAATGAAGACTTACATTTAGAAAGATTTCTAAAAAATCTGAAATAGAGAAGAATAAGGATGGTGAAAAATAGAGCGAGCCAGAGAGAGGGATAAAGAGAGAGAGAGAGAGAGAGAGAGAGAGAGAGAGAGAGAGAGAGAGAGAGAGAGAGCAGTGTCAACAAGATCAAAATCTAAGTTCACAAAAGTTATAAAGAGTCATGCACATTTTAGACACGTACTAGCACTGTTTTAGGCATTGGTTTTACACTGACCAATACAGTATACTTAATCACCGTGTTAATCACTAATTTATTCTTAGAAGACATCTTTTAATTGTGTAAAATTTTAATATGAAAATTTTAATAATAAAAATTTTAATAATTATTTGGCAAGCTTCACTTTGCACGTCACAACAATTTTTGTCGATTACCTCTGCATGCATAACTATATATATATACTTTTAATTTATAGTTAATTTGTGAACACACGTGCTTCTCATTTTCCAGTTTCCACAAATTTTCAGTCATAAACCAAATGTTTTCGCGTCCTTATAGTCTAATGTAAATTATATGTCGTAATAAAAGCTTATCCAATTAAAAAAGTTAAATGTACTGTAACGTCGACGTCAAATGTGTTGCCAAATATATATATATATATATATATATATATATATATATATAATTTCAATAACATTTTATAGCATTACTAATAAATGAATTTTCGGTAGATTAATTTTACTGGACTGTACGAAAATAATTTATAAATGATAAATATTTATATATAACATGACGGGTAATGCTGGCTCGAACAAACAGACAAATTATTTGGACGATAAATTACACGAAATATATAATTTACTTGAATTAGAATTTCAGAAAGGAAGCGTAATTTTATTTGAGCTATAAACTATAATCGTTAATGTCGGTAAATATTTTAACTGATGAACAGACAGCTATTGTTGGTATAAGCTATATATATATATATATATATATATATATATATATATATATATATATATGTGTGTGTGTATATATGAAGACAACATTGATCTCTCGTCAAGTTGGAATTTTGACTTTTATACGAGATTTCAATACCGTCTAAATGCACGAAAGAATTATTAATTCCAAACGATTCTTTTTCTCCAAACAACTGGAAAACAATTCTAAAGAATTCACTCACCCAATAGTTCGCGTAATTTTAACCCGCGCCTAACATGTTCAGTACCCCCCCCCCATCGGCCAAAAAATTTATAAAAACGAATTCAAGCGATGTCGACCGATTTTCCATCGTAAAATCGTTGCCTATAATATACTTTATATATATATATATATATATATATATATATATATATATATATATATATATATATATATATACGTAATAGCACGCTACATTGAACATTATAATAAAAAGGCAGGTAAAAAAATTCATCTCTTATTACGTAGTACGATGTTATAAAAAAACACAGACACACACATACACACACAAAAAAAAAACAAAGGAACCTCTAAAACATTAACTGTATTATTAATCGCAGGCGCCGCATAAACGTCGACATCCAGCGCGATCCGCGCCGCGGCTTGAAATTGCGCGCACCTCGCGCCACCCGGCCGCGCGAGAGAAGTGGGGCGCACCGATGCGCGGAGCGGCCACTCAGCGACGCTCCCCTTTCACGAGGCTCGCATGACGGCGCAGGAGCTCCGGCGTCGCCCGCCGCTCCGCCTGCCCCCGCCGCCACGCCACCCCCCCCCCGCCCCACCGCGTACACGTAGGCGCGTTATCGGACTTGCGCGCACGCCGCGCTCGCGCGGCGAACGTCTCCTCGATCGGCGTGCTCTCCTGCTCGAGGGGGTCCCCCGAAACTGGCCTGCCCCGTGCGCACGACGGCCTATCGCGAACGTCGGGCGGTTTCCCCGTATTGCGCGCGCGAGCCGGCATTGTCGCGGTGGGTGTCCCCCGGGGCGTGAGGGGGGGGGAGGCCTCGCAGACGCTGCCGTCTGCCGCGAACGTCGCGCGCGCGCACACACACACACACACACACACACACACACCCGCGCGCGTACGCAGATGCAGTTAGATGCGAACCGAGAGCTACGGTGGTACACGCGGTATACCGGCCGCGCGGCTTTCATTCGCTCGAGGCGCAGTGCCTCATACATATATATATATATATACACCGCTCGCGATGCGCGCGCACGTTAGTGGCCTACAGCTTATATATAGATATAATATAGATAGTAAAAGCAGACAAAAGGAGCAGTGCTATACGGCTTCCCGCAGAGGCGTGTTATTCTATTTAAGGTGGTTAGAGGATAATTAAAATTAGACGAAATTATGGCCTTAAATGTCCTTATAAAGCAAAAACTATAAATTTTGGAGAGAATTATAAAGCGATGTTGGCGGTTGAATTTGTGAAAAAATTTTTTTTTTAACAATAGTAGTTATGTTTATATAATAGTATATATCGTTTCATGCTTTCTTTTAAAAATGTCCATTTAACCGATTTATATAGAAATTAAAGCACCGTGTAAAGGAATTAACTATACTTTTTTGTTGTTGTAATTTTTGATCGTTTTATGTACATTTTCCATGATACATCCATCCGGATTAGTTAAAAAAATATATTTATCTATCCCCGCTGGAAATTAAAGTATTTTTATGATTTACATTTATATATAAGATTATATCTGACAGCTGTATGGAAAATCAATATAATATCGAATAACAAGATTAAGTTAACGGTTGAATTCAATGTTTCGTCCTTGGTTCGGTAAAAATAACAAATGAAAATGTTCGATTGAACAATGTATCAATATATTCGAAGTAATTTTGTAAATGAAAAAAGTCGTATACGAAACGCTTTAAATACTTATGTAAAGGGGACTGTATACATGTATACATGCCACCAACCGTTGCGGTGGTGACATGGAGTTTTGGCCGTATATTATCGATGTCGGAGTTCGTCGTTGATAAAATTTTTCGAATTTATATATATATATATACATGGTTGAGTGAACTTTTTTAAAAATAACATTGACATAATGCAGTTGAAAATAATGCAATGGATTTGGAAATGAATTAAAAAGTAAGGTTATTAAAATATTTTTTATACATCATTATAGTGTATATCTGATTTTTCCATATTTACAGATTCTTTAAGTGCTTTGTTGGCATTGAAATCTATAAGCTTAAAAAATAAAACCAATCCATACGTATTCGATATCAAAGATAAAGTTAACAAGTTTAAGGTCTTAAATCCTAATAACAAAATAGATTTTTACTGGATCCCTTCTCATATCGGTATTATAGGTAATGAAAATGCAGACCTTTTAGCAAAAAGGGCTACCACATCAGATATCCCTAACATAACAAATATCCCATTTTCCGACACTTTCTATACTTTTAAGCAGTCAGCCCTCATTGAAACTAGACGTAAAATTTTAGAAGAAGCAAAGTTTAAAGGGAAAAAATATTTTCTGTTTTATAACACTGAAAATAGAAAACCATGGTATGCAAAAAAAAAACTTCCACGCGAACTTATTGTCACTATTAACAGAAGCAGAGCGAACCATTACAACTTAGCCGAATCCCTCGCCCGAATTGGCATCATCTCTAATCCTTCTTGTAAATGCGATAATGTATCCGATGAAAATTTGAATCATATTCTTTGGCAGTGTCCTCTTTACAATACTCCGAGAATCAAACTTCTGCAAAATCTAACTAGATTAAATATACTACGCCCTTTTGCTATAGAGCCAATAATCACCGAACCGCATATACGAGCTTGCTTTTGTATCTTATCGTTTTTGAAAGAATGCAATCTAAAGATTTAGTCTTTAAGAATTAATGTACAATATTTTCGGCATTGTTAATTTTATTTAGCGTTAAAAATTACATCTTATATTAATGTAACTATTAATTATTTGTCAATATTCAATGTAAGCAAAATAAACTTTGTAAGTTTGAATGCTTAATAAAAAAAAAAAAAAAAAAAAAAAAAAAAAATTATAGTGTATATGTTGGAAAAAATAAGAACATTTACTCGTTCAGCACATATCTTTGTCATATCCTCGAAAGTAGTATGTATAGTTCCCTCTTAAAGCGCGTTGTTTTTTTTAATTACTACGCCGCAAGGCCACTAGCGACGTGTGTACAAGAGAGTTACGCTATACACTTTTTCTCCCTCTACGAGCGAGAAAGAGAGATCACCGGAAGTGATTCAGAACTCTCGTACTTTATCTACTTATCAAGCATAGAACAGGCTTGTCGCGCTACTGTTCACCGAGCGCGAGCGCACCTCGAGCTTCGCTTACGCGTTTTCTGTTCCTATATACACACTAGTCGAAGGCCCGACGAGCTCCTTGTTTTTCTTTTGTTCTGTTACGAGCAAGAGCTACTTTAAGAATATTCGACGATTCATAACGTCGCGCGCGCATTGGCTTCTATAATGAGTATATATATATATATATATATATATATATATATATATATATATATATATATATATAGTTATACACATAAATGCCTGTCGAAGAATCGTACAACGGCACGTAGCATATGTACGATGTTGGGCAGGCTCTGAAAGTTATGTTATATTATATATATTATATATGCTTATTATTTATTAATATATAGGGACACGACAGTTGTGTCTTGCGCGCTCTATTCAAATATAACTTTATACATCGAGTGTCGTCGACGAGTGTTTATCATTTTATACCTGCTGCAGAAGTTCGTAGATATTCGAGTTGAAAAATTATGAGAATTTTCAGAAAGATTGTACCCACGCACACGTGTACATAACGTGCATCTCATAAGCAAGCGTATGGTGCATTTATATTATACGTGTATTTATACTATACGTGTATTTTGCGCGCTTTATTGAACGTCACTTCGTCGTTGGAAGCCGAAAAAAAATGTAAAAAAAAAAAAAAACAGAATCATAATTATCAAAAAAACTTTTGTCGAAATGATTAATTTTGGTTACCAATCAGAAGAATGGTTATAGTCTATATGTATTTCATCTTATAGCAATAACAGGAAATAGAAATAATATTTGAGCTTAATAATTTGTCAATCGATCTCCATAATTGGAATTTTGAAAAATATCATCATTTGAAATAAAAAATTGATATAAGAATATTAATTATTATCTATATACAAAAGATTACTGTTTGAAAGATTTATATAGTTTAGCCTATATAAGTTCATAAAAGTCTTTATTTTGAAATTTATTAATGATAAAAATTGTTAAATTTCCTTAGATATATTATTTCCATATATTCTGTATATTTTATACTTCCATATGCATATAAATATATGTATAATAATATAATAAGGTAGTCTAGACGGTTTAAATTTTACATTTGTTGTGTTCTTTCACTTACCGTTGATGTTGCTAACTGCTTAATTCTATATATTTTTTATATATCATTGATCTAACTCTGTTCACCTAATCAAAATCTAATCAAAATCTAACTAACATCAAGAAACGAAAAAGAGCGAAAGGAAGCAAATAATTTTGTTTGCTTATTTATATATGGGCATGAGACTCCCTCGAAGACCCCATTCGACGCTTTTTGCATAGAACATTATATTATTCCTCGTTTATTTAGACTTTGGTATTTTCTTTCAACCATCAGGAATTAAAAAAAAAAATTTTATATCCAAAATTTACGTCAGCGCGTCGCACACGATTTTTATGCATTTGATTCCTCGGTAGTTCGAGTTTTCACGAAAAGTCCTTTTCCGTGCACCTGCCCTTCACCTACATTCTATATACCCGTTTATCGTACACTTGATGCAGACCACTGTGCCGTAGCAATTTCTATAAAAATCGTACATGCGATTCTGTAATTAACAAAAAAAAAAAAAAAACAAAAAAAAAATCATCCTAAGCTAATAAACTCGAGGCACGGGGGAGAAAAAAAACTTTGGGCTCTGAATAAAAATGATCGTGATAAAAGAAAATCCGCAACAACAACGACAACGAAAAAACGATATACAAACATACAATGCGTACACGCGCGTATTACATAAAAAATCGCGGCCGTCCCGAAAATACGACTATATATATATATATATATATACATATGCGCGCGCGGCAACGTACAATGGGCGCGCGCGGAGCGCGAGAGACCGAGGCCTTCGCGACGGCCGCCGACTGCCGCCGGGCCCTCATGCTCGCCTGTTACTCGGGGAGTTTGTCGGTGTAGAAACCGGTCAAGGAATGCGCGTAATGCGCGTATACGTGTATAACGCGGCGTCGGGCGTGTTCGAGCTGCGCTGGCAATAATAATCGCGCGGCTGATGCAACGCGCGTGTATATATAATATATATATATATATATACGCGAGAGTAGAGGCGGCGGATTGCGCCGGTGTATTACGCGGCGCGCGTTATATATATATGTATATCCAACACAAGCGCGTTTCCGCGTCCGCTTCGCGCGTATTGGTCGTTGGGTAAAATACGCGCGCAGGAACGGGGGGGGGGGCCCGCGACGGTGTGTCTGTATTTACGCAGGCTCGATACACTTTGGAGCAAGACGCTCGTTGCGTATTCTACGCTTCTGTGTTCATGTCGATATGTATGGTGCTTGCGTATACTTGCGCGAAGCCTACGACTTGCCAGTGCATCGACTGACCCATCGAGGAGGCCACGTTTTCAATGTTTAAACGAGAGTCCCTCGTTCATGTGGTTCATTTTTTTTATTTATTTATTGCTTATAATATTACTGTACCTGTATCTATTTACGGAATAAAAGATGTATTCCACAGTTGCATTCCACAATTTCGTCGTTATAAATCATTTGTCAATCAACATATTTAGTAATTTTATCCTTCCTTCTCTTTTATATCGAAAAGTTTTTATTTATAAAATCAATGAGGATATTTTATTCCAAAAAACAACATTTTTAAAACATAACTCCGACTTTTCGTTTTCTTCATATACTTTAGACTGATTGTGCACTTTTAATTTTTAGAATTTTACTTTCAAAATGTGTCTGAATTTTGGTAAGTTAAATTAATTGCATCTGTATAGATTGCATTGATAATTACATAAATTGAAATAATAATAATTACATTTTATATAGATTACTCGATAATAGTGAGCTTTAAAATTGAGAACATTGTATGTATTTATATATAGTAATACCATTCATATATACCTATACTATATGTATGTGAATAATTTAATATAGTATTTGTAAATATTTTACAAAACAAATATATATATATATATATATATATATATATATATATATATATATATATATGTATGTATGTATGTATGTATGTATGTATGTATGTATGTATATGTATGTATATGTATGTATATGTATCTATATATGTCATAAATAAATATACATGAATGTTTGAAAGTTAGGTAAATATAATATTATATAAATGAAAGCTTCGATTTTTAATTACGCACATGACAATTTATTTGGTCAACAAATCCAGAACGTAGTTCGACATTAAATTATCCAGGCATGTTGGCCACGATGTTACAAAAATTCATCTCCTCTTATATATAATATATATAATATATAATGTAGTTAATATACGATAATCGAAAGTCAGCTTTGAAGGATGTTAAAAAGACCCAACAACAACAAAAGAAAAAACGAATAATACATAAGGATAAAATAGCTTTCTCGACAACAGTTATTTAGACAATTTTAAAATCACTCAACACGTTTCTAATGCCCAACGTGGGAAAGGCAAAATAAATAAATAAATAAATAAGGAAATTCATAACAAATAATATATATACATATATATATATATTATATGTCCGGAAGTCGCGATAGCCGAGGGGGCCGGGAATCACTTTCCAAAGATGATTTTCCTGGAGGCGCCGAAGTTCTGCCCGGACTGGGTGGCCCCCTTGTTGCTGCCGGCTTGGAGGCCGATCAGGCCCTGGCCGGCCCTCAGCTGCTCCTCGGTGAAGTGCCTCTTGTGCTCGTCGGCCGGCTTGGGGCCCAGCCACGGGCCGCGCCACTCCGGGTGCCTGTAGGTCTGGAACGCGATGCAGATTGTGAGTCGCCCGCCCCGTTTATCAAATGTATATTATACTTTTCATGATTTGCGCATACGTTTCACTGAATCAATATTTTTTTTTTTTTTCATTGCGACAACGATATAACTGCGCTATTACGAGCAACGGTTAGGTGGGTTTTTATGGTGATTATTTTATGAATATTGCTTTTTCAAAAGGAATCTGAGGTTAAGGAAAGTGTCCATCTTCAAATGTAAAAATATAATCGTGAGAAACAGTACAGATAATAAACGTTAGATTACTTATGAGGATAAAATATTGTTGAATATTTCGTCGTTTAAAAACAGTGTATTTGTATTATTGGACAAAAGTGATATGCAATGGTTTTCCTCTGATAAAAAGCTATAAGAGTTAATTGACATAAGATAGCGCCTATATTTATTTTAAAAAAAAAGTGTTTAAGCATACTTTTAAAAACACATTCTGCTCTGCGCATCTCGCGTAAAAAATTCTCCTTTTATTTACTGGCTCACTAATAAGACTCTTTAAAGATCAACAGAGCTTTTTGCTCAATTTTTTTTTATTTCTTGTTCAATCAATTTCAATTTCAATCAAATTGTAAAAATAGAAAAATTCAAAAGTTGAAAAGCAGAGGAAAGCACTAGATAGTTACCGATGCCAAAGAATAAGCTTTGGTAATGTATTTGTATTATATTACGTTATTCGTTGCGTTTAATGTAAAAATTGTTTAGATAAAAATAAATAGAATTACGTTCGATGTAGTATTTAATTAAATTTTGTTATACTGTATTTTATATCTTTTACATATACATAATACTCCTATTATTCGCTGGTATCGAATGAATTTTAAAATTAAAAAATCGATTTTCCACGCGATATCGTACGTTTCGGCTGTAGCAAAAAGCATTTTTAAAAAATCTCATGAGCGATTCAAATAGTGGCAAAGGATTGTCAAGTGTGTGCGTGTAAACGTAATGAAAACAATTTTCATTCGTCAAGCGTTCAAAGTATATATCCCGAAAATACCCATTATAAGGAATTTCGATGGTAGAACATTCTATCTTTGCATATATATGCTGTACACAATCGGTATAGTTGAATTTTAAGATTATATGGGAAGTTCAAGCAAGTATTACGATAAATCCTTGATAGTATAGTGAGCTTTGTCAACGAAAACTTTTATACTTCGAGATATACTTTAGAGTTGTCAAGGATAATAGAATTGACCACTGTATGCTCATTTTACAAAATCCACATTACAAGAACCATTGCATGTACCTGGGATGTCCAAAATTTGACACACTTATATCCGGACTATTTATAATTTTTAGATCCCGTTCGTGGATAAATTTTCGACCACCGAGATTCGTGCGGGCTACGATCGTCGATATATATATAAGTTATATTATAATTTCAGGAAACGAGATAGTTACCGCGCGACCAATGGCGAAGATCGTGTTCGTGACCTGGGCGATGTTCTTACGATCCATCAAGTCGACGGCCTGGAAGAGATCCACGTCCGGTACACCGTAGTCGATGCAAGCCTTCTGGAACCTATTGTGCAAATTGAAATTTCACGCTATATTAATAATTATAACGAGGACGGTACGTATAGGTATACAGGTTTACGAAAAATATTTTTTAAAAAAAAATAATCTTTTCTATTTAAACGCGTGAAGACATTGTTTACATCAATTTGTACACCTATATATATATATATATATATATATATATATATATATATATATATATATTAACAGATATATTTTTAGAATTGATCTAGACGCGGGTGGCAAGGCATCAAAAACAACAACGTTTATTTTAATTTTTCCTCAATTACAGCCTCGAGAACAATTTGCCATTCAAATAAACATTTGCAATAATATATATATATATATATATATATATATATATATATATATATATATATATTGTAATGTTATTCTACTTGAATAGATTTCATTGAGTAAAAAATGACTGACACCTTATTTATGATCATAAATAATATGTTTATATAAATAATATTTTTGGCACTAATCGCCAATGATAATATTATATTCATAACATCTATATATACAAATACCTTTTGGATGGGATGTGTGTGTGTGTGTGTGTGTGTGTGTGTGCGTGCGCGCGCACACGTGTTTTTAAAAAACTTTTGTTCCATGCGTTATTTAAAAAAAAATTTATTATTTTTTTTCATTTCAAATTCATAATATGCTTTTGCAGTTTTCTTGCTTCTCACACGAATGGCATTAAAATAACAGTTTATCAGACGCATATTATTTGTAATCCCATATGTTTTCACTACTACTCATATCCTAGAACAAATATCATTACCATAATATATAAAATGAATTGTTGATAGCGCGAGGTGTTGTATCAAATTACCAACTCCTATAAATATATATATATATATATATATATATATATATATATATATATATATATAAATGCAACTTTAGCGCAATAACGGCAGAAAAAAAGGCGCCGCGAGCCCGAACCGCGCCCGATCTTACGCAAGCTTGCGTCAATCACACGCCGAAATCTGGCGCGGGAGGGTCAGGGGGCGAGGGGAGCGGCGGGCGCCAAATTATAAAATTATACATGTATAATTTTCAAAAACATTGTCAAATTCCGGGGCGCCCGACCGAGCGCGTCCGAAAAAGCGCAAATTTAATTTTGCGATTGCAACCAGGGCAGCAGAAAACCGGCGGCTCTCCGGCTCGATTTCGAAAATCCGCGCACACGCGCGCCCCGTTCGTATACGTACACGTGAGCGTACACAAGCGCGGGCGCGCGGGCGCCCGCGCGCTCGTACACACGACCCGTAGAACCAGTCGGGCGTGTTTCATAATATATATATATATATATATATATATATATATATATATATATATATATATATATGTATGTATAGCGAGAGCCCAATTAAAACTGCACGCGCGAGCCCGCGGGGCGCGAGAGAGGAGGTCGCCTTTACGTCCTGATAGCTGGCGCCGCTAATTAAAACTCCTTCACGCTGCTCGCGTGTGCGTGGGTAAAAGGTGAGCTGGATCGCTATCGCGGGAGGGGCTCATGGGGGGAGGGAGGTGGAGCTCACGGGAGCAACAGTATATATATATATATATATATAATATATATATATATATATATATATATATATATATATATTTATATTTATATGTACGTATATAATAAATATACGCGGGTACTTTTCTGTGCTCCGTGTAGCACGGACCAAGGGCTAAAGGAGCGCTCGGGAATAATATGTACATATAGGCGGCGAGCGAAACGGGGGAGAGAGGTGTATGGCGACGAAAACGGGAAAAGGGAGGCGAATTATCCGTTTGCGCGTGGGTATAAACATATTTGCAGGAGCGACCACGTACGCATTACCGCCCTGTGCAAGAGACTTGCTTGCGCCCCCGTCTCTTGTACAGACGAGAAGCGGGAAAAGAAGTGGGATGAGAAATTCGTTTGGAAAGATTTCAGCTGAATGATTTGATATAGACATTCAGAAAAAAAAAAATAATACATATGACTATTTTCAAATAGTTAATGTGTTAAATTGTTTCAAGAATTCTTCGCATTGTCACGCTAAACTTTAATCAGAATTCTCTCCCAATGATTTTCCTTAATAAAAGTAATTTTTCACACTTTTACGCTGTGCACAAGTTTTAATAATCCGCTGGAAGTTTTCTGTAACTGTCATTTTCAATGAACATTTATGATAAATGTGCTTTGATTACATTTGGTTTCGATAAACTTCATTGATCGGTGTAGCTACTGCAGGCTTTATTCAGAAAATTCTGTAGCTAATTCGAACAGTGGGAAATGAAATTCATTACGCTACTCTCGCGTGTGCAATTAATAACACTTATTTTGACGTAACGTGTTCGACGTGTTTGAGGCTACTTTGAACATCGATTGATTAATTATGCATAAATCTTCGCCTTAATTTTCCAAGCCCCTGCACCCCCGTACAATGGCATGCCTTTCAAATCGCAAAAGTCGGCCCTGTATATATATATATATATATATACGGCGAGCGCGCGTCTACAGAAGCAGTTCCGGCGAAAAAACAAAAGGGTGTATAAGTGCGCGCAGGCGTCGAGAGGGCGCGGAGAACCGGAGGTGGAACAAATATATATATATATATATATATATATATATATAGATACGTAAACGCCCCGGGACTGCGCGCGAGTTTGCGGAGGAGAGGCAGGCTGCATCGGCCCGTTCGCTCGCGAATTATATATATATATACATATACATATATAAACAGGCGTTCGAGCTCCTTCGTCGAGCTGCTAGCCGCGGCCGGGCGCTCGCTTACCCGAGCCTTCCCATTGTCTCTCGGTCGGGCGCGCGCGCGCCCGCCCGCGGCGCGTTAATCAGCGACGGTCACTAATTAACGCCCGCGCGAGGCCTGCTTCCCTTTTTCTTTTATTTTTCCGCAATTTTTTTCACCCCTCGTTGTTCGCGCGCCTAAGTAGCCGCGGCCGGCGCGGTAATGACGGGCCGGCTCGGTCGCCCGAGCAGGAGAGCAGAGCCCCGCCGGGGGATTTCTAATTGCCGGCCCGCGCGCGCGCGCGCGCGCGCGTTTCTTCGTGTGCGCCAGTGGGAGCGAGGGCGAGCGAACGAGGGAGGGTGGGAGAAAGAGAGAGAGAGACGGATGCAGTAATTAGCAAGGCACCAACGGAGAAGGGGAGATCGCTGGGAGCGGCGCCGGCGGCGGGGGACGTCGACTCCTCGATACGGCGAGGGGAAGTCGGCTCGACTGCGCGTGATACGCCTGAGGCGCGCGATGCTATTATGATTTCCTCCTTTTGTTTTTTTTTTTTAATTGCCATCCATTTGTTATTTTTTTTTCTTATTAAATTAATTTTAAAATTCAGATAAAATTTTTCTTTCTACTTTTAATCGTATCGATTTGTTTTCACGGATTAAGTAGAAAGGGCAAACGTGCGCAAGACTCGAATTTTAATACATAAATTTCGTCAATTAATTAAGAACACAGATTTTTGAAAACAATCTTCGTTTGATATATCGACTGGACTACATTTAATTAGCGAATTGAACGAATCATTCCCGAATCGAGTGGAAACTGTTTGTTTTCGTTTAGATGAAAAATCAACCAGAAATATAAGCTTCGTATATAAAGTAAATATTTTAATTTGTACAACGTAGGTATATGTTGCAGGTTCAATTCAAAGGATTCGAATGGAAGTTCGATCGGCGTCATTGCCGAATTGAGAAAGGCAACGAATGCCCGCGTCACTGTTAATTATAATTAATTAAATTATAATACTTTCAAAGCGTCCTGTTGTCAAATTTTTTAATAATCATACATTGTTTACGCTATACCAAATTAGGTCAATTAGTATCAACACAATGTCAAATTAACGCTATTGCTTTTGTTTGGTATAGTGCAAAACTATTTTTATATATATGCGTATATATGTATGGATGTATATATATATATATATATATATATATATATATATATATATATATATATATATATTTTAATATTCAACAAAATAAAATAAAAAATATATATATAAGAAGTTGAATCTCTGGTGTGATATCATACGGTGATTTTAAATGAAATTCATACTATTGTTTTTTTCAAGGAAGACGGACTACAATCGTTTAAAGTAGAATAATCCCTTTTTGCTTGCAACAATAAAAGTTAACCACAGCAGACACAGCTTCCAAGATGTTTATTTTAACGTTTTATTTGAAATGTACGAGAAACTAAGTTACAATTTATTAATATGCATGTGTAAATACGTTTCGTATTGGCAGTAGTGTATGATGGTTTTTACGACGACGGATGAAAATAAAAAGTTCTTACTACTTAAAACCAAAAAAAATTCAGTGAAAGCAGCCCGATATAATAAGACGCGCGTTGTTCGAGATATTACAGCTTCGCTATAATTTTCAAATGAATTAAAAATTGGATTAATCAAAGCTTAATAAATGTTTTATGGATTTTGCGAAAAATTTTTGCCACGAAAGCTCTATAATATATGTTCTCCTGCGTACGCTTGTATATTATTTTTTAAGAGGTAGCTTAAGCTCACAATTTATTACGATAATTCGCTGATTCAATGTAAAATATTAAATATTCAGATTAATAAGTATCTGTAATTATTATTAATTCGATGCTTCGTAAAAGGTACAATACTAAAGCATAATTAACGTTTACACAGCATATCTATAAGCAATAAAAATTGTTGGCACTTGTTTAGCCTTGAGAAGGATGACTATCTTAGAGAGTCAAAACATTGTGAAATAAATATTGAATTAATAAATATTCTTATCGGTCTTACACTCTTGATACTAGAAATTTTAAATAAATATTAAGAGTACCGTTCATTTATTAACTATACTACTTGATCTTATAACTTGCTATTTCTTTCTCTATATTTTTTATTTCAAACACCAGCATCAGTTAATATCTATCTATATATATATATATATATATATATATCAAGCGATGTATTAACGACCTTATAAAACAATTGGCAAAATTCTAATGAAAGCGTGACAGAACGCATAGTATAGTAATATAGTCACTTTGATTATGAACGTCCAATTGGCTCTACTTATATAGAACAGAAAAAACAGAATAGTATTTACTGTAAATAATATATATATATATATATATATATATATATATATATATATATATATATATATATATATGTGTGTGATCTATACAGATATACCGATACTTACAGACGACATTTCAGTAATTTACCGCGTATAGACAAGTGCATTTATACAGCCTCAAATTTACGGCCTCTGCGACGTAGCGGGACAATATAGTTGGAGGTTCTCCACCGGCCGCGCGCCGCGTCGCCGACCACGACTTGACTTTCTCTCTTCCTCTCCATCTCTCTCTCTCTCTCTCTCTCTCTCTCTCTCTCTCTCTCTCTCTCTCTCTCTCTCTCTCTCTCTATCTCTGCCTCTATATCTATATATCTCCGTATATATATATATCCGCCTATAACGCGCTGGAATGCGGGCTGGCCAGCTCGCCTTCCTGTTCTCCCGATCGGCAGCGCGTCTACCGCATATGAGCACTGAACGACCGAGCAATTACCCACGCATACGTGAGCGCGGGTGCATCCGCCGATGCACTCTCTCGCTCTCTGCTCGTACCACGCAACATGGACGGACATGCACACACCGCAGCTTGCGCGGCAACTCGGCCCATAATGTGTGTATATATATATATATATATATATATATATATATATATATATATATATATAATGCTTTGGTTCTGTAGTTTAACCTATTCTCTCGATCTCTCGCCTCTATCTACTGTTACTACTGATCCCATGCGTTTTAGGCTATATTTACAAAATCAAGCGGCGCGGCAGCGCCGCGAAGGCAAGTTTGAGAACCGCCGACACGGCGCGGCCGCTACGCTATTCACTTCTAAATTGGGATTTAGAATGTTCAATCGATGAAAATAATTATTTATCACTTCCTTATCGATAATTTTCCAAAGCACATCTACTATTTATGAGCTAAAGAATCGTTTCCCGCCGTAATTTTTGGCTAAAAAGCGGTTTTAATATAAATCTCCGTGCATGACTTATAACAAATGCGTAGAAACATTTCGTTTATACACACACACACGCGCGCGCGCGCCCGTGTACTTTTCAACGTGTATTTATTTTCTTTGTATAATCTTTCTGAAGATTTGATTAATCTATTCCAAATGAATTCTAATTTAAAGTACACAATTATTGAAAAGTAAACAATTTTCATTATGATTATGTACTTTCACCTTAGAGTATATATAATTAAATTATTTAATTAAAATAAACTCGGCTATTTGTAAATTATCTAATTACTTTATTAAACTGCATGTCCGTTAAAACTATTTCTTTGTTATTTTACTTTAGAATTTGAAATATATTTGTGTAAACTATGCATGATGTTATTTATAGGGATGTATATAAAATTCACATAGCCATTTGCTCTGATGATCTATTATTTTAAGACGTTATTGCATTATATAATTTATTCTTTGTTAATCTATATTTCGGATGATATTTGATGAAAATATTTTTTTTAATATTATTCTGGTATATGAACACGCATTTTTTGTTTTACTATGAAAAGATTTACAATATAATTACATATATTATTATATATGTAGTTTTGTCTTGTAGATTTTATATGAAGTTTTTATAAAATACATTTTTAATTTAATTATAGAATATTTTTTGTGTGAATATAGTTGGAACGTTCGGAAATTATTTTTTATTCATTTTTTATAAAATACAAGAGAAGTTTATTTGAAATTCTTACTACGCTAAGATTCTATATTTCTATATATTTCCAGCAAAGACATATTTTATTTTATTTATGTCTCTATTAATATTGAATAAATATTCATAAGTAAACATCAATAAGAGATTCGTTATTACGCGTATAAGAAAAATCTTTAAAAGAATCTTTATTGAAAAATACACATTGCAAGATATACATAATTGTCTCGTTTTAGTTTTAGCCATACATAAAGGGTTATTATGTCAATAATTATATTTTTATGAACAAGTTCTAGATCTGTTTTTTTTTTTTTAAATTTTGGCTAAGAAACAGTGAATATTATGTCATGTATTTAATGAACGCAGTTTTAATGCACTATATATCAATGGGGAACTGGGATTGGTCCCGGTTAAAATTATTTAATATATGCACGCCTTCTAATAAATTACGGTTAAACATTACAGAATCGCACGTATATAATTAAAGCTTATATAAATTAATTTGTAAAGTAGATATATAAAATATTGAATTCGAACTCGTAATGTATCATACTGATAATTTAACCCTTTTTGTTCTAGGCAATGGGTATGAGGTCACAGAACAAAATAGTTAATCCACTATACTGAAGCGCAACACGACCACGAGAATATATCATTTGCAGTTAATCGAGCAACAAAAGTAGGCGGTGTGCTATGTATCTCTGCTTTATGCCACGCGATGTGATTGTATTGTCCGAGTGCTTATTCATATAATATACTTTATGTTGTACTTTACAACGTTTCTCCAATGTACGTGGGCAAAAAAGGCGGAAAAGGTTCTCTTGACCCGAACATTTATTGTACTCTTTGTCGGAGACCTATTTGCAGACTATAGTCAATCCAGTCTGAGTTCATCCTCAGCACAGCGCGCACGTCAAATATATAGATTATTTTACATGCTGAATTATTTCTTATATTTATTTGTTTTTCTTTTTTCACGTGTAATTTTATACATTGTTTTTAATTAATAAATTTTCATTAATAAATAATCTAATTATATTTATTCAATATCACCCACGCAACAACAATTTTTTAACGAAATAGACGAGCATTATTATAGTGAACCGATATCGTCGTAGCGCTCAGATGGGTTTTCATTTGAATCCAGCATTGTACAATTAAGGCTTTAAAAAAGAAAAAAAAATGGCTACTAAAGTATACGTGTATAATGCAAAACTAAAAAAAACAAATAAAAAACAAAGCGCGTATTTTCTATTCGTTCACCAAAATTCTGTGTAATATAAAAATTCTCCAAGCATCCGAAGCATCGCTTCCGCGGCTCCATAGTCGCGGTCGGGTCAGGACGCAGCCTCGCGGTCGTCGTTCTTCCCCCGACAGAGAGGCTGTACACTGGCCGGAGAGCGCGCGCGCGCGCACGCACGCCAACATGCCCGGCCGGTGCTCGGCAATTCCACCGCCTACCAGAGCATCATGACTCCAGTCCCGGTCTGCGTACGCGCGCGCCTCTTCTCCTTTACTGTCAATGTCCACATTGTGTGTGTGTGTGGTGTGTGTGTGTGTGTGTGTGTGTGTGTGTGTGTGTGTGTGTGTGTGTGTGTGTGGATGTACGTATCTATGTATGTATATACAGTCGAGCGCATTTGCAATTTCGCGCGACTTTCTCGGATATCCTGGTCCTCGAGTAAAAAGGGAGTAGTGCGGAGTGGCCGCGCTGCGCATCGTCCGCCCCACCATCGCCGCGGGTCTGTCTCGCCGTCCCGTATGTATATTAGATTTTGTACGCCTGCACAGGTCGGACGACGCAGCGCCGAGCGCGCCTCGGGATGCGCGCGAGAATCTCGCGCGGGCCGCTCTACACGCGCATGTCTAAGATATATATATATATATATATATATATATATATATATATATATATTATATATTGTGTGTATGTGTATGCATCTATAGACAGATGTGTCTAACGAACGCACACGCGAGAAGACGTTGCTCTCGTCTCCTTTGAAATTTAAAAGCCCCCCAGGAGCGCATGATGCGGCGCGCGCGCTCGGTACGCCCACAGCCCCCCCACCCGCGCGCACCACCGCGGCCGGCGTCCGCGCATCGTCACGAGGCGAGAGCGCGCTTGTATATTACGTACTTATACTTGTGTGTATGTGTGTATGTATATATATATATATATATATATATATATAGTATATATATATATAGTATATATACATATATATCTATATGTATGTACACGACGTTGTTTCGCAAAGCGCCCCCGGGGAAAATTTTGCAGCGAAAATTGTTTATACGCAGTCAGGAAATAGAAAATGCCAGGAGGTGGCCCAATGTTTATAACAAACGTTACATTTTTCGCGCGTGTGCATATATATATATATATATATATATATATATATATATATATACATATATCTGTGTGTATATGCATGTATTTGTATATATTTCGCTACAATATATACATATATATATATATTTATATATATACATCGCAGGTTCGGTGCAGCGAAGCCGCGGTCGCGACCCCGAGTTCCGGAATTTTATACTTGTAATATACATACATATACATATATATATATATATATATATATATATATATATATATATCGCTCACCCCCCCCCCCTTGAAGCTATACCACAGGATTGGAATGATTCCTCGACGCTAGAAGACTGGGCGCAGCGCTTACGAATGTGTATATATATATATATATATATATATATATATATATATATATATATATATATATATATAGCATACACGACAGAAAGCGAGAGATCTCAAAAGGTAGTAGGTGCCGAGGATGTCTGAATCGAGGAGGGGGTGGGGGTGTCCCGTTTGGTACATCATACATATACATTTTAAGTGCCGAGGCTTTGTGCGCGCGCGCGCCTGCACTCGACCTCCTCGCATGCAAATATATCATCAGGATCGTAGCAGTGCGCTAAAAGCATTTTAATTATGCGTCTATGCGCGCGCGCGTACACACACACACACACTTACACACACTCACACACATACATACACACACACGCACGCACGCACACATACATATATGTATTATATGCATATGTACGCTGTGTATACGGGCGGCCTTATCATTAGTAATTAATATATATATATATATATATATATATATATATATATATATATATATATATTCATATATACATGGATGTAAAGCTCGCCGAGCGCGCTGCCCCCGGCTGGCGGCGACTCCGATACGACGGCGCACTGGTTTGCGTGGTGAGCGCGCGGGACGAAATTTTAGCGCGCCCCTTACGTACGCTACAATCGCATGCTCGCGGGGATTCATTGCTGCGCAAGTGCGCATGTTTTGAGAAAACAGAATTGTCTCGTCATTACACGTAGGCACGGGTCACTGTCGTTCAATCTTGTAAATATATACATATATATATATATGTAGGATATAGCTCGATTTTCTTTCCATTGTATTTCATTGATTTTATAAGCCCATGGTAAAAAGCCGACGATATAGTGAAGACGCCGCTGCGTGGGACATTTTTTTCTTATATAATGTACCTCCTAAGCGGTGCCGATAAAGTTACGACAGAGCGAGCGTGCGCCCGTACCGCTTTCACAAACGAGATATCGCGTCGTAATGTGGACTGGGACGATCGCGTAAAAGCGCTCTATGCCCGTGCCTAATAAAAATGTACGCGTATTGCGTCGTTCTCGCGCGAAGATATATCTACACGTATATACCATATATATGTGGTGTATATGCCATATATACACGTTTTCGTGCGCGCGCGCGAAAACGTGTGTAAAACGATTGTCGCGCAAACGAGCGCCACGGATGCTCGATAATATCGGGTACGTATATGCGCGAGCGAAAGAGCCCGATGCAGATTATGATTATACTTCGGTGCGACGCGATCGACGCTGAAAAGTTGCAATGTCTCTCTCTCTCTCTCTCTCTCTCTCTCTCTCTCTCTCTCTCTCTCTCTCTATCTCTCTCCCCGACCGAATGCCACAAACATCGCGGTATACCCAGCCGACCTTACCCGCACGACAACCAGCGACGTGCGAAAGGGCCACGGAGGAAGGGACCGTCCTCCAGTCCGTTTCTATATCGTTCGATTTCGTCGTGGGCAGCACTCGACATATCGGTATCTCGCCACGGCCCGATCCGCTGAAACCTTTATACACCCTTCAACAACAAAAAAAAAAATGTTCCTCCGCCAGTGCGCTCGGCCCTTGCTCGACTTCGATTTCGAGGCGACGCGCGTTGGTCGAGGTTCACGCTACCGCGCGTGAACGTCCGTTGATACGATTGATCAGGGGGGGGGGGATTTCTGATTCGCCTCGAGACGCTCGACATTTGGCCTTGCACATATTGCGCGCAAATCGTGCACGTCCGGATTTACGGCGAACGGCGGGAGTTTCCGGGGGGGGGGTCGATTATTGTTACACGGGTAATAATAGAGACGGAATCGTTTCGTGCGCAGAGTATGCTAATGGGACTGTGGGACTAACGCGCGAGTATTTCAACAATTTTGATCTATGATCTCGATTATGATCGATGATGTAGTTTCTACCGGGCCATCGCTGTCGAGATTTGATTCTGCAGGTGAAATAAAAACAAAGTCTTGTATTTGCTTTATATTTGAATGCCGAAGTTCCAAGCCACTTTGTTATCTCGGATTCTTATCGAGGCAAAGCCGTAAAAGATTAACAATTTATTTTAACATTAACATTATCTCGTTGAGACTACGATTATGAAGGCTACGTCTCGCAGGGTTAGGATACGATCATTCTTTAATTATTATATATATATATATATATATATATATATATATATATATATATATATACGCGCATGAGATATACAGACACAATATCATATACAGACAAAGTGTACAAGTAGTAACAGGTGTAATAGCCCAGACAAGTGTAATGAACAATATGTCCAGCCAATATAAATAATAAATTTGTCGTCAATATAAGAGATATTAAATATCGTTTAGAATTGCAGAAATTATATAAAATTTTTGTATATATGAATCATTTGCGAAAATTGATCTTATAATATAAAATTATATAGAAATTCTGTATAGTTCATGTAGTATATTATTTAGTATATTACCGACTCTGCTATTGACTGCAGTATTTTTTGAGATTTATAGATTAAACTACAGCGTATAATTAATATAAACAAATTTATTATTCTCTCTCTTTCTCTCTCCAATCAAGAAACATCAATTTGTAGAGACCCTTACATATATAACTTATGAACATCGTCGCATACAACAGTAGCAGACTACTTTAAGCTGTATTCTACAGGTCTAAGAAGTGAGTCATGGCTTTATCAATCTTAATTCAACAAAGAAGATTCGAAGACAGCGATTAATCGAATAAGCAACGATTAAGAGCGAATCGTTATATGACTTTGAAGAATTCCTTGACCAGAGTAAATATAATGTCTGATTCCGAGTGCGAATGTGAACCTGCAGAGCAAGATATCAATCACATTCTTTGTTAATGTCCTCGGAATTTCGTCCAGCGAACCATTAAGATATATATATATAAAAGGATTTCGGAACTTTGCTCGCGACTCTTTACCGGAAACAGCAAAAGTAAACGCCGCGTGTACACCTGCTCGTCATTAACCAGAAAGCTGAGAATCCTATATTGCGCCAATTGACGAATTGGTGATTTATCTCCGTCAAACGGCGATAAATGAATTCTGTGTGCGGCAAGCGCCAGATACATTCGGGGACGACTCTCGCCGATGAAGGCGCGATTGGACCTCGTTGGATTGGCAGGCAGGATCGACCGATGCTATTTATGATGCAAATACAATCGATGGGGTTCGGTTCTGTTATTGATGAAGCGGTAACCTGCGAGGGAGACGAGCCGGGGCTAGATTTTCACAACGGCTTTCCACCAACCGACCATTTCCAGGATTTTGAGAGCATTTCCGTGGGATTGGCGAAAATTACACGTCCAGGTGACGCCGAGCGATTATTGGGGCTGGTTGTGATGTTTTCGACATACTGTTAATACATATATCCATAAGATCTAAATATTTGGTCTGAAATTATGGAAATTGAATTGAAAGTGCGTGAGATTTAAACAGAAACTTTGTCATCTAAAATTTTTCAATACTATCAATTCATGACGATTTTTTAAGTATACTAAAGGTTGCTAAAAAACTTATTCTGAATGATAAATAAATAAATGTCCCTTAAAATTCAAAAGCATAGTTATTTAAGAGAAATAAATGTTTATTTAATGTCAATAAATATTTGTTAAAAAAAAAAAACAATATTGTTGATTGAATCTCGTATAATTGAAGAAAATAAAATAAGGAACAGTATAGTATTGAAACTTATTCAGCAGTTATTTCTGTAATATTAAACTATGCATCTTTATAGTATAATTAATTATTTAACTGCATTTTTATATTTTTACATTACGTTTTTTTTATTATGTTATATGTGTATTTTACGCAATTCAATGCAACACAATTTAATTTCAAACATAAAATTATGGATCTATCTACTGATAAATTTTGTAAACAAGACTTCTATAATAGTAATTTGAAAAATATAATTGCTTTTGTAAATTTAAAAAAATTAATTTTTTTGCAGTAAGTAAATATGTCTTTTTTATAATATGTAAAGACGCTATTATGTTTATTATGATGATAGTAAACAAATAATTTGTTAGAACCAATAATTGGTTTAAGTTAACTATATGATAATTCAATGATTTAATGTTTTTTTAAAAAATACATTTGCTAAAGTTTACTTTCTGATTGGCTCAATTTAGATGAATTATTTATACATTATCAATATAATGCTGATTTAATAAAACAAAAATGTCGTTTGTACTAAATCAGTTACTACTTATATATATATATATATATATATATATATATATATATATATATATATATATATATATATTGGTGATAAGTATTATATTAATGATAAGTATCATTTTCTGATGAGTTCAGCAGGTAGTTAAGGGCGAATAAGTACATGCAATACACTAGTTCGTAGAATTATTAAATGCACATTCGAAAAATTGTTCCAGTTTTTTTAACGTCCTTCTTTTTTGTTCCTGTAGTTTTAATATTTGAATAAATATTTTTTTTAATATACTATAAATATACGAATGAAATTTTTTCAGAAATTGACTCTCGGGCCACCTCACAACAAAATTATTTCTCATTTTTCCGGTCAATACAATATAGTCGATGTTATTATGTAGTTTTAATTGTGAAATTATTTTTATTGATAATTTACTTGATTCGAATAGCCATCAAATATTATATTAGCTAAGCAAAACAAAAAGCTTCTACTTAAACTTCCCGGCGTTCAAATTAGCGCAGAATAATCCTCCATCTCTCGCCTTTAAGTTTATATATATATATATATATATATATATATATATATATATATATATACACATATATATATACATATATATACATATATACACCCACATATATATGAAGGAATTGCCACGTCAGGACTGGTCGGACCGGCGTAAGTACAAAGAGCCAATCAAGTCGGCGGAAATTGTGCTTCTTGCCATAAAACACTCTCGATTGCGTAAAAGCGACCGGCGATCAGGAATCCATGATTACGCTGGAGCTTGTCGAGACGAAGAAAGAATTAAAGTTCCCGTGCTCTTGGTCAACGCCTATATATATATATATATATATATATATATATATATATATATATATATATATATATATACATATACGTATATATGAACGTCATTTTGGGATTGCTATCGGATTTTTTTATATATTCTGCTTGTCGATTTGATATGGAAGTTGTTTCTGATTTCGCTTCTGTTCTTTTTTTTGCTTCAATAGCTTCAAAATAGCAATTCGAAACAGTACGCTTATCTGTAGTTTGGATTTATTCTTAATATAACGTTTGACTCTCATTAAATTTTGATTTTTAATTATTGTGTAAACTTGTTAATTATACTTTTGACAATAATTGAAATGAAATCATTGCATAATCTATATAATCGAAAATATTCGTTTTTTACTATAGGAATAAATTTTATTAAGTAAATAAATTTAATCATCCCTTAAATTATTGCTGATAATACTAAAACTATATAGGATAATTATAATAATCCTATGTATTCGATAGTATCCGCAGAGGACGTCGATAACCGTCATTTACGTAAACGTATTAAGAATATTTTATGTTTATTATTCTATACGCATATAAATTATTCAATAATTAATTAAATAGTAAACTGAAAATATATGGGTTTAATACATCGATTTACATATAAGTGATAATATATGCGCTATAACAAATGATGTAAACTCATGCTTTCGTTCGTTACACATTGCATTACAACAACTAAATCATTTTATACTGTTTTGATACTGATTGTATAACATTTTTATTCACGATTATTATTTTAATTATACGTAATGAAAAAAAATTGCATCAACTCAATTTTTAACTATATCCGCTTATCTTAATTAAAAATCTCTATATGTTGACGGATCAAATTTTTTTCGATGTTATATTATCATTTATGTAGATTTTCGATAGATTTCTGTATTATTAAAAGAACAGAATTTATTAACTAATGCTGACAACAGTTATTATAAAAATAAATAAAAAATACAGCAACTGTATATATAATTAATTGTACTCACTGATTTAGATTGTCCATCATTTTGTAATCGCCGCCGGTTGTGTTGATTTTAGTCACGCTACCGGGCATCAATCGGTTCATCAACGTGCAGAGGATAACTCCGTCCCTCAACGCGTCCTCGTAGCTCGCGCCTAAAAGCAAGAAAGAAAAAAATTGGATGTTTATTTTTTTTTTTTTTTGTTTACTTTTTTTTTCCATGCCTGTGTGAAAATTACGAAAATTCGAGCCGTGGTACAAGCATACCATCGTAAAATCGTACCGCGTACAGCCGGATACTCGCGAAATATTCAGCAAGTATAACACTGTTAAATGGAATACGGTAGTTTTTCGAAAACAATATTTTCTTATCAAAAAACTTCAACAAATAGGTTTTCAACTAACTTAACGACAGCAAGATATATATATAGTTTCGAAAAGTAATAAATATATACGAGGGAATTCAAATCGTCGAAATCATAGTTCTGCAAACCATTGCAAAAACTACTATCCATTTATTGATCTTATATATAAACATATATGTATATATCGACACACATATATATATATATATATATATATATATATATATATATTGCGATTCAAATTTATTAGTACGTATTGTAGACCAGTTATAGATCCAAGCAAACGTCACGCGCGTGCAGTGTTAAATTTTCATTACTCGCTCACCTGATATGCAGAGCGCGTCAAGGTATATACATATTATATATATATATATATATATATATATATATATATATATATGTATATAACATGTATACGTATATGCATATATATCCGTGCAATCTCTCTGGGCGATGGCGGCCGCGTAGTTTCCGACAGTACGCGCGCGCCTGCTCGCTCGCTCGCTCGCCCTCCCGCCCGCCCGCCCGCCCGTTCGCGCATGTAACGCCAAGATGTAACTTTTCCAGCGGTGTATGCGCGCGCGCGCGCGCGCGGGCGCGTACCCGCGTGCGCGGTGTAAAGCTACACGGTGCACCGACCTCTTCACCACGATGAGCTCCTGCTTGAACTTTACAACTTCGTAGTTTTGCAAGAGAATGTTTAACAGCGCCGCCGGGCTCTGCGCGCGCGATACGTACACACGTATGCACGTCCAGCACGCATACGGATAAACGGAGCGCTGTAACCCCGTGCGGAGCGGCTACACGGCCGGCTGCCGCGTGCGCGCCCGTGACACCGCGCCGCGTTACACGTTGTATACAGTTGCTCGTTGAGGTCCGGGGTGATGGGAGGAAGGGGGGGGGGGGGGGTAGGAGCGGGGAACAAAAGAAAAATCGCACCTTCGCGCGTCCGTGCGCGCCAAGCTGTAAAAGCCAGCCGACCCACCCGGGCCGGCTGTGCAAGTGCATTGGCGTACAGGTGTGCGTGCGCGTCCGCGGGCGCACGCGCAGGCCATCTACCAGGTGTGCACGCGCGTCGTACGGCCGCCGGCGCGCGGCGGCGCCGAGGCTCAAAAACCACCGTCCGCGGCGCGACAACCCTCCTCCCCGCGGCTGGGGCTCTGGGCCGCGGCTCTCGCCCTCGCCACTGCTCCTGCGCGGCGAATCGCGCGCCCGTCCCCGCGTCGCCAATAGCGGAACGCCGCGCGCCCTCTGGCTCCGCCCTCCTCGCGCAGCTCTTGTATGTATATCTCTGCATATGTATATGTATGTATGTATGCACATAGCCAACCCCCGGACGCACGGGTGCGCGCGCTGCGCTCCTTGTAGGTTATGCTTCGCGGTAGTTGCGCAACAATGACTGACCCCAGTAGAGCGAGGACGAGGCCCGAATGACGAGCGCGTAACCGCGAATCCTATGCAAATGTATTTGCTGAGCGTAGCATGCCCGTAGTTTTAACTACAAAATTGGACTTTTTCAGGTGTATTGCTACATAATGGCTGCGGGATATAAATATTTTTCTTCAACAATTAACATTACGCACACGATATTGTCAGTTGAGTATTTCACTTGAGCGCACTTGTAACGAGTTGCGATAAGGCGAATAAGCGAGCGCTCAGACTATAGATGCTCGAACAATACTGAGAGAAAATAAATTTTATTTTACTATCTCAATAGTTCCGTTACATCGCCATTATCGCAAGTGCATATTGAAAGACCTCTCGATTTATTCTTCATGTAGTTTATTATCCGTTCCGTTAACGACCAATTGCTTGCATTAAACCACACGCACACAAATACGCTTATTCATTCGTAAGCCAGGTGCAGTCATTTGCAAGAAAAGAGGTAGGCATATAAAGTACACGTATTCGTGTAATAAGAATTTAGTACGATTATCGAAATAACAATGGAAAATTACAAATTTCTTCAATCACTATATACACAGTACCATTAGCACGTATGTCCATTAGCATTCAGCAGATACAGAATATATATATATATATATAATCTATATATATATATATATATATATATATATATATATATATATATATATATATAATAAATGGCCGTGCATAAAGTGTGCGTTTGCATTTTCTGAGAACCGGCCCGTCGAGTAACAGGCGCGTGGCCGGGGATTCGCGACTTTATCCGCCCACGCTGCGGTCCGCGGCAGTAGCCGGGGGCCTATTGCAGGTGCCGGGACTCGGTCGGCAGCAGAGCACCATCACCGGACGGGAGCGAGACCGCGTCGCGTTACACGCACGTGTATATATATATATATATATATATATATATATATAGACGATCGGACGCGAACGCTCCGCGCCCGTCGCTCGCTCATGGCGCCCCGTTATGCCAAGAGGTTCGCCAAGGGGGCATCGCATTTTTTTATATACCCCCAACTCCCGGCCGAAGGATCCCCCGCTCCGCGAGCGCGCGCCTCTCCGCGACGCTCGCTCGGGTAGAGGAGTCGGGCGTCGTACGCGCGCCCCCCCCCCCGCGCACACACGGCCTTACGGCGTCTCGCGACACCACCTCTCGTCCTCGCCCCTCTCGCGCTTACTTCGCGCACACGCGCGTATATTCGCATGTGTGATGCACCGCGCCTATCTGCACGGAGTGCGTTATCGCGCGTACGGTCGGCGGCAAAGACGACGACGTACGTGGCGGCGAACTACGGCGACGTCGACGACGACGACGAGGAGGAGGAGGAGGAGGAGGAGGATGAAAGGGCGAGAAAGGGGGAGAGGCACAGCGCGAAGACGCAGCGCGAGACGCGGATGGAAAGACGAAGCGCGTCTCGAGCTGCCGGGCGAGCAGCCCGGGCGAGGAGCTGTGTCCCGGCACTACCTCACCCCCTCCCCCCCGCGCCCCCGCGCCAGTGCGCGCTCGCCCCCCGGATGACTGCCTCGCCCCCGCCGACCGTCGCGACCGCCGCCGCGGTGGCTGCTCCCTTTTTTTCTCGTCCCGCGCCCGCGTCTACGTACATATCTGTATACACGGGTATGTATCCGTATGTGTGCATATGCGCGCGGGATGAGAATGCGCGCAGCGGGACGCGCCCGCGGGTAATGCCGGAGAGGGAGTGAGAGAGAGAGAGAAGAGAGAGGGAGAGGTCTATCGATACGCATCGGTTCGGCGAGAATCGACGGTGTACGCCGGCAGCCGCTCGACGTTTATGATATACGTCTTCGATATATATATATATATATATTATAGTATAGGATGCGCGGGACTGGGAATGCGGGTTCGATGTACCGCGCATTTGAAGAGGGTATCGTATACACGCATACGTGAATATGAGAATAAACAAGGAACTTTTGTCACGTATATAAACATCAATATATATTTTCGCGCGCGGAAACGCTAATCAGGATTTCGCGTTCGTCGCGCGTCACGCAACGGCGGAAGTTTCAATGACGCGCTACGGCTGAAAGTCCGATGTAATTATTAACGCGCCGCGGCGATTACCCGATGAATAGTAAGCGCAATCGAGCCACAGGACAATTCTCGAGAATCAGGCAATTATGTATCCAGTATAAGTGTCTGATAGTAATAATTGCCATCGTATCGATAGGTTTACTGGAGCGCGACGAGGTCTTAAGATTTTGAAATTTCGTAGATTGTGTAGATTTTGTACGATATCCAATGATATCGAATCTACGGGTATCGTTTCAGCGTTTCGTTTCAAATTAAGTCCAATTGGATAATGCAAGTTTATAATTACACTCGTTACGATTTCTATCTAATAGTATTTTGAGTAATAATAATAGCGATTTACGATAATGAACCAAGCTATATACGCAACCGTGATTGATATATATATATATATATATATATATATATATATATATATATATATATATAACTTCTTCTAAGATTGAAATTACTTCAACGGAGGAGAAATATTTTCGAAACTTTCGATGTTAAATATCCAGATTCTATATCCGCACTTTTTTGTATTTACTCATGTTATAAGATCGCTGAAAATATTTTTTGAAATAAAACTTTCCTTATGTTCATTTTCAATGTGGTATAGTGGGGTTTAAGCTATCGGAAACAAAATCATGTAATTTGTTTTCACTTCAATTCTTTCTAATTTAGCTTTGATGTACTATTATTCATAAATTATATTATTTGTTCCATTAGTTATTACGAATTTTGAAAAAATGAAGTATTTGATTCCACATTAGCTTTTAAAATGAATTTATAATAATACAATGAATTTATTTATATCTATAACATAAAACTAGAAACTCTTCTTTCTTACTTGCATATATAAAAATAAATTCATATCAACTTATAAATTATAGAGTGAATCATTTAATATATAATTATTTAAATAATATATTAAATATATATATATATATATATATATATATATATAATAAAATTATAATTATTAGAATGTATTGCCAAAAATATTATAATAAAATTTATTGACAAATTAATTCTTGAAATCTAATAACGCAGATGAATTCTATAATTCCCTATAGACATATGTGCAGAGTTAATCCTAGCAAACTTTTCTCAACAAGTCTATAATACGATG
>JACCIC010000196.1:500000-650000 GCA_018907035.1 Sycobia sp. Sy_11 | reverse complement strand
AATTTATTATAAGTATTTATTAATACTCAATTTACCAGTTCGATTCATAAAATCCGGACAAACACTTAATTCAATATCATAAAAAAATCTAATCAGATATTTAAATTCGTATGAATTTTGCTATTTCTCGGAATTAAACTTTAAAAATCAGAATTTTTTAAACTTCATACTAACAAAAATTTTTATTGTTCTCACGAACATGTTGTATAAAAATTAATATCCATTCCAATGACTTCGTATCCCCGAAAAATAGTCGGATTGACACGAAACGATAAAATGTGGGGATGGGAAATTTTTTGGCGGGGATAGCAGTCAAACTTCCTTCTTATCGTTAAAATCTACTTTGACTTTAATATTAATGATTTTACACTCAATACTCTATGGGAATAGTTACACATACCATCAGTCTAGTTGTTCTTAGAATTATATTAGATTAGAAAAAGAAAAACCTATAGACTTTTTTAAATAAATAGTAGCTTCATCGTATAAATTAAATTTCATTCCTTTTTGTCAAAGGGAAAAAATTTCGATGGTCCTTTTTTAGTAATTAAAATTGAGATTTTTTCAAACGACGTGATATAACAATATTTTATTTTCATAAAATTCGTAGTTTCTATGATTCGTATTATTTCTTATTATTATATTTTGCGTTTTCGTATAGATATTTCACACAATATAATATATAATACAGTGTATTAAATTTCATTTTAAATTAAATATGAGAATCTAATAATAAAAAAAAATGTTATAATTGTTTCCTGAAAATGCAAGTTTTTATTGTCGAAACGCGAAAAACATTGGTCCACTTTCGTACATAAATCATAAAAAACATCGTGTTTTGTATTTTTTTTTTTTTTTAATACAGAACCAATTTCATTCCAACAACGAAGAGTATTCCCGGATATTTTCGTACGTTCGCTTAATACGAATACTTGCTTCTCTTGAGTTATGGTCAAGTACTTCATATGTTTCTGAGCACAATTTTTAAAATATTAAAAGTATGGCGGAAACACGTCTCCTATAAGAATTTTTAACCCTCTGGTAAGAATTGGTTCTCCGATTGACAATGATAATTCCCTTTTGACAATCGCAGAATAAAGAAGAGCGCAATTTTATCCTCCATAATATACCGTCATATGTATATATACATAATGTGGAGCCCGCGTCGGCGCGTTACTCACCGGCCGGGCGGGTGGCGCCCGCCCGAACCCGCGCACCTGTTGAACGACCTACGTCAGCTCGTAAATCTGCCACCCCGCGGGTCTGTAATCCTGGTAGGCTTGTCTCGGGGTGACGTTATTGACGAACATTTGACAGGTGTCGGCGGTAGACTGCTTGGCGCCCTCCCGACGCCCCTCTCTTTCCTTCCATTTATATATATATATATATATATATATATATATATATATATATATATATATATATAATATAAATACTCGTCGCGAAAGAGAGAGAGGGGGGGGGGTTTAGCGTTAATCGCAATAGTCACGGGACTGTGTGTTCGCGCTCGGCTCTATAGGGTCACTCGAGCTTCTGATACAAATATATATATATCGGCAACCCACCCCCAATTTAAGAAGCGGTCAGTAGAAATGCGTGCCCGCTACCCCGATCCCGCGCCGACCCATCGCTGCAGTCGAAACTGAGGGGGCGGACTCTCTTGACGGCGAGCGTGGGGCGAGCGCGGAGGGTGGGATGGTCGTAAATCCGCTACCCGCCGCGCCGGCCTTGCTACCCTAATACCGCCGTGCTTCCGTGACGTCGTCTGACGAACCCGCCCCGCACGGCGCGCAACCCGCGTCGGGGCTTGATAAATACTTAGACGGCTCCCGCACGAAAATGGCGGATCGCAGGCGACAAGGACGGACGTATACGTGTGCGCCTGTATCGTGTGCGCGTGCGCATATACATCTCGAGATATATTCGCACGTACGCGGTGTTATATATATATATACGTCGTATAAGACAGAGTACGTATTTCTGCGAATTCCTGCTTTATCGAGGGTGTTCTTTAAAAAACAATAAAATTACAGTACAGACTCTAACGATCAGTGTACAACTGGGTAACATGAAAGCATCTATATAATTGTCATTGAAAGTCCATGTTAATATATAATAATTTTAGGACAATTATTTTTATTGTATACAGTATACTTGCTAGTTTCCTATACATGCATACTTAAATTGTATTCGGATTTTACTTTTATATCTTCAATTATTTTTCACTTTTGAAACATCTACTTTAATGCATGGAAAAAAACTTCTTCTAATAAAAATTACAATACTAATCGGTAATTATATCAGAAACTGTAAAAATTTTAAACATTATCATAGTTTAATCTATTAAATAATACTAGATGAATGGTAAATTTTTCAATTTTTGCTCATAAAATATTTTCGAAAATATAAGAATTTTGTTAGATTATCGTAATCTATGATCTAATTACTGAATAGTATCGTAATTTTTACTAGGAATTTTTTCTCAGCGTAGCTATTCATTAATAAGAATTCATATATTCCGATAGAGTGATCAATAGAGAGGCATAATTCGTGGTCTCCCGTAAATATATTTAATTCTAAAATAAATCGAACAACTATAACACCCCGCGGCTGCTCAAAAAATTTAATAGCTTAAACTCTTACAGACCGACAGATTTATTTGCTTGCTCCAGATATCCCGTTAAATATAGAAAATTGAAGAAAAGCGGCGCTTGATAAAGCTTTCCCCGCTCACAAATAGAAACCATTGGCGGAGCTATTTTGAAAACAAACACGATTTCTAGATTTAAATCCATCCGCTCCTGTAACACGTTTACCAAACCTGTCAACCTGAGAATTTAAAAATTGCTTTTTATACTAACGAAGAAGCTAGAAAAATCTAGACACTAAATTGAGCATATGTATGTATGTATGTATGTTGTGTGTGTGTGTGTGTGTGTGTATATTCGAATTTAAAATTAACTATTGTGGAAGGGATCTGATCTGAGGCAATTTCCTGTTTCGTTCGAAAGATTTTAATTCTGTTGATAAGAATTGACAATAAACATCCTTTTTTATTTGATGAAATATCCATTTTCATAAATCATTATTTATAAATTCGAAATTATTTATATTTACTCGAAAATTCTGACATATACTTTTTGCGAATTCTTTTTATTTTTTTTTTTTTTACTTTTAAACATTTCATACTCGTACAAGATATATAGAATAGGAAAATTAAAGAATTGTTTAAATAAAACTGTTAATAGAAATAGCTTTTTTGTGTCTAGTATATTACATGTTGTGTCTATTGTATTACATGAAAATTAATTTTTTCATGTTTTTTCGCTTAAACGCAAACTTTTCGTACCTTAACTTTTCGTAATCCAAAAAAAAAAAAATGTATGATAAATGTACTAAGAAAAAACTATTTAGAGATCGTTTATTCATATATCTCATACTTTGTAGACTTTGGCTAGTTCGAATTTTTAATAATCGACTTCTTGTGGGCTTAGTTTTACTTAACGTCTGTACAATGTTGAAATGAAGAAAAAATCAAATTCACTTTAAAAAACCGCACTCTTCTCTAAAACGTGAGTAATCGAAAAATATATGAAGAGGTCTTTATGCACCAGCTTCAGATTACACTGTGAAAGATGTATCCAAATAGTCCAAAAGTTCATGTAACAGCGAACACGATCAGATCTGATTTTTAAAAAAAGTAAATGTATTTAATGAATATACACGACCTTCTTTCACAAATATTTATTCCATAACTATACTTGTATATAACACATGAAAACTGCGATCGTCTTAAAGAAGCAATAATTAAAAAAAAAATTAACAAATAATAGATTCATTAATTGTAGAGCGTAGGAACTGTTCAAACGTCCCAAATTTCATTGGCGATTTGTCGACATTTACATACAAATTTGAAGTCAAACGAATTCAACGTGATTTTCGTTTTTTCTTTTACGATCTTCATATATTATAAAGAACGCATATATCTGGTTCTGTACTGCTACATATTCCGTCATTTACTTTAGTTACCTACTCGTTCTCCATATTGACGATTTATCTTTGTACCGAACAAGGAGTTTCCGTTCGAAAAATCCGCGCATCCGCATCCATCATTTTCAGATAAAGCAGAGAACTGCATCGGCCTCACCCTCTCTCTCTCTCTCCGCTTTCTCTCTTTCTCTTTATATATATTACCGGGTCGCGCGGTCGCGCGCGTAAGCTCTGCGCCTGCTCGGAAAGCTCCTCCCGCTCGCGGCGACGTGTATATATATATAAATATATAGACATCGATCGGTGGGAGGCGGGCGTCGGTGGCGGCCGCGCCTAAAACAACCCTCCATAAATCCCTCAAACGTCTGCTGATTCCCTGGTGCACCAGGGCGCCCCGCGTCGTCGTGACAGACAGATGACTGACGTTTGCCCGGTGCCAGCGCTCCCTCGTCGTCTCCCGCGCACCTGCCGGACAGCCACGTCTTCATCTATCTATTTATATATATATACCTCGATCAACGACGTCAACGTCTCCTTGACGAACCGTGACGCGGTCGACTTAAATGCGCGCTCGGCTAAACGCGGTGCATGTCAAATGCCCGCAGACCCCCCCCCCCCGCACCAAATTCAACGCGCACGTACATCAGTGTTAGTGCTTAGCGGTCGTGGGTCGAATACGCGTATATACGTACACACACACATATATATATATATATATATATATATATATATATATATATATGGCGGCGTCAGCTGATACTACGACGTGCGGAGACCTAGCGACTCGGCATGCTTTCCTGATCGCCGAGCGTCCCCGCGACGTCACATGATGAACGGATGACGGCAAATCGATACGCGCGCCGAATCTTAAAACGAGGCTAAAAGCTCACGTGCCGTCCAGCGCACGGAGCGACAGAGACTTTGAGAAGCGAAGGAAAGCTTGCGCGCAAGTCTTCATTTTGTCTCCCTCGCTCACACACACACACTCTCTCTCTCTCTCTCTCTCTCTCTCTCTCTCTCTCTCTCCTCGCGTATTAGTGCACGAGTTCTACATTATACGTGCGCGTACGTGTGTCGGCGAACGACCCGTATCCCAATTCTCATCCGGCTTTCACTTTTATCCAGACGACTTTCGCTCTTCTGCCGCAACTGTGTGTGCGCGCGCGCGCGCGCACACATGTCGCCGAGAGGTTTAAATTTAGACAGCTCGGCGAGCGCGCGCGCGCTTCTAAATATAACTGGAACGCTGGAGAGACGGAGATCCGGGCCTTTCCGGCGAGATTTTACAACTCCGCGTGTTGGAGGGGGGGGGGTGAGGACGGGGGTGAGGGAACGCTCTCGAGTCAGCTATTAATAATTTATAATGCGCCCAGTGCGTGCACTGTGGCGACGGTAAAAACTAAAGAGGCAAGAAGAACGGACTATCGCCATCGGAGCGTGCAGAGGCTCTTCCTTACCGAGGACACGATCCCGTATAACTTTACCGCCGGCGCGCAGCTAACCTTCGTGGAAGCGCTCGGGGCGGGGGAGGATCCGGGGTCGCGCCTACTTACCATTCCCCGATCGTAGGGGTAAGGATCGTGCCTGGCATGTCCCGCAAGCTTCCAGCATCAGGCTCCCATGCGGCGGGGGTCGGTCGCGGCGACGCGAGCTTTTCCTCCCCTCGGCCGTTCGCCGGCGGGCGCCGGGCTCACGAGTTTCCGCGGCGCGGCGGAGAAAGCTTGTCGCCGTGGGGGGGGGGGGAGGGGGAGCGGCGCGCGTCCCCCGCCGTCCGCGCTTTCTCTCGCGTTTCTCGAACTGTTCGAAAACGAAGGAAAATATCCGCAGCTGCCCGATCCAGCCTCTCCTGTCACTGACGATCGCTCGGCGCCGCGAGGGCGGAGCGTGGCGAGGGGGGGGGGGCGTCGTTGCGCCGCCTGACGAGCGGAGAAATCGTCGGGGCACGGGCCGCTCCCGATGTAAAGTGTGTCGAGTTTAAAAGGGGTCCGTAACATCAAAAGCCCCGCTTATCCGGCTAGCAGCAGAGGGCTGCGCCGTTTGCCCGTTCCGGGTTGACGAGCGGCAGAGCGGGGGGGGGGAGCTTGCACGCGAGCTTTATACGTATAGAGTACGGCAAAAGCTCTCGCTCGCACGCTCTATGAGAGAAGGGTGCGGCTAGACGAGAGGCGTCCAAGACGCTTCCTAGTCGCGTTAACAGGCTAGCAGAAGAGCGGAGGCGAGCGACGCGCACCGCGAGCTTTTTTTTTTTTATTATTATTTTCTTCTAGTCCGACTCGCCTTCGTCCATCGCTCCCGTCCCACCCCACCCCCCACCAACTCGCTCACTCACGCTCGCGCTGCTTCTCTCCCTCTCTGTCCGTCCTTCTCTGCTTTACCCAGTTTTTCCATCCCCTTTTCCGATAACAGGCACGTCGCATGCACACGGTACACCTATATCTGCCTCGACCGTAGAGCTCTGTAAGCTAACGATCTATAGGAGCAAGCGGTAGGTCATGTATACTCGCGATTAATCTTTTATTAAACGATTAGTTTAATATTTAATTAGCTGTTTAATGTAAAATTCTTATATTGTCAAAATTGAATCGCGGAAGGTCGTACGTTAAGAAGAAAAAAAGTAACAAAAAATTTATTAATTACAAATTAACGCAAGTAAGAGAAAATTTTTATTACAATCAATTTATACATTCGTTAAAAAAAAAAAAACGTTAAATAGAGAAAACTTATTGTTAAGGATAATGTTTATGGAATTCACTATGTAGTATAGTCGGTAACGCGTAATTACGCAAGCTCCTTGCCACACGGTAAACTATTTTACTGACACGCTTGAACACAGCCTACCTACATATACATACGTGTGCGTACGTGTAAGTCGGACGGAATCGGGGCAACGTTGAAGGGTAGACTACTCGTTAAAAAAAAAAAAAAAAAAAAAACACGATAGAGAAACAAAGAAGGGGGGAGGGGGAGGAAATTCCCCCGCTGTGGCGCCGGTGTGTCTCTCGACAGGTGCGCCCTCGATCCAGAAAGACCAGGCGCTTACCTCGCCGACAGAGCTTTTCCGCGCTTCTCGACACTCCCACCCTCCACCTCCCCCCTTCCCCGCGGCCGACGATGGTTCAACCCTCTCCCGCCCTGCGGGCGCGCCTATACACACGCATATATGTATATATATGCGTGTATATATGTATATATATATATATATATATATATATATATATATATATATATATACATCCTTATATATGTATACACGCGCACAGTCTGGAAAGGGCGAGGGGCCGTCGCCGCGGGGGAGGGCAAACGGGTGGGGTTGGCTTAGTCGTTTGGCCACCTCCACCGCGTCCTCGTCGCCACCAGGCGGACAGTCCGATGGTGGAGGCTCATTATGCACTTAGCGTTAAACGGACGGTTTGTGTTCATGTATATATAATTTCCTTTCCGCTTAACTTCTCTCTTTCTCTGTCTCTCTTCCTCTCTCTCGTATATATATATATATATATATATATATATATATATATATATATATATATATATTAATCTCTCTCTTTCTCTCTCTCTCTCCCCCCTCTCATATTTCAACGCGAGCTTTCGGCGTAATAAGCGCGCATACGACTGTGCCAAGTCTCCTAAAGATAGAGAAATCAAGATGTACGGCGGGGGGGGAGGGGAATGGTGAAGAGAGAACGGGAGCCGAGGACGAATGCGCTGCCCTTGCCGCTTGAACGTTGAAACGCCCGACTGTACGTTTTTGCGCGGGCAGTAGTAAGAGCCGGGATACCGTCTGGCGGTCGCGTTCGGCCGAATGATTGCGATGATTTCGCTTAAAAGCGCGATCATTTCGTGGCGCAACCGCGCGCCCGGGCATTGTTTCGAGATTGCGCGTTGGGGCGAGACAATGCCCCGTCCCTTGTAAATCCGTTTATACGCCAGATCGCAGGGATTCGGAATTCTTTCGTACAATGAACGATCTGTATGCGATCTTTTGGAAAAATTTATTTTTCGAAAGATGCCCGTAATAAGACAACTATTGATCTTTATATCAATGTAAATATTAATTTCTACTGATCTATAAGCGTGAAAACCATACTTTTTAATTTACTCGACTTTATGAATTATACATTAAAGAGAAAAAAGATATGTATATATAAGATTATTCTTATCGTTCGAATATGATACGAAGTTTTGAAATTTTTGAAATTCCCTTTCCTTTTAATTTTACCGCGATTCAATTTATTTCTTTCTTAGTAAATAGTAAAAAAAAATTTGTCTATGAAATTACATTCTTTATAAAGCAGAACGGAAAAAAGATTTCAAAATCAAAATTTTGCTCCCCCTTTCAACGTTGTATCGTGTATTTATATATTAAAACGAAACACGTCGTAAACGTTACAATAGTTTATCAGTAACTAGGCAGTGCCAGAAAATTGGCACCAAGATATAATGTTCGATCTGAATGTTTTGTTTTTTTTTTTTCATACGCCTAATACGATTTCCCCCGATCGGCGGTGAAGAGATATTAATTATGAGGGAGAGGATGGAACGACAACTTGACGGAATCGCCGAGATATTGGAGAAGTTTGAGCATCGTAGAAGCCTCGCTCGAAAAACGTCCATTCTCAATTTAGTCCCCTCGAGCGACGACGGACGACGGCGAACGAACCGGGAACCGTGTTCAAAAGTCCGTGCCAAATTTCCGTATCGACGATTGATCGGCGGGCGTGGAAAAAAAAACCCTCGTTCGACAATTACACAGGGCATTATGCACGGATCTCTGAACGAGACACATTGAACGCCTTGAATTTCGAACGTGACAAAGCCTCGTCTACCGTCTCGGTAGACCGGGAATGATTTTTCTAGGAGCCACTACGACAATAATACCAGTAATTGGATCGAAGATTGCAAATGTCTAAAGAAATTGCGATATTTTCCAGAAAATGATATGAGCGTCAAGTTGAAAATTTACGATTGATCTCGTAATGTTCGTTGGAAACTACCGTGATGATTTTTTTTTTTTTTTTTAGATTTTGACAGTTTCTCGTCGAATTATCGGACGACGCTGTAAATTGTACTAGAAAATTTTTCGCCGTGTATATAAGTTTGCGTGTGCCAAGAGGTAGAAATCTCTCTCTCTCTCTCTCTCTCTCTCTCTCTCTCTAAAAAACGGCCATTTCCCCTATACTTCGCAACGTTTCCCCACGCCAAGCAGTAATCCGAGCTTCGTTAAGTGACTGCGAGCGTATTTCTCGTCAAAGCCAAGGGTACCGGGGCAATTCAATAAACCCCCGTGAACCGGTCGTTTAATAAATTTGTTACTTATAACGAGTAAATTTCAATACACGAAATGTTCATATTCGATCTTCAGTCTGGTCTACAATAAATTCTTGTAGACGTGGCAGTATATTAATTCAGTCTGGTCGTCTGTACACTCCTGCGATACATCCTGCTTCTCTTGATCAGAGAATCCGTTTATCATATTCATGAAATCGATCCGTTGCTCGAGTATCGTACGCGGCATCATAAAGGCAGATGAAATATTATTTATATCCATTTCATTCGCTCGCGTACTCGAAGTAGGATATATTATCGTCTTCGCGGATTCCTTCATCTGTACTTAACGCACTGCTCAGTGGCGGCTAAAAATTCGGAATGGCGAGAAAGAGAGAGAGAGAGAGAGAGGGAAGGAGTGAAAAATGCGCGCAGATATACGTCGCCTGGTTGGTGGAACTTATTTCGAGATAGGACGCAGCCAATAATGATAAGGGAGGAACAAAAAAAAAAAAAAAAAAAAAAAAAAAACAGAAAAAACAACGCCCGAAGGGAAAAGGAGATTCGCCGAAACAGTCATCCCCTCTGCCGACCAGGGCGATCCTGTCGAGGGGCCTCGTCACCGTGCGTCCAGCGCACCGCGCGATTCGAAAAACATCCGCGCGTCAGCATCCGCGCCCATGGCCGACACCCTCTCGGCGTCGATGCCCGGCGTATTTCCCGCACCAGGGCCGCATGCTCTGCGCGGGGGGTGGTGCACGAGGCAGAGAGAGAGAGAGAGAGAGAGAGAGAGAGAGCGGGTAGCCCGACCCCCCGCAAAGACGGGACGGCGCATGCGCGCGCCTCCAGTCCGTCGTGACGTAAGAAAGCGCGCCATTTGCCAGGGCAGCAAAAGCCGCCAGGAGAGCGCGCGACGGCGCTCGGCTCGTCGACGACGGCGTCGTCGCAACCCCTCGAGCGCCTTTGCGCGCTGCCTGCTCCGAGGTGGAATGTATATATATATATATATATATATATATATGTATTCCGAGAGGAACTCTCCCACGTCGCGGCCCGTGCTTGTACATATATACATGTATATATGTCTAAAGACGCCACCGACGAAGGCACCAGCCGCGACGTCCACTTAAGCTCGCGACTGTGGCACGTAGGAACTTTCGAAAACCTTTTCATCGTCATGCACCCCGACGTCGGGATCCGGGCAGCATGCGCGACGCGGAGGCCCCGACGACGCTTGTATCGTCGCCTCCACATCCCCTCCCCCCCCCGCCGACGCCCCCGTCGCGACAACCCCCCTCGGCGCGCGCTCGCCCCGCGCGCGTGCTCGGCTCTGGAATATTTATAGATTGAACGAGCGCTGTAATAACGTTCGTGTGTATAAGCCGCTCGCGGGGTTGATATATATCGAAATGCGTCGGCGGGCCTTCAACGCCACCTCCAAAGATCAGGGATCTATATATGGGATCGAGGACTTGGATTTTCTTTTTTTTCTTACCGCCACTTCTATATGTGTAATCATATATATATATATATATATATATATATATATATATATATATATATATTGACATTTGCCGAATATGTTTTATAAATTTATATCAATAAATCGTTCCGATAACATATATTATTGCCGCTGTATAGGTATAATACAATGTAAAAAATTCATCGTCCAGAAGAAAAAAACCTTACTCACACACTTCATTTCAATTAATTCAGTCTACTATTACCCTTATATATATATATATATATATATATATATATATATATATATATATATATATCGCACACTGCGAATACAAAAACTCGTAGCTTGCGTAGGCGCGCGTCGAAAGATCGCCACGGGGCCGCGGCGCTCGCTGCAACCCCAACGAGGTGTGGCGTTAATCGATGCGGTCGAAAAGGCGTCAAAAGTTCCGACTTGCAACCCCTTGCTGCCTCCGGCTACCAGGGTTTCAGCCGAGCCACGGCGGTACGAATAGCGCCCTCGGTGGTGGGGGGGAGGGGGATGGGGGGTTTGCGAGCCACCCCCGTCGACGCGCACGAACCAGAAGGGGGCCCCCGCCCGCCGGCCGTGGGGATCGATAACGCGCATCGGTCGGTAAACATATGCGTCTCCGTATGCGAGGGGTGAGCAGGACGACGAGGGTCGAGGGAGAGAGAGATAGAGCGCAGCTGGCTACTCGATCCCTGGAAAGGTGTAGACAGATATTTTGGGGCACGTATTACTTACCAGGTGGGAACCTGCTTCCGATGATCGTCTCGACCCAGTGCTGTGCCTCTGCCTCCTGCTCCGGCTCTCGCTTTCCAGCAACCTACGAGCAAAAAAAAATTATTTGTCTCATTGTTCATTCCAAAATATATAGATGGACGAAGAAAATCAATTATTACTATATGTAATAATTGTATTGCCATTATCAGTCCTTGATAAAACATAATTATAAACTGAGAATAGAATTGTGTAAGGTAGATTAAAAAATAACTTTTGATTATTCTCATCTATATGTTATAATTTTAATAATAGTTCAAAGATTTGGATGTTGATGAATGGGATATGTGGGAAAGGGGTGAAATGGCAATGGACATAAAAATCACGAAGATCTTACAGACTAGTCATTGCTTCCAACGGTGTTAAAATAACAAACATGGTTGCACGTATGTCATTATTCTCATTCCAATATATAATTTTAATAGTATCGATAATTTCCAGTTTATCTATAATTGTTTACTTTTTTCTTGTTATATAATAGTTGGAAATTTCATGGATTGATATTCATTGTTTATTACTAATACAGTGGCCTAGAGGGACTAACGACGAAATCAACCGTCAGTATTAATAAGAACGCGAGCGAAACAAAATATCGAGTTAAAATTTTTTTTATCGTTTTCGTTTTATTTCTTTTATGTTTCTTTGACCAATGATGAGGATAATTTTACAAAATCTACAAATGCCAACGTCGCAAGCGAGAGGAAATCCGTCTAATCGCAAATCAGCTAAATTGCCCCGGCTAACGGAGTGTCCGGGGCGACGCTGTTTCGTAAAGCGTTCCCGAAAATTCTCGACGGCCGCGCGAAGCGAAATCGAGCTCGAGGCATCGGAACGGCGTGGCGCGATGTCCGGTATTTCGAATAGTCCACAGACCTATACGCATATAACCGCCTACGCAGAGACTATTCGGAGAATCATTAATATAACTGCTTTGCATTAATAATTTTCTCTTTTAATGTTTGCAGGCGTGTGCATGTGTATATACACTATATGTACCGATAATTGACGATTCGAAAGCTGGCAATTTTAACATTTTTGGCTAATATTTCGATTGTTTACGATCGAGCTTAATGAAACTCTATAAATACGTATGCAGAGAAATTAATCAGACTCGTGAATTTAATCTTTAATCCCCGTACTACTCTGACCGCTTTCGCTCCTTTCGACATTAAGTTCGACGAGCTGCGACCGAACGTTTGCTCTCGCTAAAATTACCGATCGCCTCGAGCTCGTGAATTCCTACGCCGGGCCGTTAATCAATTGCGATATTTATCGTTCTTCGCCTCGATACTGGCTTTATAATTTACAGAATTGACAAGGGAACGAATCCGTAGCCCCGTGACGTTTTCATATTTCGCTCGTTCTCGAAACCTCAAAATACGCTTATATTTCCATTCGTGTGGCGGATGTTACAATAACGAATTGTCGTTGAAAAATTTTATTTCTCTCTTTTGTCACCTATATATATATATGTATTGTAGAGGGCAAAAGGATGTTTTCCAACTTTTTCGTATAAATTGAAATAAGCGTATTTTGATAGTTTGACGTCAATCCATAAAAGAAACGCCGTATTTTCGTTTCGAGAATAAACAACTTTTATCGTTATCCGTACAAAATGATACAAATAAATGGTACTCTTTACTGTTCCCCTTTTCATTTTATTTTACCGTGAAAATAATAACGATAATTTTATAATCAAATTTACATTCGCACTCCAGCTGCAAAAGCGCAACGTGATTTTACGGCTAGTTATTACGAAAAATATTATTGAACGCTATATGTAATGTGCAAATTATCTGTACGGAGAGATTCATCTCCCTCGCTTCGCGCGGGCTCGAAATTTTTCCAAGCGGCAAATCATCTACTTTTACAAAAAAATATGCGATTAAACAAAAAAATCATTTTATTATTCTACTTTTTGCAAAAATGATGCTTTGCAATTATTTAAAGACATTCTGGAGTGATTGTCAATGACATATATAGTAATGTAGATTACACTCACTTGATTTCAATAAAAAATCATTTACAAATTCTTAGAAATGAAAATTGTTCTTACGTCGACTGTTCTAATCTAAGCTAGGAAATATCTTTATCGGTCTTTCTTTCAGTTTTTACAAAATAACTTTTCTATAATTATACAATGACAATCAAACCGTTCTAAAATTACTGCTAAAAAATAAAAATAAAATTATGCAATATACAAAAATTAATATTAATCCTATTGTTTATTAATTTATTGTTTTCATTTTAAAGTTTTAGCAGTAGTTTTTACTTCAGGCTCCAACCGGGGTTGATTATAAACATGAACAGTCCGATTGTCATTATACAATCATAGATATATTATTTTTTAAAGACTGTAAGATTGAGTTTATAAACGTTAAAATATCATTTCATTTTTTTCTATAAAAATAATAATAAAGTCCAGTTATATTAAAAACTGATTTTTCAAGTTTTTGCATTTCTAAATTAAAATTTTGCAGACTGACTTTTTATTAAAAATCATAGATCTCAATTTATTCGCGATTTGCAAAAGGATAATTCCAGAAAAAATTCCAGAAATAAACAATTGTACAAATCGTAGCACACTCTCCCCCTCCCCCACAATCATTACTTTTTCGAAAAATCAGCAGTTTCCGTGGAAACTTTCAAAAATTGCCTTAGCCGATGGTATTTCACATCGTCTCGGCGGGGTATTGGTAAAAGTTTTCAACTAGCAATAATCGCACCTCGGTATTACCTCATTGGTTACGATATCGCCACTGCGCAAAGCTAAAGAACACGGCCGCTCGGCCCGGCTTATGTAGCCCCGCGGCGGCGATTCTCGTGCGAGGCTGAAAAGCGGGTGTTCCACCTGGCGGCGAGGCAGCGGAACCCGAGGGGCCGCGCCTCGCGCGACCCCGCCAATTTCAAATGCCGCGAGTGAGCGCGCGCGCGCGACCGCTGTCCCGTCTATCTATGTATATATGCGAACGCGCGATGTAACCCAGCAATTTTCGCACATTATTTACCGAGCTAAAATTAAATAATTAAATCTAAAATTAAAGCGCAATTTTCGCGTCTTATTTACACGGAATATTTTCCAATTTTAAAATAGTCGTACGCGTAATAATAATAAAAAAAATAAAAAAATAAAAAACATAATACGTCACTCGAGCCAATGGCATTAGCGATTGTAAAACATTGCGAGGACGAAATTTTGCAAAGCGTCAATTTCGTTAATAAACCTACAATACTAACGCGTAACGTCTAGCAGCCAGTCGTCTTTTTAAGGCGGAACTGTACGCGAGAAGGAAAAAAAGATAAACGAAATAAAGAATTCTTAATATATACCCCCCTCCCCGTATACGCGTACGCATACGACGGACTATATAGCTTTCCTCGACCTTCCCCGCTTCTGCGCGTTATAACGCGATAATATTGGAACCGTGCGCTGATTGACGAAATCTAAAATCGGTGATGGCATCACGCGCATCATCGAAATAATGGCTTCTATCCAGAAATCATACGCGCTCTACGTCTCTCTCTCTCTCTCTCTCTCTCTCTCTCTCTCTCTCTCTCGCGCGCGCGCACACACGCACACACACTCTCGCCCTCGTGCATCTCTATCGCGTCGTATTTTTCATCTGGCGTAAATCCATATCGGTGGCTCTTCCTACCGCTCCGTGTGCGCTCGGAAAAGCCAAAAAAAAAAAAAAAAAAAAAAAACCAACAAACAAACAAAAAAAGAACAAAAGAGAAAACGAAACGGAGGAAAAACACGCGCGCGGCCACTTGTTTTCGCGCGTCTCCCCGCGAGGGTCATTGTGTTTATTATAATGCACGCGCGCGGAAAATTATATATGTATTTTTGCTCAATTCTTGGGGCATGACGCGAGTCTTATTCATATAATACGCGCGACGTCTCTGCGAATCTATATATGTGTGTGTGTGTGTGTGTGTTTGTGTGTATAATCTATATTATATTTTTAATTATATAGATTGCGCGAATCTTTTTCTGTTGTTCTGGCAATTAAGCTGGCATTAGGCATACGCGTATATATGCGGCGCGTGTTCTGAAGTAGAGGAAACGCCAATTAAAATTTTTAACGCGTTTCTCGACACCGTTCTCTATCCAAACAGACTGAGCCGCAATTGAAATGTAAGCTCGATGCAACTATATATATATATATATATAAAGGCATGTACATAAAACGTTTTTGTTTAACCGCTGACGTTCTACACATTGTAATTTAGTAAGATCAAAACGAATGAATCTCTTACATTGGAGAGTGTTAAAATATAAAGATGTATGGTTTTAAAAAATAAGATATAGGTGTAAAACTTATTTGAAAAAATGATTGATGTTAATCTTTAGGATTAAAGTAAATCGATCTATTGTTTTGACAGTTGATAAATGCAGAAATTTCAAAAGAAAATTAATTGAAAAAACTAATGTGGAGCAAAACATGTTTTATAAAATAATCAACCTTAAGATTGTAGAATAATGAATGCATGCATCAATCACTTGTACGAACAATTAATTTTTCAAATGTATAATATAAATTTTTTTTTAAGCAATATATAGAGATGTTTTAAAATAATTTGTTTTGACAAATGATCATTCTGCAATTATAGTACTGAATTTTTAAATACTACTTAAAAACTAATAATTACCTAATTCTAGTAGAAACTTTGAACAATATCATTATATATTATCATTACATTCTATATAAATTGACACAAGCACCGCTGTAATAATTTACACGTGCTTTGTTTACAAACACATCGTAGACCTCCGTCGCTGATTAGGACCGATATATGGAAGCATAAATAGAGCGACGTTAAACAACATAAAAAAAAATAATAATCTTGATATTTCTATTATTTATCTATCATATTGAAATCTGTCGTTAAAATAGTAATAGAGAACTGTCAGAAATAGATAAAAAAATAATATTTTAAAAATTTTTCTTATTAGCTTATTTATTTTGTTGAAAATAATCAATATAATTAAGATTTAAAAAAAAAATTCAACCCGCTCTAATTTTGAATCTGTTGTTCGTCGATAAAGGCAGTAGTAAAATTTTCATAGAACGTTTCCGATTTACTCACACACATATACATATTGTTTTTTCATTTATGTATGTATTTATTTAAATAGAAAAAGATTCACCGCCTTCATTATAGCGGAAATTTTATCATTTTTTAGCAATGCAAAACAATCATCATTCATCCTAATCGAAAAATTCTATGCACGTGCTTTCAAAAACATTCGTCTTTGGAATTTAAATTCCAAATCGGTCTAGATTTATTTCCACCGAGATTTCGCAAAATAACGATCATTTTCTACATCAATATGTGTATGAGACTAAAAAGAAACTCAGAAAAAAAGAAGAAGAAGAAGAAGAAGAAGATTTTATCGACCTGTCAGAAAGCAAAAACAAAATGACACGTCGGCCATATAATTAATGTACTTGACGAACAAATTTTTTCGTTCTTTTCCACCATCTACCTCCTCCCCCCCCCCCATCCCGCCATATACATTCTTCCGGTTTGGCTGAAATTTTGTCATCCATTAGCGTCGTTAACTAAAAGCAGAGCATTACAATACGCGAACTCGCCGCGCGCACTAATTATAGAGAGTCGTTAACTTTCAGGGAAACGCCGCGCGGCGTTTCCGAAAAGACCATCCCCCCCCCCGCCCCATCCGCCATGCGCGCGTTATGCGCGTATTAAACGGAGCGTCAAAAAAAAAAAAAAAACAAAACAAAAATAATAATAAACAAACGAACGAACGAGAGAAAATAAAAATGGAAAAGTAATCTGTCCACTGTTGCACGGGGGCGGGGCTTTTAAATCGTGTATACGGTACATATACATGCAAAAACGTAGTTCTTTTCGTATTGGATATATATATATATATATATATATATATATATATATATATATATATTCGCATGGAGTATGCCTTTCGCTTTTCGGGCGATTTGCAAAATCCGACTGTATATATGTGTGTGTTTGTGTGTGTGTGTGTGCGTGTGGCTCGGATAGTACATAGAGGTGTCAGGGTCTGGAGTCAATTAGAGGCCTAGGAATATAAGTAAGAGACGTATATATACTCCGGAAAGAGAGCGCGAGAGGGAGAGAGCGAGAGAGAGAGAGTGAGAGAGCGAGAGACAGTGGGGGTGTGGGAACACGAAGCGGGCAGAGTGCCAAAGAGATTCTGGTTATGTTGAAGATCGGCGGAATGGCGCCGAGGAGGGGAGAACGCCATATAGCGTCGCGACGCCCGGCGTACGATTTAGTCTTAACTCCACACGGGCGGCATCGTCCGGATAACCCTCTCCACCTTCGGCTCGCCATCTCGCGGGTTAAGAGTTTAACAACTCCCGTTTATATACCGCGGCAATCATTGTCGACGCCCTGTGACCGTGTGTCTGCTGTTCGGCCGCGATCAATCAAGGGACACCAGTTCTATATATTTATATATATATATATATAATATATATATATATTTATATATATATGTATATATATATACACGTTAAAACCGCATAACCACCGGTGCACCGGAATATACAGATATCTATATATATATATATATATACATAATCAACTGCAAAGATGCCGGTACGTTTACACATTTACATATACATATATATACTCGTATATATCGGTGCAAATGCTTGTGCGTAGAAACGGATCTCTGCGTAGGCTTATATTGTGCTTTTCTCATTATGATACCGTGACATCGTCGCCTGCTCGCCCTGTGCAGACGTGAATATATCCATAAACGACGCCGGCCGTACACTCGAATAAATATGTACCGCCCACCTCTCGATGACGCGCCCGCGAATTTCTTCAGGAAATTTCGCTCTTATCTCGATTCATAATATATATCTATATCCACGACAGCGGTTTCTTGTGATTTAAGCTCAGTGTGAAATCGTTGCTTATTAAACTATACTCGTATCGTGCGCGTGTACTATGGATTACGGAAATAACAATTTATATATAAATATATTAAATGAAATTCGTACGTATAAATATAAGTTCTTTTACGTATATAAATACACCTTAATTTCGAGCCAAATCGCGTTAACGCTTCGTCGCGTTATCATCCGCGAACTTGGGAGGGGCTCTATACAGCGGCCCTTCTCGACCTTTACTCGGAATTCAATCTCAGCCAGCGCGTAGACGGCAGATCCAGGAAATTCGCTATTTCCACGTGAACGCCGCAGTCGAGGCTTTCCGCGAGATCGAGCTATGCATTATATACCGGAAGCGGACGACCGCGGCCGCCTTACGGTCGAGCTTCTAAATACCGCGCGCTTCCGAGAATTTTTCGCTGCCCCGTTGTAATAATCGCGATCGCGTCGAACGAATTTCGAGCTGCGGAATACGGACGATAGAAATATATAATTGCAATGTACAAGGCGCGGTCGAATCCGCGTTAGAGCGAATATATTGATGTAGAATCGGCCGATCGCCTGACCCGGAACGAAAGATTCGATATTACAAAGTTTGTCGTCGATGACGATGTGAGACCGTGGACATCGGGGGGGGGGGGGGTTAGGACGGAAGTCGCCGCGAGCTTTGCCCCCTCGGCCAATTCAAAAATACGCCACGCTCGAACTAAAAGCGCGCGCGCGCGTAAGCTCGCTCGTTCGCTCGCGGAGGATCAAAAAGCCTATATGCTACTTCGCATATATACATGTAGAAGAACGGACGAGAGAACGGAACTATATATTATATATATTCTATATATATATATATACTGATTATATCTAATCCCTCTTAAATCCTATATTATATAACAGCGGACATTACGCGCCCATACTATTACATCACTATATTCGATATAAACATCGACATAGCGCCCTACTATACTACTACTATCATATCCTCTCATATTACATATATATATATTCTAGCGCGTTCCCAAACTCCGTCGCCCTTTTATCGGCGAAAGCTCGCGCGCGCCTCGCGTCATATTACGAAAATAGCCAGCAAGACGCGTCTTTGCTTTATTTATCTCTTTTTTTCTTCTTTCCATTATGATATATATATATATATATATATATATATACTATTATATATATATTTAAGAGCCGCGCGAAAACGAGACGCGGCGAGAGACAGACGGTTTGGAAATATATATATATATCTAAAATAGAATATAATATAGCCGCTGAAAGTGGCGCGCAGGAATGCGCGCCTGCTTGTATATATATATACAGGGAGGGAGACGGGTGCCTAGGACAGAGTCGTTAATAACGTAGGGAGGATATAAAATACAATATAGAAGCGCGGTTATTAGCGATGCGTGTAATGCGCCGCGAAGAGAGACGCGCGGATTTTCGAATGCTGCGCGCGCGCGCATACGTTCTCGCTCGTGCGAGCGTGTTTTTCCGAGGTCTATAAATACTAATTTATCGCCGATCGGCAAACGTGCCAGATTCGCGTACATGCGTCAAACCAGCCCGCTCCCGCGCAACCAACCCCCCCCCCCCACTCTTCCGCTCGCCCCCTTTCACGCGAGCTCCGCGACTCGGCAGACTTGTGGAGCCGAGGAGGGATGAGGGGTGAGGGGAGAGGGGCCGGAGAAGCGCGAAAAATACTTATCTCTATGTATTTAGAAAAGATTTTTGTTTCCTTTCCTTGTTTTTTGTTTTTTTTTTTTTTTTTTTTTAAAGATGATTTTGAACGGTGCGGTTGAGATCTAAATCAACAATCCATTTCATATACGTGATCGCGTCCCTCAAAAACGAAATACGTATTATAATTTTGCCTGTTAAAACGACAATATACAAATATACACAATTATACAGCGCGCGCAAACGTACGCGTATTATTACATGAAGCGGAATCGGCGAGGCGTGAGAACCTCGCGAAAATCTAATAATTTCAAAATTTCACGTACGCGACAAGGTCAATTATTAATCGAGCTCTTTGCCGACCATAGAAAATATAATTTATACTTCCCACAAGTATTTATATACCGAGTAACTCAAGCGCGCATGTGTCCGTGCGCGCGCGCGCGCGCGCGTGTCTTTCGCGATCTATTTTTGTATAAAGTCCGCGTTTTTAACAGCTGTTATATACTTCTTAGTCTCGGATTTTAGTTTTAAGCGACGCGCGCGGCTTAAGAACGATTATTTTCGTCCCCGAATTATATATATATATATAAATATATATGTATGTATGTATGTATGTATGTGTGTATGTATGCATGTGTGTGTATATGCATGAACTTTCTCGAAGAACTGAGATTTTTTAATTGGACACTGTTTCTATTTTTCCCCGACTGTCGTGCATGTATGTATATATATATATATCTACATCAGCCACGCAACAAGGAACAGGAACAGGAAATCCTCGACTGGATCCAGAATGTTTTGGGCGAGAAGTTGCCCCCAGGCAGTTACGAGGACGTGCTCAAGGACGGCGTTGTTCTCTGTCAACTGATCAACAAAATCGCCCCCGGCTCGGTGAAAAAGATCCAGACCAAGGGTACTAACTTCCAACTCATGGAAAATATCCAGAGGTGAATATCATTTTAATTTCTCCCGCGTGTAAGAAATATATATATATATATATATATATATATATATATATATATGCGTCATTTCGTTATGTTTCATACGTATATGTGTGTACGAGGAAAAGAAAAAAAAAACAAAATGAATATTTTGCGATATAAAAACTATAAACTCGTTGCCCAAATTAAAAGGACTGAAAAATAAATGAGAAAACAGAAAAAAAAGAACGGAAAGTGACAAAAATATAAGAACGAAAATAATGAAAAAAAAAAGTAAATAACAAAAGAATAATCCTAATACCTTTGTATTCATATAATTGCTTGTTTTTAAATTGAAAAATAACTTGGAATTTCTTGTTTTTTACTAAAAATTTTCAATTTCCAACCCGATATATTCCTCGAGAATTATTTGTTATGTATTGCGAGAGGAATCTTTCGAAACGAAAACGCGCCCGTATTGAATGATTCGGTTACAATCCAACAGATTCCAAGCGGCCATCAAGAAATACGGCGTGCCGGAGGAGGAAATTTTCCAGACCGCCGATTTATTCGAGAAAAGGAACATCGCCCAAGTCACTCTCTGCCTATACTGCTTGGGAAGAATAGTGAGTCCAATAAATATTACAATAATAATACCTCCATGCCATGCAATCTTTGCAGCCGCATATATATATATATATATATATACAATATCAAGACTACATATAATATAACGCGCAACTAATGCGCGACTGTTTTTTTCTTTTCTTTTTGTTTTTTTTTTTTTTTTTTTTAATTCTGTTTCTCTCTGTCCCAATCCCCGCGCAGACGCAGAAGCATCCCGAGTACACGGGGCCGGGCCTGGGGCCGAAGATGGCCGACGCCAACAAGCGCGAATTCTCGGAGGACCAGCTGCGCGCGAGCGAGGGCCACCTCGGCCTGCAGATGGGCTTCAACAAGGGCGCCAGCCAGTCCGGCCACGGTGGCTTCGGCAACACGCGACACATGTAATATAAAAACAACAACAGCAGCAGCAACAACAACAACAACAACAACAACAACAACAACAACAGCAACAGCAACAGCAACAACAAAAAATTACTTTTCGCGATCACTGCAGACAGCGTATACGATAAGTCGCCGCGCCGTATAGAATTCGCGCCCTGTACGTTATAGAACGGCGGCGGCCGCGCGCGCAAGCGCGCATCATTTGTATATTACATTACTAATAAATATTATTTATTTATATGTGTACACGTACGTCTATGTAGAGAGGCTCCGAAAAAAAGGTCTGGTTTTTTTTTTTTTTTTTTTTTGTTCGAGCGCTCCAATAATTATGATATAATCCGTCGTTATGTCAAAAACGAGGACGATTCGTTAATTTTCGCATTTATTCTCGTTTCCCTCTTGTATAGGTACATATATATGTTGATTTATATATATGTACACTATATACACCCATCTGTAGAGCCGCGAAGAAAAATTGCCCGAGACAGGGACGAGAGAGCGAAAATTAGCGAGCGAATTCGTTATTTCATATAGATATCATCGAATGTCGCCAAAACAAAAAAAAAAAAAAAAAAAAAAAAACAATACGCGAGAACGTATTTGTCATTATTATGATTATATAATCAATTGTTGTACAACTCTCGACACACGTAAACGTGATATATTTTGTACGCGGACATACACCAGAGCCAATACAGGTACACGCGCGCACGGAGCGCTCACTAACACGCGAGCTTATATTTATACATACACACATGACTATTGTTAAACCAACATAATGAGAATAAACGAACATTAGTATTTTTAAGCTTTACGGACTTTTGCCTAACTTTTGTCATGTTTCTCCCTCGATATACCTACGGCTATCGCAGGCCGCGCGTATAATGATGCGAACTTTAAGATAACGGAGCTTGCGACGCGCGCGCTTCGAGTGCACTTTTATAGCTGTGATATATATATATATATATATATATATATATATATATATATAATTTCCCGAAAATTTGCGCGTCGCTTGCCTATCTACGCGTTGCAAAGCGGGCTCGGCGGGGAGGATACGACGTTCCACGCTCGTGAATCTGAACCGGAGAATTTCGAGAAAAACAATTTCGGGCGAGATAGAGAGGGAGGAAGAGAGAGAGAGAGAGAGAGAGAGAGAGAGAGAGAGAGAGAGAGAAGATACGGAATATGAAAGGGCGACGCGGGTGAGCATTCGTTGAATCAAATGACGGAATGGAATGCCTCTCTCTCTCTCTCTCTCTCTCTCTCTCTCTCTCTATGTATATATACACGAGCGAGTTAAAGCGCGGTAAAAGCCGCCGTAAAAGACGGGCGGGGGATGTGCAACAAGCGAGACCGCGGCGGGGACGCGCGCGCATGCCTTGGACACCGGCCAAGAGCTCCATGACAATGTTTTGCGTACTGGGGAGGGGGGGGGGTAAGGGGATATTTTACGCGTCGTCGCATTTTACGGATACAATTTTCGACGATCGCATCGGGATTGCAATTAATTGGCTGGATTGAGTCGTTTTGTTTTTGTTTTGGTCTGTTTTTTTTTTTTTGTTTTTGGTTTAATAACATTTATTTATTTAAGGACGCGGCATGGGAACGAGAATACAAAATCACTACGATGATATGGGAAGATAAATTTATATAAATAGTATATACAGAAAAAGTAGTATGAGGATTAGAAGATTGAAATGAAGCGAAGTCTCGGTAGTTACAAATCTGCGATGTTCTCTGTATAATTATCTCGATAAATAAGAACTTTTAGAATTTTTTCTAGAGAAAAATTTCCGCGTTTCATTATCATACGCATCATATTAATCTTCAGGATAATAGTCTGAAAGTGACAGTATCTTTATAGTATCTTTCTATGTACGAAATGGAACTTTCGCTAATAACGCTCAGGTGAAACATTTTGAAATTGTTAATGGCTAACGAGGATAAATACAATTTTGGCTATTTGGACAAAATGAAACTTTACCCCCGAGATAGCCGTTTGGGCGATCGGGCCATCTTCAAGACTGTATTGTACTCGGCCTTGCATCGCTCCGTGTATCGACTGCATTGTATCAATACTGTACTGTATCGAAACGACGATCGGCGATAAAATTTCATTTGACAAAACTATCAAATTCTTTCTGTTTCATTCGTACGTCTGCACGCCGTAACAACGAATGTAGTTTCAAAATGTTTTCGAAAGCTGCGAAAGTTCTTTAACAAATATACGTATGTATTGATCTTACGATCTTCATAAAGAGTTAAAATATTTTTCAAAAATTATAATATTACTGCACATTATATATGCGTTATAATGAAAGACGGTCGATAATGCTTTCTAAATCTATATTATCAGCTTCCAAAAAAAAAAAAAAAACTAATTGTAAATTACGGCTTTTCAATCAAGGATTTTAATATGAAAAATATAGTAGCTCGCATCATGTACAAGACTATATAGAAAAATAGTTGAAATGTATACTATAACTATTTTCAAATTATAAAATTTTATAATAAGAAAGTAACTTTAAATTAATTTTTTTTTTTTTTAATTATTTACCATATGTTATAAAACTTTTGCGGTGTTTAATATAATATCACGAGAAATTTCGTACAAGAATCGACGTTAATGAATTAAATTTGCAATGAATTTAGAAAGTCAATAGTTTTATGGAAGCGCGACAATTAAAGCCAGCCACGTCTAAGTGTATTGAGCTCCATAATCGGGTTTTTGCCGCAAATTCCGAAATATATACGGCATCCGCCCCAGTGTTGAATATATATATATATATATATATATATATATATATATATATATATACAATATATATATACAATATATCCCCCTTGAATATCGAAGAACCGATACGTGTGGATTAATGTTCTATTTTTTTTTTTTTTTTTTTTTTTACGTTATCGCGATCGAGCCATCGTACGCCTCTTAATTTTCTATTGATTAATTTAATTGTTTGAGGGACCGCTCAAACGTGACTGCGTATAGTCCCCGGTCGTTGAAATTTCAAATTTACAAGATTATAATTTTTTCTTCGTCACGCGAGATACGCGTATTGCCAATTTATAATGAAGATAAATTAAAAAATTACGAGCCACGCTCGTGTGGCGCACATGTAACTTTCGTTTTACTAATGGATTTGCTAGATTTAAAAGGTCGCATCTGGGGGCTGGCTTCCCCCCCCCCACCCTATAAATAGATACGTATTAGTTCATGTTTGCGTAAAATATCGTTATGAAACATTCCTCCAAAAAAAGAAATTCTCAATTTATTAAATTATTACTATACATATTATAATTATACAGATTAAAAACTAGATATTCCATGTATAGAATAAAAGTAGAAATTATCACTATTAATTTGAAAATCTATTACAATGGGTAAGAGTGGGAGGGGGGGGGCAAAACTAAAGACATTGATCCAGTCCAATGTTTTTTTCTGTAACGCGTCCTTGCCCTCTGAATGCGATAAGTTGAAGGCCTCGAATGAAATACAAATTCTTATATACATTGACAATTTAATTCTTTAAATTTACTTGTTTATTCGATCCTTAAGATTCCTGCACGTAAGCTCAAAAGATCGTTTGAAAAATCATCACAGACTCATGACTGTCGAAAATACATGCTATAATTCTAATATATGCCTGATCTATAAAGGGACAAATATATAGTGATTGTTGAATTTTATGATATACATAATACTCTTTACTGTAAATCACAGGACAATTCGGTCTAATTTCTTGTGAAATGAACATTTTCGAAACATAAGATATTGATTTTTAGCTATATATATATATATATATATATATATATATATATATATATATATATATATATATATATTGTTTGATAGTATATAAAGAGTAAGAACAGCTTTCAAATAATATTTGAAGTAATGATTGGTGGGAATGTGCGCTGTCGTATCTCCAGTATACCTTGAAACGCTGTGCCGTTTGAAGCTCCATACTTCGTAAGATAAAGCATAGCGTCAGATTTTCCAGTGATTTTCGAATCAATGATACTCTGCAATACTATAGACATCTTTATACAGTCCCGCAGAAGAGGAAATAAATAGGAAAAAAAAAGCAGCGCGCCTGGGATAAATCGTAAATTATGAGTATTTCAGTGGATTTTTCAAATGGTCATTTATCGACACTCCATTACGAATGGTACGAAGGCATTGAAACTTATATTAAAGCACCGAGGGAATGAGTCATTTACAAAAGTCCTTTCCCGTTGAGGTTATATTATACTTTTCCGTAAAAATCAATTTACCGTGTACGAATTATAGACTGAAAACCCGTCGATTTAGCGAACAATATAGATTAGTTGTAAAGGAGTGCCAGGAGGTTGAACGATTTTTTTTTATCTTTGCATATATCGATCATTCGTACGAGCCCTCCGATATACGAATAATATGTAAATATGGAACAGTATACCATGTCCGTCGAAATCTGCATCGAAGCTGATTAAAACGAGAGATAAACTACAAGAATTCGAGCGTATTTTTCGAACGGCCATTTCGATATTTTATTAAAGATATGTACAAACATGACTAAACCTGCTAAAGCTCCGCGGGAGATTGGCGTATCTTTCAGAAAGGTAATTCCGGGCGAACTTTCCTTATCAAACTGTACTTGGCGTTACTTTTTCATAAAGTTCTTTCTGCAGCATGAATTCCATATTGAAAATCCATGTCGATATAGAGTTATGTAGTGACATAAACGAGCGTTTATTTTATTGCATATGTGTATCGATATTTCGGCGGTTGTCTCACGATGAGTCTGCGTCATCGTTGAAACCTGGATATTATTTAGCAGGAGCTTAAAGTATTGCTCGGCAATTTAGCGCAAAGTATTGCTGAATTAATGGAAATATCGAAAAAGCAGTGTCACGTGTATATTTTTCCTTGAGCTACACAGTTGACAATTGTTCACATTTCACAAATTTCACATTAATATAAATCCATATATACGATAATTATACATATAGCTCCAAAATCACTCGTGGCACTAACGTCTATTTTCTCTAGTAGATAGTTTATGGCATGGTGTTTACATTTGCTGATATTTTTTACAATAATTTCAATGATTCAATTGCTGTCGCGTAGCACCGATTTGGGAAAAAAATAATGATTTTTGCACAACTTTTTCAAATATCTTTTTTTATGTCTTTACATATACCTTCCGAATAATCAAATATGTATAACATTTGTTCGAAACATTTTTTTTAATACACTCAACATTCTTGGATACATCAATATTTTCTCAATCTTTCGGAGTCCGGGCGCAGAGGAGGGATTCCAAAGAAAATTCAAAGTCCCCTCGATAACTTGTTGTTACTCTATGTTTTTTGTTACGCCGAATCGATTTTTCGAGCTTGTCAGGCCCATAAAGTAGTCGTTTCCGAGATAAGGCCCATTTTTTCCAAAATGGTCCGAATTAATTTGCTTACAAAAAAAATCTGATACTTTTCTTTTACAATAAAAAAAAAGAAAAAAGTAAATAGAACGATCCTTTGATTAATAACGAACAATTTGATGTATCGTAAAGCTTGATTATCTTCATTAGCTCGTCAGAAATAAACTTGGAGATACGCTTTCGCGCTAGGTGCCAATCGCGTGAGGCCCCACCGTCACGTTTTCTTGAAATTTGGAGTTTACGAAGAGAAAAAAAACTGCAAGAAGCAAAAAACACTGTGGAATATAATTATTTATCGAAATGGCTGGCTAGCATAGTAGAAATCATTTCATTTTCTCGTAAAGTAACTATTTTAAGTCAAGCTTTCGGCCTGATAAACTCGCAAAATCATAAAATAACACCGAGTTTCCGTGGGGACCAACAATCTGCGTCCGCTTTTACTACGATATTCGTACAATGAGCACCTCTAAATACTTAAGTAAACGCCAAAGTTGAAGAAAATCGAAGGTAATAGCTTGGCTGAACAACTGGTAAATTTCTCAGTGAGGATCAGGCTTCGTCAAAAAGTTGTCGCAGCCTTTTAAAAATTAATTCGTTAATGACCCGTTCCTATCATGATCTACGATATTCCGGCTTCGAAATTGATATTCCGTGACGTAAAAATACGTTTCAAAGATCTCGAGGATTGCGTGTTTTTTGTAAAGGACTGGGAAAACTCATCGGAGTCTGGCTCTGATGCTTAACACAGCCTATGATCTATGAATTATACATGAAGATAAATAAGTTTTTTGCTTCTCCTTTTTCATTTTTTGTATATTCCCTTGACGAGAACACATTTATTATTGATGTATTAATTATGATACACATATCATACGATTAAAACACCTAATATTGATCGAATATTTCTTTAATCGATCAATTTCTGAATTTTACTTTAATAATCAGTGATTTGAAGAATATATTTCTATTCTCGTTTAAACATTCTATTCCAGTGATCGATATACAATTGGTAATTGTGAAGAATTAATGTATCTATTTATATACTCATATTATTATAGAATAATTGCAGCAGAAAAATTTTAACTGAACACACTTTCGTAATAAAAACACGGTTAATTATATTTCCAAAATTATTCCTTCAAAATATTGGTGTGAGTAAGAAAATAATTTTGTATATCTATTATACTATATAAATTACATTCAACAATAATAAAGTAAAAAAATAGATATCGTTTCTGATATATATTAAAACAACAATAGAACAAAATTATATTCAATCAATTTATAAACCATTCGTAGTATTAAAAGTAAGTATAAATTTATTATGTTTTGAATCTATACATATAATTATTGGTAAATCATTTTCAGTACAGCATACAATTGTTGATTTATATCAGTATTTATATTATTATAAAAGAAATACATGATATGAATTTCATATTGTGAAATACATCATATTATCAATACATTACAATGTACTAAAAATAAACAAAAACACGTACCTTTAAGTGATAGAATAGTAAATAAAAAATTAGAAAATACAAAATTATTTTTTCAAAAAAATAAAAATATTTTCTGTACTCTAGCTGAGAAAGGTAATTTAACATTTTTCTTAGAAAAAGACCAACATATTTAAAAAATGGAGAATTCACTTAAAGATAATAATACATATGTCACAATAAATAGAAATCCATTAAAATCCTTACAGTCTAATGTCTATAATATTTTAGAAGACCTGAATAATAATAAAATGTTACCAACACTATATCATGAAAACCAACTTATTCAAACAAATTATTTATTAGCGAAATGCTATGGTTTACCTAAAATTCATAAGATAGATATTCCGTTAAGACCCGTTATTTCTACTGTAATTGGTCCTACCCACTTTTTATCAAAAGTTTTATTCATAGCTTTAAAATCTGCAATTCCATAACCTAAATCACATATTAACAATAGTTTTGAATTAGTAGAAAAAATTCAGAATATTATTATACCATCTGAATATAGATCGTTATCCTTAGGTGTATGTTCTCTTTAAACTAACATACCGTGCTCTTTAGTAATCCAGGGTCTGGAAAAAAGAGCCCATTTGATTCACAGTCGGTGTCAAATACCATTCAATGATATTATTACTTACACCAAAGTTCTTTTTGACAATACTTTTCTTAGTTTTAATAATAAAATTTACAAACAAATTTTTGGATCACCTATGGCTTCTCCAATTTCTCCATTGTTTGCTAATTTGGTCATGAATGATTTAGAAACATAATGTCTTAAAATTTTAAAAAATTATCATAATTGTATACCTTTAATATATTTTAGATATGTTGATGATACACTAATTCGTGTTAAAAAAGAGATTATGACTATAGTATGCAATATTTTCAATAATTATGATAAAAATTTTAAATTTACACATGAAATTGAAAATAACAAAAAAATCAATTTTTTAGATATTACTAGTATTAGAAAAAACGAATACCTTATTACCGATTGGTACCAAAAACCGACTTCTTCGAATAGAATTTTATAATTTACTTCTAATCACTCCATTCAACAAAAAAGAAACATTATTTTTAATTTGATTGACAGAGCTTCATTATTATCACACAATAGTTTTCATAATAAGAACATTGACATAGTAAAAAATATTTTACACAAAAATGGTTACCCTCCTCACTTTTACAATAAACATTTAAAATATAGAATAAATCATATTAGATATGACCATAGTAAAAATAATAATAGTAACAATAATAATTTTAATATGGTTTATAATCAAAATAATAATGGATCTCGTTTAACTATTATACCGTTATCTTTTATTAATCCCTTTTTTAAAAACTGTTCTAAAAAATGGAAAAAATTTAATATTTCAACAGCGTCAATTATTAATAATAAACTCAATAGTATCATGAAATTGGGAAAAGACAAAACAAAAAAATTGGAAAAAACTGGAGTAGTATATAAAATTAATTGTAAAAATTGAGATGCAATATATATATAGGTGAAACTTAGCGAAAGTTAAAAGATCGTATTAACGAACATTAAAAAAAATAACCATTCTGACGATGTTATTAATATACATTGTAAAGATTATTCAAACACTTTTAATTGGGGCAATATAAATATATTAGATATTGACAATAATTTTAAAAAACGCACTCTGTCTGAAATGCTTTTTATATAACGTAATATCAAACACACTGTTAATAAAAAAGAAGACACGCTATTTCTTAGCAAAATATACTCAGACATATAATCATTTTTATAATTTTACAATATATTTTTACTTAAATTTTATGATCAGTTCTTGATTTGTTATGTTTGTGTGATCGTTATTGACTTATCAACTTTGACATTGTCAATATTAAAATTTTCATCAGTTTGACGTAGAACGTCTTATTGTTTGCTTGTAAATTTAATTGTAAGTGTTGATTTATTTATTGTACGGTATTTTTCACTGTTATATAATTTTGATATGTAATTATGTGTATATTATTTTTATTAAAGCACCTGAAGAGGTTGACGATATCTGTTCACGAAACGTTGTGAAATAAAAACCCTTTGACATTTTTATTAGCCCAAACCTGATCGAAATAATTATAATTATATTTATATACACAAATACATGATACATATAATTGTATTATATACATTTAAAAAAAAAACTCCTTTAAGAGGTATTAAACAACGATCAAACGCGCGCCCTTTCAGCCAATAAAAAATACATGTTCGTGTGTGTGAAAATAAAACGAAATGCTACAGTTTCCAATAATTTCTGTATTTTTAGGTATTATATCGATATTATTCTTGAGCGAAGGAAAACCATATATCCCCGGCATTCTCGTTTCTCAATATAGATTTAAATAAATTTCGGAGAGTATCCATTAATTAGAAAACTTTCGGCTTCGAATTTTAAAAATAGACCCTCGTGCTCTTGATTCTTAAATCCCCTCGATTTGAATAATATATACTGCGCGAATTCAAACGTATAAATTTTCAGATAGTTATATAGTTATACATGTATATATACGCGCGCGCGCGCGCGTGTGTGTGTGTGTGTGTGTGTCCCTGAAAAGTAGAATTATAGTAAAGACATCAAAAAACCAATCTCGTTCGAAATAGCCTCAATATATAATAATTAGCATTTTGTTCGTCTGACCAATAATCATCGCTATCACTCGTTTCGTATATAACCCGATATAACGCGCGATGCCATATATGGCCATCAAATAATAATCGCAGTTAGAGCCGTGTATTATTCACCTTTACATTATAATATATATATATATATATATATATATATATATATATATATATATATATATTGCAATAAAAATCCCCTCCCCCTCGCGTCGTCTCGCTCGTAGTATCATATACAATAGTATACTTCTTCTACACATGTGCGCGCGTGTACAACATTATTATTTCGCAAAATCACGGTGGCGCGCAACGCGCGCGTCGCGATCCTTCGGCGGTCGCGCGTGCCACCTTGCCGACGGAGAGAGGAAGGGGGGAGGAGAAGGGGGTGACCAAGGTTTGTTTACACGGGCAATATGGGACACGGTCGGTGCGGAACACATCGCGCTCACGCACGCGCACATATATATATGTATATATATAAAGTCTACGACGAATGTCGCGCGCTGTATATAATACATCAAAACCTCTCTCTCTCTCTCTCTCTCTCTCTCTCTCTCTCCCTGTCTTAAACTGACACACTTTTATCCCTCTCGCGGGTACCCGAAACGCTCGAAGTTCGGCAGCCTCCAACAACCATCCCCCGCCCCCGGTGTCCTTGGCACCGCGACGCGCTTGTATTATACGCGCGAGAGCAAGAGAGCCGCTTTCCGAGATTCGTGTAAAGTTTTAGCGCGGGCGCGCCACTCGCGCGAGCCGCGGTGAGTTATTCCTGGACCCCTCTTCCCTTGCGGGCCTGTTGTAGCATATCTACACACACACACGCGCGCGCACACATGGGTGCTGGACGGAGAACAAATTTGGCTCTCTCTCACATACTCTCTCTCTCTCTCTCTCTCTCTCTCCCGCATTCTTTTTTTCACAATAAACTCACGGCATATTGCACGGTGTATATAAATAAATATCGATTTTCAAACGTTCGATTTTAACGACTAACTAAAACGTTGGCTAATTGAGAAATTTTCAGCTGCTCCAGTATTTCGTGTGTGTAATAAATATACATACACGTTGCAGAGTATACTTACTAATTAGCGAGGATTTTTTTTCACCAACAATGTAGGAACCCTCTATATTAAAAATAATGTAATAATAATCTATATCAATTCTCTTGACTGCTTGTTTCGTATATATATATATATATATATATATATTTGATTTTTAAATTTAAATATAACGAAATAATTAAGCGTTCATTAGGAAGATAAATTTTGGCTCGCTATTAAAAATAACATCGGGGTTATTTCTGTTTTATTAAAATATTCTTAAATAAATTGAACGCGAACAGTTCTTTTGACGATATTCCAATAGCTATATTAAAAATAAACGTATAAACCGAAAAGTATCAAAGTGTCCCGCGCGATTCTTACGTAAATGCGCGTAAATACTTATTATATATAATTATTACCTGAAATCTAAAAATTACAAACAATTAATTATAGAATCTTGAAAATAATTGCCAAGTTCTATATATATATATATATATATATATATATATATATATATATATATATATATATATAAAATTCGCCGCAGTTGTAGCGCGCCGAATGAAATATCGTGAGTCAGCATCGGCGTGATTCATCGTTCGTATAGCAAGGTGTCAAGGTTTCCAATCTATTTAAAAAAAAAAGAAGAAAAAAAAGTAAAACCGAAACGAAATCCAATCCAGAGTAACGTTCGAATTCAGCCTTGTCGAAATTTTCTGATTATTGCCGAACAGTATATATATATATATATATATATATATATATATATATATATATATATATATTATATGCATACATGACTGTGTATGTGTGTGCGCTTCCATTATTATCTAGGAAACACCAGCTGAATTACCAAAGTCCAGAATATATATATATATATATATATATATATATATATATATATATCGATAACAATACGATGGAATCTACTTTCTGAATCACCATCCTCGGAATCTTCCGAAATTAGAAAAGGTCCATATGTATATTGTACATATTGAAGAACCTATAAGCCGAAGTTTAAAAGCGTGCGGCAACGTTTCAGGATGAAGTGGCGAGATAAAAATAATATACACCCGGTAGGTGTGTGTATATATATATATATATATATATATATATATATATATATATATACGCGCCTGGCGTCTGGTGTTTGGTCAATGTTTATGCGATCCAGATTATCTCGAGCTCTTTTATACGAAGAAGAAAATTAATTCGCGATTTTTCAATGAAAATTCGCCGTAAACAAGTAGCGCGAGCCTCGTAAACGTACATACGACTATCTATATATTTCAATTTTACACACGAAACGCGAGAATTACGATCAATTGTACGCGCTCTAAATTAGAATTAGATTTATGAATAATTTCGCTACTAGCGATTGAGCGAAAAATCGTTTTATACGACCAAGAAAAATAGCTACAAAAAAAAAACAATATAAACAAGTGACAATTAATTTAAAAAATTTCTTTTAATGATTGAATATAATTTGTCTTTAAATTCCATTTAACGGCAATTTCCAGTCACTAAATATCACCCGATCGTACTCTCAATTTTTAACAAATTTAAAATCCGTCGTCGAGTGCATAAAAGTTCGTGCTCGCAATTCTTCCTTACTACGCACGCCGCGTATAGCGATGCCGACGTTCCGATGAAAGCCCACCACCCCCCCCTACTCTGTATAATTATCGTCAAAGTTAGCGCGGCATCCCATGTGCTCGACATAAATCAAGAATTGTACCCCCTGAGTATAAAATGGTAATAACTCGTACATGGACGTTTACAGAGCTCGCAAAGTGGCAAAAGAAAAAATCCACTTTTGTATAAAAGAATAAAATGAAAAAAATGCGTTGGCGCAAAAACATTGCACCCCCGCCGTCTCGCCGCATATGCGTAGTTTTTTTTCTTTCTCGTTTCACTCCGCCCCTTTCCCTCTCACACTCGCTCTCTCGCTCTCTCTCTCTCTCTCTCTCTCTCTCTCACTCTTTCCGATGTCTCACTTTATTGCTTACCTGCCACAGTGGACGTCCCGGCATGATGATGCTTCTAATATATACTATGCGATGCTTAACAAGTGTCCGTGTGCACGCGCGTACACACTATTTATATATGATTGTAAAAACAAAAAATATGTATATATATGCGTGTGTGCGTGTGTGTGTACCGGCGCGACCTTTGAGGAACGAGCGCGCGTTATATTAATAAAATAATAATAATAATAAGAATAACAGAATTAACGTTAATAATAACAAATATACCGATAAGCAATTAGTTGTGAGTGCGCGCGCGCGCTTATTTTATACAGGTTTGGCCCTTCTTGTGTTATACCGGCGAACGCACAAAAAGTGTGGTGCTCGCCCGCCCGTGGCTTCGTATATATCCGTGACAGGTGTGCGCGCGTGTTGGTGAACGGCCCGGGGGGAGGGGGGAGCAGGGCGGTTCTATATGCGGAACACTCATACAAGCGATCTTTTATAATGCGTCCGTCGCCGCCGTCGCCGCCGCCGCCGCCGCCGACCAAGCGCGCGGATCCGAGAGAACGCGGACGCGGAAAGCCCGTGAAAATCTCGATGCCCCCACACCCCTCCCCCCTCATGCTCACTCTCTCTCTCTCTCTCTCTCTCTCTCTCTCTCTCTCATACGACGAAGGGGGCGGCGAAAACTAGCGCTTATATATACATCATACATGTATATACGAAGCTGTCGCAGCGCGCGTGTACGTGTCGTGTAGACGCTGGAATCTTTCGTCCTAAGGGGCGCCACGGCCGCCTTCGCGCGGGTCTGCGCTTGTAAACGCGAGAAAAGTGCCTTTTAACCGCGTGCTATATTTCTGTGTGTGAGTCAGAGGAGAGGGGGTGGAGTGTCCGCGAGCATGTTTTATATATATATATATATATATATATATATATATATATATATATATATATATATGCACAAGATCCCTGCCGCGCTCTTTTATTATATTACAATATATAAGCTAAAGTGCCGATTCCGTTTATTTTGGCACGCGCGCGACACCGAAAAGCTTACGAAGCGTGAATAGTACATTTTAGAAGAGAGGGGGGGTGGCAGACGGGGCGAAACAATTTTTTGTGCGAAGAGAGGGAAGGTTGGGGAGGACCACCTACGCACCCAAGCTTTTTCATTGCTCAACCCGGACATTTCCAGTATTCTTTTACAGCTTGCACCACACGCTTTTAAGGTGCTTTGCCAATTTTTCGTGTATATATATATATGAGTTGGGGGGTTTTGTAATTTGATGCGATAATTTTATATATTATATATATATATATATTAGTTTACGAAAATAATTTTCAACTAAAACAATATAGTTATACGATAATTTTTTTTGCTCACATAACGGAATTTTCGTAATATGTCATAGCTATGCGCATCGTGTATAATTATTCTTAACAAATCACTCATCAATGCCATACGCGCAAGGTGTAATCCGTTAACGCTGAATGTTTATTTAGTTAACGATATTGCCCAAGGAAACACTGGCATTCAGTTTTTTTTTTTTTTTTTTTTTTTGTATATATATATATATACGTACAACTAATATTATTGAAACTTTTAGTAGGCAAACGTTAATATCAAGTAAATATATTGAAAGAAAAATCATTTTGCACATAATTTGCAGGAAAAAGAATAAAATTAAACATAATTTGTGATATATACCACGATTTATTTTTTTTTTCTTTTTTTACTTTTTTATATTAAATATAATATAATAAAACGAATGTTTTGAAGGCAAGACTGAGTGATGAATGTTATGAAAACAATGACTGTTTTTTTTTTGTCGCTAATACCTTCCAGGGAATGCGATCCTAAATAAATAAATTTTTAAAAAATGACTGCTTTTTATTAATCTGAATCTATTTAGAAGAGGACTACAATTTTTTACTCAGTCATTGTCTTCAAAAATATTTTTGGAAAAACAATAGAAAATTTTTTATTTATTTATAAAAAAAAAGTAAAAGACCGAGCAGGTCAAATATGCATATTATATACCAATAGAATAATCTTAATGTATATATAAGAAATTTTACTTTTGAAAATCCACGTAACACTTTTTATGAACATATAAATTAAAAATTTTATGTCGTTATTTTTCAGAGGATATTTTCTCATTATATTTCTTTTTTTATGGTTTATATTTGCAAGTCAACTTATTATTTAAATTTCAGCTGTAACAGATCATTTAGGCTTCCGATTTATCAAACAATCGAAAGTATACAAGTTCTATTATTCATTTTTGTTTATAAAAAATATAGCTATACAAACAGAAGGTTTTTTTTGTACATTTAATTCGCACTATAGTACAATAAAATTAAAAGATCATCGTGCTACACACTAAATGCACTGGTGAAAAGAAATTTTGATGATGATGTAACATTAAGATTTACTGTTTTCTTCTTTTTGTAATTTAGGGACAGATTGCACCAGTCCATAAAAATCCAACTATTTAAATAAACACTATTATAATATTATATATATATAATAATAATAATATAATAATAATAATAATAATAATAATAATAATAATAATAATAAGTAACAATAATAATAATAATAAGGTAATGAAAATAGTGTCATATAAGATTAACAAGTACGTAAATGGGGTATAGTAACGCGGGTATTAAAATAAGCAGATGATGTAAATTGAAATATGGAACAATCTCCGGAACAACCATAAGAAAACTTTCTTGACGTGAAAAAAATTTTTTAACAACATAAAATAATTCGAAACGCCGTAAAATGGCTTATAAAACGAATGTACTACAAAATAAATAAAAAGGATACGTGCTGGCATGCATGTATATAATGAAGCAAACATATTTTCAATAGAATTTGTTGCTATAATACGGACGCTGACACTTCAGCTAAGGAATATTGTTCTCAAGTGTATATATATATATATATATATATATATATATATATATATATATTTAGGATTCCTTAGAATTTTATTTTCAATTTTATTATACAAATCCATCCCAACCGTAATCATAAACCAAAGGTCATGTCTTCAATATAACTTATTCCATTTATGTAGATTCTGTTATAGAAATCTATACATATTTCCAGTGCTAAATTAGCTTTTTATTTCCTCCTCATGGCCACGCAGTGTGTTTTGATTGTCTTTAAAATTAGATTTATACGCACAGATTATTTCACGCATTTTTCCGTTCTAAATCGCTATATGATCGTTTTTTCGTGCACAAGAGTATTAAAAATTATGACATATTAAACCAGTGATTCGTCGAATTTTTTTTTTCGCACCAACTCTCACTATTCCTGCTTAACAGCGTAGTATATACATTTACAGTATAGATCTTTTCGATTTTTCTATATATACACTTAAGGAGAATTTATTATTGTAAGAAAGAACTAGTTCTCGACTAATAATTATTGCGCTAAAATTTGGAATATACTTTGATCATATAAACAATTGTGCAATTAACTGTCCGGATACTTCTTTAATAAAGCCATATGTAATTTATTTAAATTACATATATTAATATATATTTTTATCTTTTATTCTATATTTTTATCAGACGAACATTATCTATACAATAATATATGCTAATTTAAGGACAGTAAGACTGTCCTTGTTTATAATCAACTCCATATAGAATCTGAAATAGAAATTACTACTAAAAAATAAAATAAAAATTAAATTAAATCAATCAATAAAAAATAAAATAATCTATATTCTATGTGAGTAAAGGGCAACCTGGCTGTCCCCACCACCTTCAATTTAAATTTACCTTAACCGCTCCGGTTCATCTTCAAGGACTAAAATGTAAATAGAGTTTAAAATATTTTTCGAAACTCTTATTGGACTTTTAAATAACAAAATTGGTCCTTTTATTTTCTACTCTTTAATGATAATCTGCGGCATCTTGATACCAAACTCTGATCAAGGACTTGCTTTACAGAGTAATTCGACAAAAATTTACTTTTCACCCGATTTTCACCTCGGAAGTTTTTATTTAAATACTTTTAATTCGTGTCCCATGGCAAAAAGTATGGGAAAGTATCAGCTGCCGCATAGTTGGATGCATCGCTAACTTTTTATTTTCTTTTTCTAATCTCTATATATACTTTCTTTATTTATTTTACGAAATTCTATATTATTAGTCTATGTCGCCGTTGCCTAAGTCTTTAAAAATAACAATACAACTACCATGTTAAATTGCAAATTCAAAAAACTCTGGACCATTTTTCATATGATCGAGTTCTTTCACATCTACAATGTTTATTCTAATGATGTGTTTAAAATCAATTTTTACGAATCATATCATACTAATTTATAAAGACAAACCGTGTTTTTGTTTATACACTATAAACAAAAAAGCTAGTAACCGTTTGCTATATAGGCTATGTTATGTGTTGAAAATCATCTTACTTTCATCAAGCAATTATGCGCGTACATTATAAGCGGCCTATTATAATTTGGTGGGGATAATAAACCGAGTTCGGCGTCGACTCCGCATATCGTGCCCGTAGTAAGATAGTTAACGCTCTTAGGTGTCAGTTCTTCCAGCGGCCAGTAGGTGGTGACTTGAATTGTGTCGAATATAAACTCAAAGTAATCGGCTTAAGCTATTAATACCAGGCCCGCTCATTTGAATGGTCATATTCAACTTTGAGATTAGTATCCGAAAGAAGATGTGATTTTAGTCAATGTTAGCCATTTTATTATTCAGGTTAACTTGACACAGCCACCACATTTGATATTTTGTTGAATATTTCATTTTTTCCTATGCAAGAAAAAAAATGTATTTCTAAATGCGATTACAAAGGATGCTTTAAATGAAATAAATAACGAAACAACTTTTCAAAAGGTTTACGTCTATATTCGTCAGATTTTTTCCCTTGCTGTTGAATTGGCAAACAGGTCAAATTTTTCGGTAGAATGCAATGTCCGTGTGTTGGAACGACCTCTACAGAGAATTACGTATTTGGATAGTGGGATAGAATGTCCAGCTACCTTCCAACAACTTCCACGGGAAGTTACGTGTTCGGACAGTAGAATAATATATCCAAATATGTCGGGACGATTGTCTCATCGTTCATATTTTATTCCATTTCATTCTATCTATATATTACGTCAATAAAAATTATCAAATATAAAAAAAAAACTCATAAACATGAAATTTTAATATAAATACGGTTTACATTAAATTCGCTTCGCGATAAAATAATTAAAATGCACGAATAAACGCGTAATGACTTTTGAAAGAGGATTGAGAGTATTGTATACTTTAAAATTGATATTTTTATACTTTCATAAGAGGGAGGAAATCCGTAGGGCTGTATAACTTGGAAAATGATCAAGAACCTGTCGAGACGTACCAATTCAGAGGTGTCAGATTTAGATTCAGTACCGTGTAAATTATCGGAAGAGTACATATTGTATTTGCAGAGTCACATTTCTGTAATTTATGTACCCTTATTCGATTATGCTAAACGTACATATAACTTTGTTGAAGACTTCACTAAAAGCACCCAGTTATTATTAATAAGCGTATTATTTACTTTAAAAAGATTCACGTGCTTTATGCTAAAGTATTTATACTTATTGAATCGAACCAACGAATTGTCTCAATCTAAATCTAAAATAATCAGTCCTTTATGTATACATATACCATATATATTTGATTACATAAAGGTATGGTTAATTTGAGTTGAGAAATATCAATATCTGCCAAAGTGTAATCAGGTATATAATGGAATAAATAATCGTTTCTATGTCGTTTAATACATTAACCGTTTCAACAGTTTCTGCATGAAAATATTAAAAAAAAAAAAAAAAAAAAAAATACTCACAGCTTATCTAGCGAGTTTCACAAAAGCAATATACATTTCTCGAGATTGTTAAAGTAATTTGAAATCAGTCGCCAACCTAATTTTGTAACAAAATACGCGAACTAACAACCAAACGTGTGTATTTTAGCGAACAGTGAAATATTGAATCGCATTATAGAAAATTCACAAGTTTCCAATGTATTAGTCAGAAAATTCTTTATATATATATATATATATATATATATATATATATATATATATATATATATATATAATTTGGCATGCATACGCGAATTCTAGTACATACTTATTATACAATATTTCTATATACAAAATATTTGTAAATATATAAATAGAATTGATATATATATATATATATATATATATATATATATATATATATATATATATTTAGATCTAGTACTAAATATATGTATAAAATTTAAATGAATTTAACGTTCATTGACATTCAAATAGTTAGCTTATCATAATTTATACACTTTCAAAAATTCACTATATATATAAAGTTAAATACATTTTGTTACATTATGAAGCTGATTATATGTAAATCTTACATATTAACAATGAATTACAAAATCAGTAATTATATATACTTAAATATGTTCCATCTTCAATTATCAAAAATGTATGAAATCGTATATAGAAAAATAAATAAAAATATCATATATACACACATATTTCTAACACGTTATTATTTTTTTCTTGTATAAAATCTGATTAGAATTGGACATTTGAAACTTCTTTTACAAAAAATATATCAATATATATTTATTTTTACACTATAATCTAATGTGAAAGTAAAAATTTATATAGTGTATATTTCCATTAGCTCTACTTTTCGTTTTATGGAAATGCCTCGCAGAATTAAAAACGATTAAAAACGATTTGTCATTAAAAACTCTATAGACTTATTTAAATCATTGATGGAGCACTTTTTGAGGGTTAGTGATTGGGGTAAGACTTTGACGCAATCACATAAATAATCTCGTATATGCTTTGAGTTTAATCGGCGAATAAACCGTACAGTTTTCATATATAATTAAATTAAGCGCGTATATACGCAGTTATTATTAGAATTATACATAAAGCGAGTACGCTCGCGTTGTTCTTAAAATAATACAGATCAAAAATAAATACAACTCAATGACGTGGAAAAAAGATTTACTAAATATTTCGTGACACAAATGTGTTTACTTTATTAGTTAATTATTTATTAAAAAAAAAAAAAAAAAAAAAAATACAACGAAAATCCATAAATTTTCAATTACTAATTTATAAAAGATCAAACAGATATTATGTTAGACGTAACGGAAGGAAGAGTTCCATAGGTTTTAGTAACGACTGAATCCATGCTTTCTAGTGTTTTAATGCTGTCATATAATAAAAAAATTTTCAGCATTTAATATGATTAAATATTAACAATATTAATATTTTATATATATATATATATATATATATATATATATATATATATATATATATATACATACGTATATGTTTCATTGCTTTTTTCCGCTTGAAATATGCTTGTCGCGTGTTTCGCATATACACACGTATCTATAGTATATAGCTATTAGTATATTATATACATATACATATGCATATATATATATATATATATATATATATATATATATATATATATACATATTTACGTTCAGAAGAGTCTTATATACAAAATATATATATGCTTATACATTCCCCAACATATCCAGGAAACATAACACAGAGCGAGTATAGAAATACAAATAAGTTTGTTCTAAAAAGATGTTCGGGAATTTGAATTCACTCAATCAATGAAGGGATGATTATGATTTTTTAAACACACACACACACACACACATAAGAAATCGGGGGAAAGGGGTGAAATATATACATATGCATAAAATTTTATTACATCCTAACATTCTAATATTTTGAGACACGCACGCACACGTACGCACGCGCGCCATCGTCAGCCGTTAATAATGACATATATACACCGAAATTGGAGCTGTCATTTCCCGTTCGTCTGCATATAGTCTGCATGGTCATCACACCGCGCGTATCGTAAAGGACCCAGACGCCATCTTTCTTTCATATAGCTATGTATTTTATCATACGTTACACATGTATATATATACCCGCGGTAAGGGGAGTCAATGTCGAGGTCGAGGCGCATTATTTTACAGAGGCCCATGAAGTCGTATTGGATATTATCCGATATTATTGGATATAGTATAACAGTATTGTGTATATAGTATATCGTGTGTGTGTGTGTGTGTGTGTGTGTGTGTGTGTGTGTGTGTGTGTGTGTGTGTGTGTGTGTGTGTGTGTGTATTTAACACGCCGGAAGGATCTCCATCGGAAATCCGACGTACGTCCGCGCGTGCACCTCGGCTCATCATCCGTGCATTTATACATCGCTCTGCAGCGAGACGGCATGGCATCCCGTTGCCGGCGCTCTGGCTGCGCTACACGTGCACGAGCACAATACACTATAATATATGCACGACCGATAGCAGGAGCAGCTGAAGTCGCCCGGGAAAGCCGACGCGCATAATCACCCCGGCATTGGACACGTGCGCGTAAGTTCCTCGATGGCGCGCGGGGCGGGGGAGTCGGCTTCGGTTGCCCGCGGGACTCTGCCGGTCTCTGTCCGGATCTCTTATTGGACATCTCTTATTATACCTATACGGCGGAAATAGCGTCAGGCGGCTCACCCCCCCCCCCGACCTCCCTTTCGCCGTACTGCTGCTGCCGCGCGGCACGCAGCGAGCACGCCTTCGAAGGTCCCAATGGATTGCGTCGGTACGCGGCGCCGTGGTTCACACCTAACCGGCGAACATGCGAGGGGAGCAGGTTGCGCGGGCGCTGTATCTCTCTCTCTCTCTCTCACTCTATATTATATGTATATAATGCATTATATATATATATATATATATATATATATATATATATATATATATATATATATATGCCTACATATTTACACACACACGCGCGCGCGCGCGCATACACACACAGAACAGGCCGCGCTATCAATAGCTATCTGTATAATATTTCTAATAGTCTAAGCTATTTTATTTTATCTCCAGATCATAAATATGCGCATACCATTAACGTTTTGCTTTAGAAAGGCTCTTGTCGTAGCCTCGCTTTCCTTACCTTAACTATTCATTGTACACTATATAAGCGCATAAAGAAACATATACATATGGAAATTCGTTATTTGCCGATGAATCAATTGTGTATATCGTAAAATTTTACATATCATAATCCCAAATCAATTTATGATACATAATTTATTGATATATAATTAATACTTATAACTATTTGATTTTAATAAATAATATATATATATATATATATATATATATATATATATATATATATAGCATGTTGGAATATTAGAATCAAAAAATAATCAGATGCACGAAATGAATCTTTTAAAATGAACTTTATCTAAAACATGGAAAGAACATGTGGATCTGTTCAATCAAAGAATTAAGGACCAAAGACTCACTATACAGTATAGCACGAAATTGAAAATTGTTCAAGCCCTCGAAGGGAAGCTGGAAACCTACAAGAAAAATCAGAGGCATCTAAACGATAAACTAAATCTAAACGATAAAAACGCAGATCGCAATAAAGCTTTAGCGGGCGCGTCTCTATACAGTCATTCTACCGAGCATTCTACGATAGTGTCCAATACTTATTCACAAATATTTTTTGCTTTATTATTTAGACAAGGCTCTCAAAGAATGTAACATTAACTATATATGTTCACAGACGCAGACGCGCGCGCGCGCGCGCACGCAATTATATAACTCAGGTTTGAATCGACAAGAAATAATGTAAATAATAACATATACACGTACGCTCGTATACCAGTGGCAGATCCAGGCGATCCCCCCTCCCCCAAAGCCCCAAGAATGTAAAAAATTTGAAAATGATGTGCATTAAAAAAATATTTCATCAACCTAGCATAATAAGCTTTTTGAAGAATAACAGTAATTCAAGGCGAATTTCCACCTTATTATTATTATTACATTTTTTTATTATTATTATACTCTTTTATTATTATTTTATAGAAGTTACTTTTCATCGTACATTCTTTTGACTTCCATAAGAATCCAAAAGTGCAGCTTGTAAAAAAGTCGTGCATTCAAACTGGATTTCATCGAAATTTTACACGTAAAATTATTAAAATAACGATATATTAATAAGTAAAGGCTAATGGTATATGCTTAACTTCTGTCGAAGAAACCTTCTTAAAACACACAGACGTCCATCGACAATACTACACACTGAAAATAATATTTTCCGATATAAGGTAAATATTTACTTGTTTTGTACCAAGTAAATCATTTTCTTAAATTAAGAAAATATTCACTAGATTTAAGAGTACGTGGTTTGATACAAGTGGATTCTTCTTGCACTAAGTAAATACTTCCTTGATTTAAGAAGATCCTTTCTCAATTTCAGAAAATAATTGACTTTGTACAAAACAAGAAAATATTTACTTGATAACAGATATTTTTCTCTCAGAGTATCAATTTATGGAATCCCTGCATGCAAGAATATTTATTATGAAGTAGAAACATAATTACAAGTATGAGGTTCTGAATAAACTTGTGTAAAATTCTTTCATACGTTTAAAGTATGTAATAATTTTTAAATATTTCTGAATTAAATAATGCATTATATTTTTTCAACTTGAACGCTGTATTCATATATTGCTAGTGATAAATTAATTTTACTAAATTAGCTTACAAATCCATCATAACCTCGTTTGATGCACGTTCATCCGCAGAACTCCGTAATTTTTTAATCCATAAGTAACGAGCGCAGCTTGCTGAAAAATTTTTATTAGTCTTCCGATATATGGTGATTGATCAGAATAGTATTGCTCACACTTATAAATAAAATATACAAAAATCGTTAAAAAAATACTTACGATAACGATTTTTCCAACCTATCAAACGAAACGTTTATTATAAAAAATTCTTTCTTACCTTTATACACGTCTGCTTTTTTCGTTTTGTCCTATTGAATTGGATATATTTCCGTTTTCATTGTTTCTATCATGTTTTAACGCATTTTTTCAATAAATGGTAAGATATCCTAATAAAACTTCTGATTATACAAATGTTATTAACATCGACATTAAATTTGTGTTTGATTCACCACCCCACCCCTCCCCCAAGCTCGTTGATGGATCCACCACTGTTCGTATATATATATATATATATTGCACGCTATGTTATTTTATATATTATTTAATTGTATTTTTTTTTAAGATATTGAAAAATCCGTTTTCTTTTACGTATTTTTAATAATTTTTAATAACTTATTGTAGTAATTCTCAATTTGAATAATTATTACAAATAACACATATAGAAACCCTTATAGTCCGGTGAACAAAAGAATTCCAAATCAAACGCAATTTTAGTTTTTCGCCGAAATCGAAGCTTTATCCTCATACCCATGGTATCTGATAATGCAGAAGTTGTATTATTGTATTGTATTGTAATATTGTATTGCAGAAGTTTATACCTAAAATAATTTGCCGATGATAATGAGAGTCTTGACCGCGATCTTGGCTTGACATTTTGATTTGTGAATAATAGCCACCGTCGCGAACAGTAACGGAAAATGCAACGTTTACTATAGTTCCTTCCGTATATGTTTCTGCCTTTACTATAAAAGCTGTTAAAAGTCCATATAGCTTATTTCTATATACCTATTATACATATAATATCGATGCACTTCTATTTTTCGTCGATGACATGTGGCGTTTCGAAATATTGACATTTTAGACGAGATTCGATTTTAGGGTGGCAAATGCCAACTATATTTGTTCGATTATTTCATCATAAGCAGTCAAAATCATGAATTAGAACAGTGCAAATGAAGATGCATGGATTTAAGTTTCAAGATTAAAAAAAGAAAGAAAAAATTCCAATGATAAAGTATTTAAAAATTACAAAGAAATATGATATAAACGTATCATTGCAGTTTTTATAATTTATAAATTTTCTTCGTGAATTATCATTTTATTTTAACATTCGTTATTTGACGAGAGTATATAAATATGCCATAAAAAATGTACCTATATATATATATATATATATATATATATATATATATATATATATATATATAGATAGATAGATAGATAGATAGATATAAACTATGCAATTTGTTGGATTATTTGAGCCTTGAGTATAACAATACAGTCTTACAAGATTGTAAACAGAGTCCACGGTCGATTCGATTACGGCAGATTCACGGTGTGCGTCGCAAGATGTTTGCTTAATTGCCGGCGTCTCGGCTCTGTTTATCACAGTTCTAATAAGTAGACAAGATTTATATGCGTTTATTGTTTGCGTATATGGGAGTTTTAGATGGATCTTCTGTAGCAGTGCCAGGCAATGCAGAGGTTCGGAACTCTTGATTTTGAAACAGTTCGGTTGGCTTATCGACGCTCCGGACAGACGTTCCTTCCTCGCGTTAAACAAATTCATTTTAATAAAGTATTTCTCGCGTGTCTGTTTTATTTTACTTCCTAATATTCCACGCCCACAATGTGTTAAATTCAAAGCCATTCAATAATTATATAATCCAATCTATTTATATAAGATTTTTTACAATATAGCATATATTCACGGTAATATATGGTGTTTTCACGAACTGATAATATGAAATCAGCCTAATAAGATAATTTGAAATCTTTACGCTTAAGAGAGGCGGTTAACGAAATATCAATTTCTTATTAAAATAAAACTTTGCTATATTTATAATTTTAAAATGTCGAATCATCCAGTAGATATGACACTTTACGTGAAAATATATAAGTGTCACAGTATTGAACATCAAAAAAAAAAACACATAAATCTCTATAGGAACGGGCGAAAGAAAGCCTTATACGTATAAAAATCGAACGTTCAATTATCAAATTTTGGTACATTATAAACCATATTTTGGCACTATAACGGCATCGAGGGCCATCATACTGTCGTAACGGAAATTGTCATTTTTAGTACTTGAACGATGCAATGCCTAAAATTTAATTTCCACAAATCGTCAAATAGCAATAAATGAATACGAACTCATTATATATAGATATCATACTATTATAAAACACGCGCAATTCAAGAAACGCGATAATTATAAAAAAAAAAAAAAAACGTTCGGATTTCATCGAAGGGCGCGAATCTAACCATAGTCATCCAATTAAGCTGATAATTTTACCGAGATCGAAGCGTATATCGAAAGATAAAAATACTAAAATCGCTACGTGTAAGAACGAAGCATGCATTACAGCTGTAACTTTCACGCGCGAGATTTAAGATAAAAAAAATCCAAGTGGTTCCTGTTTCGCCAGCGAACTATATATATATAATATACCAGAATTCATATATCCCGCGTACACACGAGCTCTTACGCGCGAATGTGATCCTGTTGCGGATGTTGTTCGCAGGGGCTCGCCATACCTACCCACATTTTCAAGGTCCTGCGACTACCGACTTGAGGACCTTGTATATATACACAGACTGCGAAAATATTAGATGCAGGAGAAGCATATATATATATATATATATATATATATATATATATATATATATATATGTGTGTGTGTGTGTGTGTGTGTGTGTGTGTGTGTGTGTGTGTGTGTGTGTGTGTGTGTGTGTGTGTGTGTGTGTGTGTGTGTGTGTGTGTGTGTGTGTGTGTGTGTGTGTGTGTGTGTGTGTGTGTGTGTGTAAAAGGGGAGACGGTCGACGGTGCCACTATATGGACTTTTAACGACTCACACAAGGTGTAAGTGGAAGTACAAATACTTCTTAATGATAACGACTGCGATGATAAGGAGCGTTTACGTATAATTATGCGAAAGTTTTTTTTTTAATAACAATACGTATTATTAATGAGCGGTAATGAGTAAAATTTGCCGAGAAAACGACTATTGCTGCATCGGTGTAAGGCGATCCAGGTAAAAGTGAACGAGAACGGGAGAACGTAGAGGATAGGTGGGGGCAGTCGTGGCTCTAGGTTCGCGTGGTGCCCTGATAGAAGTTTCGTTCGAAAGATGCCACTCCGAGCCACGCCCCTACGTATATGGGATATTTCCAGAGGCGCGCTCGCGCGACACTCGCGGGTTTCATATCTTTTTCATGATAAGACACCTAATTAACAAAAAAAAAAAAAAAAAAAAATACATTAACTAATTAGTTGTTAATATTCGCATTCTGATCCTTCGACATTTCGTTGTCCCCATAATAAGTAATTATACGTAGACGAACGTATTCTTGTACTTCGACGAAAAAAAAAATTGACTTTCGCTTTCATCCTCATGTTGTTACCTCCCCCAATCCCCCCTCGCCCCGGCCACTTCAAAGTATACAAAAAAAAAAAAAAGGATCAAAGAATCGCTTATTGTATCGGAATTTTAAACGAACTATACGGTGTGATTAATCGCTGCAAGTTCAATGAGTAATAGAGGATATATGGGTAAACCGGCGAGTGGTGCCCAACTGTCGCGCATACAATATAAATTCCTTTAGCGGGAGGAAGAAAGACTATTGTAATGAAAAGACTTGTAGAGCATCAGAGCAGTGGTACGCCCGACTGCCGCGGGTGCGCGCTTCTCTCGACGTATATATATATATATATATATATATATATATATATATATATATATATATATATAGATCTATATATATATGATATGTATATACATACGCGCCAGGCGTACGCTTTGTGTGTACACGTTTATTTATTATTACAGGCGAAAAGGAAGCCGAAAATTGCGCTCACATCCCGCATACGTACGTTGTGCTATCAGGACGGCATGAGGGGGCAGGAACTCGCTCCTCTTTCGCGTGGCCACGCTGCGCCGGGAGAAATTCGCGCGGGTTACCTCGTTCAGCCCCTCCTTCGACCAGGAGCGCAAGGCGACGAGAAGCTGCTCTTTTATGTACCGACCGACGCGACCTTGCACTCACGTTGCTTTATATATATATATATATATATATATATATATATATATATGTATAGTTCGTCCGCGCCGCCGCTGCCTTCTTCTCGCTCGTTCTCTCTCGCGCTCCCTATGTAATGACTGACGACTACGCTTGTCTCGGTGCTTCTTGATAATTATTCTCGTAGACAAATATGAGAAATACTCAATATACTATTGTTAGCAAAGGATAATTTGATGACCACGGTGATCAAATTTAACGAATCTATGTAAATCTACGTCTGTCAGACCAATAAAAATATTTGCTTGTTTCGTTTACATGTATTAATTTTTTTCTTAAATTCGATTATAATCTTTAAAATCGAATTTATCCGTTACCTTGGTAGATACCTCGCTCATTAATACACCTGCGAGTATATATAATACACACCCACGCGCGCGCGCGCAGACACACACATACACACACGTTATATATATATATATATATATATATATATATATATATATATATATATATATATATATCAAAAGAAAAATAAGAATAAAAGAGCACAATGCATTAATGCATCGGATATTGCATGCAAATATCGGGCCTGCGGGACCGATCGATCGTTGAAACTCGCAATCGCGGATTCCTCGTCGACGGCGCGCCTCCACTGCTCCGCGGCGCCTCATTCACAATGGAATCGCGCGCCGCGCCTTTCCCATCGACATTCGAATGCAATTTTTTGAATCGCTCGCACAGCCCTCAGCTAGCGCTCCCTTTCGCAGACGCGCGTCCGCGTAATCCGACGCCTTATCTGGCGACTCGCCCCGGCAACCGAGTCAGTCATTATGTTCGCCTGGTGAGAAACGCGGCCTGATTGAGCCTAAATGATTACGCATCGACGGGCCCGGCGACGCGCGCGGCGCGTTAAGCGCGAGAAAGCGCGGAGAAACGCGCTTAAGAACGTTTTACCTGGTTTCACGCCGATTTATCGTTATTTCGATTTTGTCAAGTCGCTATCAACGCGTCGTTTTCTAACGAACGATGAATTAGAGGAGGCCCATCCACTTTATCATTATTGCCTATTTCAGACTTTGGATTAGAGACCAGTTAGACATTTAGCTATAGATATACTATAATCTACAGTTCGTTCGTTTTCCTTGTGATATGCGTGCAAATGAACCGAGTGTCGTTTTCAATGTAATTTTAACGAAAACATTCATTGCCCCCGATTGAATAAATCCCTGTTCTGGACGACAAAAAAGAACGAGAAAATAACGTTCACGAAGAACCCCTGCTAAACGACAGTAAAAAATCTAACGAAGTATACATATAAAATAACTTATAATGTATCTAATTTGAAAAGGTTTTCAAGAAAAAAAAGCTCACCGCCGAGCGATGATTACGTAAATCGGCATTACGTGCGCCACGTCCCGTCGTTCGCGATCGAGTTGCGCGCCTGCGCGATGTTTCACTTGGCCATGTCATTATGTGTGTGTGTGTACGCGCGCCTGCGCGTGCGTATTAAACGCAAATAAGCCGCAAAGCAAACTCGCCAATAACGCTTATGCGTATTACACGCTTTTGTAAACGCGCGCCTCTCTCATGATCCCGCGCACTCCGTTTTCTTTCTCCCTGTAATTTTTCATACGCCCGCGCATACTCCGCGAGAATGGACATAATCAACAATTTAACCGTCTAAGTATCCGGCGAGCATCGCGCGGCGAAAGTCTTACAAACACACTGTAGGTGGTACATGCGCAAGCGCGCGCGGCCGCCCGTCGCTTCCATACACACTCGCGTCCGCTCGCGCGCGCGCGCGCTCACATACACCACACCACGTACCGCGACGCCGGCGCCGCGACGGGGTCTCGGCGACCGCCTTCAGCCTCCTGTTTGCCGGGGATCGGAAAGACACAATTTTGAGGAAGAGCCGCGCGGGCCCTAAGCAAACGACTGACGTCGCGACGCTCGATTGGTCCACCCGGCTCCCTTTCCATCTCCCATTGGCTCGTCGGGCCGGGTTGGCCCGGCCGACCGAATTTCGGCAGGACCGGCACCGCCGGGCTATCCTGCCTCGTTGCCGGCTAGGCCGAGCTCCGAAACGCCCCGTCCGCGCGCGCGCGCCCGCCGCCGTTCGTCTTTGGGTTTTGTCTGAGTCCGTGCATGGACGACAGGCGCGGCAACGCCCCGCTGAGAATTCGCCACCCTACCCCCCGTGTATATATATATATATATATATATATATATATATAACTCGGCGTCGCCACAGGACAGTGACACTGTTTTTCCCCAAAAATGATATTATTATGTGTATACGTATAGACACGGCGCCTTACCGTCCCTTTCTTATTGCACAAAGAGCGCTTTAATAAAATCGAGCGTTTGATATCAGTCGTTCCATTCTTATATTCGTGTGTCCCCGATTGAACTCCAATAATAAGACCGCCAGATGTCCAAAAAGGTGTGCCTTTGATACGGCTTTCCCCTAAAATTTATTATTGCTGGAGGCCGTCGAGGTGGGGAGATGCCTTCTCCTTCTACATTCTTCCTTGTGTGCGCCTGTGTACGCGTATGCATGTGTACGTGATATGCTTCACAGCTTGCTGCATTCAATGCACTGTACATTCGCAATATACGTATACGTAATACACTGACTCTCGGGCGCGTTTGTCGCGTTATACCTCCTCCGACATCCGCGTATCTCTCCCCTGTTTATTCAACGGTATGCTTGCACACCAGCATATACTTGTGTATAGATACGCCGCACGCAACCTACGCATACGCTGTAATATCTCTTACTCTAAGTGTATATATATGCACACAAAGCTGCGCATATACTAAGTGTATATATATACATGCGTTCCTGTTGAAAAAATTCCTCACGGACTCACTTCGAGATCCCAGAATATTATGAAGTAGCGGAAGTCGATCATGTGCGCGCGCCCGCGTATATAGCTTATAAATCTCCTCGACGCGCGTGGTGTCCTGATCCGAGGAGGGGCTTCGCGAGACAACCCGCGCGAAAGTCGACTCGGGCGCACCGTTCGGGTTCGCCTCCTCGTGACACCTGGTGTCCCGATACCGGGGAGCTCGCATGCGGGATGTGAGCACGCACCACGAACATGCACATTGCTGCACTCATTCTCTCTTTTTCCGTTCCTCTATGCGTGTATAATTCGTACGGATTCTACCGTGTATACATACTATACACATATTATACACACATGTATAGCAAATGCATGCAGATGATAATATGCTGCTTCGCGTCGGCGTAATATTTTTATTTATCCTTGTGTCAATAGAAAAATTGCTTCGACGATAATTTTGTAATTCGATTAAACCCAAGATTAAAGACTGTACATTGCCATATCTGACATATGATAATTAATATATTAATTTAAGATTCTGTACAATATTTGTAATGTACTATTATATGCAATGCTAAAACTTAAATTAATGAATTCATCTGCATAAGTGCGTGCGCGCGCCTGTACTTGTGTTTATATCAAATATGAATTTCAAATCATAGTTATTAAACCAATCTAATTAATAAGTAACATTTTTCGGCCACAAATTGTATTACAATAGATTGTAGAATACAACTGTTTCGGTATTTACGACGAGAACTGATATTCTTTATACGTGACCGTGCACATGGCTTAGAGATTTACAAAGACGACTAAATATTAGGTTATGTTATTCTGATCGCCTTTTAATGTAATTTTCAACGAAATAACTGTAACTCTTCTGCGCGCTTCTGCGAAATAACTGCATTATAATCGGGATAACATTACATTTAATTATATTTTTACTACAGTTTAAATTCAAAGATTAATATTAATGTTTATATGATTCTCTATGCCATTATTATAATTTCGACGATTTTCAACGATTTGAAATCAGATTACAACACGTCCTATAAATGCACCCGTTAATAACTCGTCTCTCATAATCATAATTCACCTCCTATTATTCATCCAAAATTATTATGTACAAAACCAAGCTATAAATATCAAATGTTAATTGAAATACAATACCTATAAATTGTTCTTAGTAGAATTCGTAACTGGCTAGGCAATTAATTTTCTGACGCTCTCATAATCGAAAAATTAAAGAAATGTTTTTATACGAAGAAAATTACTCTTACTTTTCATTATATGCCATTTACATTGAATATGCCCAGAGACTATAATGAAATAATTTTTCGAATTCTATAATAATAAAAGTTTTACTTCTCATGAAGTTTTATCAGAATGAAAACGTATATCGGAATATATTAGACTCTGTCATAAATTTTTAATTAGCACAAATCACATATTTTATACGATTAAATTAAGAATCCTTATTAGATAAAGTATCCATTAAATAATTTTTTTTCTATAAAATTTCTATAAATCTTTTTCTATAAATTTTCTATAAATCCGATACAATAATTTTTTTTTATATTTGTATTTTCATAGTAAGAATACAAATTTAATACACAATACCTGTATAAAAGTAAATTTTTACCATTTTAAACGTATTTTAAACTTCATAAAAATTGTTTGACGATTTTTAATGATTTTTATGTAAAATAATTTAAGAACAAACGCATCTACTAGGTATAACAAAGTAAATAAATCAATTATCTAATTTGAATTTTACTTAATTTTGTGTTTATTTCTCTTACAATCTGCTCACATACTATATCGACCTTCATACTATAAGAAAGATTATATATCCATTTTCTATAAAACATATTAAATTAGATATTTTATTCATTAACTTTCATAATTCGTTATGATTTATTTATTATAATAAAAATAATACATGCAATATTGTACTTTTACCAGTGTGATACACACACACACACACACACACACACACACACACACACACACACACACACACACACACACACACACACACACACACACACACACACACACACACACACACACACACACACACACACACTAAGTTATAGAAAGTTTTCAAAAAAGATTCGATATATCGGGTTTACAGGTTTCTTACATGCTTATTGTATAAAAAAAAGAGGACTCCCTAATCTGTATATCTAAGTAATTATGTAACAACAGCAGCAAAGATAGTCAGACATCATGGGAAACTTTATCCCTGCATCGTAATCTGATCATAAATAAATCTCTCCGCGTGGTTTCTCTGCGCTCAGAATGATTTGGTTGGTTAAAAACCATCAGCTCCGTTCTTTGTCACCAATCGAAGGGGAAAATCGCCTTTTAATTATAATTTTACTCGCGTTATCGTGGATAAGTTCTCGATGCCAACGTGCAATTGCCATGTGCAATTATATTTGTGTATAATATTTACGTCACAGAGATGTATTTGATTCGCTATATACGTCATGATATCAATGTATTGCATTTAATTATTGCTTAATTAAAATTGATAATGAATGACTGTCAAAATGTATATGTTTTTTTTTTATTAAATATATGGCGCATGATTAACAATTTTGTTAAGTACGTTTGAAATTCCGTCCACGCTCGTCATAGTTTTATTCTTTTTCATTTTTATTTTTCATCCGTTTCTCAAAGCATTACCCATGATCATATATTCTTGATAATATATTTTATAATTTCTTCAAAAATCCATAATATTTTGTTTTAATTTCTTATTTATATTCACTTATAGAAATTAAATTGTCAAATAAGGATTGCTGCAATAAGATTTAAGTATATTATTCGAAACGTCAACCCATATGAACTGACGAAAAATCAGTCTTGCTCTATAAACTAAATCTGGCAACTTATTGTTATTGTAATTATATTATACTAGCGCTTTATTTTGCAGAACGACGAACTCCACGTAGGTATAAAACAGAACGTGGAAAGAAAAAAAAATAAATACAAGGACTAAAAATGTCACGAGATATAATTATTATTTAACAAGTTCCTTTTGTTCAATATAATACTATACGTACTTGATGAAGTTATTAACAATAAATTATAAATATAACAAAAACTGGAATTAATAATTGTGTAGATTATAGAATTATCTAGTAAGTGCTTAAGATACTAATGATAAAAAATACTTTTAACACAAAATTAAATTCATTATGAATAATAATAATAATTGACTAATACACATATTGTTGATTTGAAACAAAATGTATATTATTGTAAGTTGTGACTATTATAAAGTAAATAAAAGGAATACTTTTATTGTGATAAATTTTTAAGTATGTTTCTGTGGCAATATAAATATTATTTATAATAATTTAACACGTGAGGTACTGCATAAATTGAGTATTACGTTTATTGAAGGAGTTTTTTTTTAAATATATTTGATTTAAATAAACAACAGCTATGATTAAATAGAAATCCATACTTCTAGTGAATTTACAAGTCTGAAAACATATCCTCGGTAGTATAGTGGTCAGTATCCCCGCCTGTCACGCGGGAGACCGGGGTTCGATTCCCCGCCGGGGAGTTTTTTTTTTATTCTCATAACAAATGTTTTAAAATATTTCTTTACGTAAGAAAAATTTCGTTTGTATTAATAGTTTAAAATTTTTTAACAAAATATTTTTTTTTATGAATAGAGTTCGATGAAATTATATCTCAATTATAGATACCTAGATACAGGTAACTAATTTCTATGCTGTCTTTGACAGCTTAGCACATATTATTGTAGATTACTGTAATTTATTCCGATACAAATGCTTTATTACAAAATTTAGATATATTAGAATTTACATTTATCGCGGTTTGGAATATGCGGAATATATATATATATATATATATATATATATATATATATATATATATATATATATATATTCAGACTCGAGAAATGGCGTTGAAATGAATTTGTCGAGGCGCGAAAGTACGGATTAAAACCGTTTCAAAATCACGAGTTCCGAATCCACTGCATTGCCACGGAAACACCGATTCTGAAACCAGGGCCAAAACGCACCAGGCGCGCGAACAACGAGAACGCATAAATCTTCGCTACGCAGAGAAGCGGATGGAAAAGGGAGTCGAGACGCTCCGGGCAAATGACGAAAACATCTGCGATGCACATTTTCCAGAAAATCCGGCGACAATGCAAACGGCTGTCCAACCGCTTTGACCTATGGATTATCTTATAAATTTCTTAAAGCTTTATGGCTGTTTATTTCCCAAGTGGTTTTTCACGCATTATTTATACGTAACGCTTATAATATATGTGTCTGTGTGTGTGTGTGTGTGTGTGTGTGCGCGCGCGCGCGCGTATGTGTATGTGTGTAAGTCAACAAGATGAAGTAGAATAGCGAAGACTAAATTCATAAAAAAATTAATAAAAAAAATAGAGCAATATAATTTTTTTTTTGTTATTTAACGTCGCTCTACATTTATGCCTCCAAATACCGGTGCTAATCGGCGACGGAGGTATACGATGTGTTTTTGTAAACAAAGCGCATGTAAATTATTAACCGAGACCGGGTTTTAAACTCGGATCACCAAGTTACTAGTAATATAATTAAAATTATGATTTTTCCATAATTTATCTCGGAAAAATTGTTGAAAAAAAAAAATCAGAAAATATTGTTAAAAAAGTCGATACAAGCAATATTTCTCGAGGATAATAATTCGTAAAATTCTGTCACCAACTCCTCAATACGTGGGACGATTGGTGGTTGTACTTTCCCGAAAGCACGTTTATCCCTTATCTGAACGAAAATATTCGGACGTTTTAAGTTTTTCGAAGCGCCAATTATGAATATCGTATAGTAGTTTCTTTGACAGAAATTTTCATGTCGAAAGCCAGAAAAAAAGACGAATCACAAAAAAATGGAAGTGATAAGCATTCTAAATTTTTTTGGATGAAAAGAAAAAATGTAGTATGTAAGATCCTTTTTTATAGCTGATTTACTAACCTTCTTGGGCTTTATCAAAATAAAAAAAGAAACAGACGGAAAGATAATTAATATTTTTTTTAATTAAAATAATTTTGTATTAATGAAAAAGAAAATTAAAATGTAAAATTGTGTAATCAGCACATTAATGAAACGACCAATGAACGAAATATCAATGACGAGTGTTTAAGTAATAAGAAAAATAGACGAACCGTAAACAAAGATAATTTTTTTTTTATGCATTATATAGTAACTTGTTAACTAAAAGTTCTCGCCGAAGACAGTAACCCAGATTATTTTTTGTTGTCGTTGAATTAACTGGCCTTTAAAGTATATGCGTTTCATTCGACTATTCTCCCCGATTCTCCTCCACTTTTTATTTTTCTTCAATGATCCGCGAAAGTCTCCTTTTGTTCGTTTCCAGTGTTTTTAGTTCATCCTCCCGAACAACGTCTCGAATCCTGCGCTTCTGCTTGGCTGTTAAACATTGCCGAGCGTATAGATTATATAGCGAAAACTGCAAAAACGTTTCACCTATCAGCTTTTTTTTTTTCTCTTACAAACATCTATTTAACACGTCCCGATTGATACGAACTTGGCGACGTGACCGGTAAGTTCGGAAGAGGGGGAGGCATACGGCATACTACATATGATTACGACCGTCGATATTTTGATATCGCCGGATACCTGCAGAAGAAGCCCGTCTAAGTCACCGTCGCATATTCATTTTTAGCGATAAATAATATAACAACATTCGCGTAAATCAACGCAAGTAATTTATTGGCAGAATTAAAAAAAAATATATATATATATGTATCTCTCGTATGCGTAAGTAGTTAAGCGAGCGAGCGCGGATGTTAACATAACACATATATACGATTATATAAGTATTAAGGCATAACAGACGCTGCCTCCCCCGCCCCAGCTCCACCAAAAAAAAAGAACACGACTTTCCCATTAACTCGTCCCCATACATGACGCGTTATATATAAAACCCGGTAAACCCGTACGACTCCCCGTAAATGAATCAGGGCATGCACGTTCGTCGGCCAATCGCGAAGTACGTATATATATATATATATATAATATATATATATATATATATATATATTGATGTTAGAAAAGAGACGATATATATATATATATATATTGGATCGAATGTCATTGCGCCGGGACTTGGTCGTCCTTATCGCGGCTGTAATATATGGCTGTATAATCTAAACTCGTAAATCATTCGGTAAATTATTATCGCATTTTGAACTTTATAAAAGTACTCGTGTGACAATTATTCACGCTCATCGTTATCAATATATATATATATATATATATATATATATATATATATATATATATATATATACACACACACACACATATATATTGAATCGTGGACGCTGTATAGTGCTTGGCTGATTACATACCATTCGGTTATTGGGCTTGCTTGTCTTTTTGGAAACGCGCTGTATAATATCTACACTGAAACATTATCTACATATTTCTTTTATAGAATTAAATTACATTATAATCCATGATCTCGTATTACGCATGGGTGTTACAAGTATTGAAAGTTGATTATATAAGGAAAATTGAGGCGCAATAAGGCGGAAGGCGTACCAAAAAAAAAATTAATATGTAGTTAAAATACCAGCACTTTGTTAAGTATAATAATGCAACAAAAGAAAAATTTAATTTTTGTTATTGATTAATAATTAAAATCAATAATTATAGTATCGAATGTTTTTGAGATGCAAAAACGCCCTGTACCTTTTTTTTATGCATTAAAGAATTCTATTATGCTGTTTACTCTCGGTTCACTCCTCTAAATGGAAAAAAGACCTTGTAAGAGTAGATCCAGAACGTATAAAAAATAACGAATGCAACGCGGTTAAGATTAAATTTGAAATTAGTTAAAAGTTATATCTTGATAATTATAATCTAAATACGTACCTTCCAGTGTTTTTGTACATTTTAAAACATTATATTTGTAAAGAATTTTGAATTTTGAGACTGGCTTGAGAACATCTCCGAATTCTCAAACTATTTGTAAACTGGTAAGTGAATAAAAAAAGTGCTAAACACTTAAACGCTACAATTTCGCCTTCCTCGCTGCTGCCGAATTTTTTATACTTACGTCATATCATATTTACATTATATTATAAATAGTATAATATAATTTAGAAAAATTATACTAAAATCTATATGGAACAATGTTGAAAAACAGGCGACTTTTTCAAAAGAATGAAATTATAGTATTTTTATGAAAATTCGCCAACTCCGTCGGTTCCAGCTTATGTGTGATTTGGGAAGAAAATAAAATCATCTATCGCGGACATAAAACATATGTACTTTGCAAAAACAAAAAAAATTATTCTCTTTCGCGATTGTAGTTCACATAAAGATAAAGTATCGAAGAACAACTGTACATATGTTACGGTTTGCGCCGAATAATAGAGATCGAAAAGCAATTACTGTTCGTTAATTTATTTAATTTTAATAAATTTTAATTAATATAAAAATTTTCCATTAAAAAGCATCATGGGAATTAATTGATCTTCGATGTATTTGAATTAACTTTAATAACGCACTTTCAGTCAAGAGATATGGAAGGGATTTAAAACTATGAAAAAAAATACGCTGAAATTCCTGTATCCAAAAGATATATAGGGAATCCGATATTGTAGATAAATTATATACGTTATATATTAATGATTTCATATTAAGGTTTGTTATATAATATTTAAATATATCTCAAAGATGCGATTTTAATGATCAGCACAAATAAAAAGATTATTTTTTATACATAATTGAACTATATATAATAAAATTTTAAACAATCGTTACCAAACATTAAACATTAAACTACAGAAAATTTAGAATACAGTAACTGATATTACTGTATTATTATGGTTCTTAAATAACTAACTTAAAATCATTTTTTTAGGAAAATCGTACAAATAATTAGATCGCTTAAAAAAGAATTTTAAACGAATTTTAAATACATCGAAAAGAAAAATGATTTGAATTACTATAAAGAATAATATTTTATCTTATATATAATATATAAAAATGAAAGAATATAAATATATGTATATAAATAATCGAATTGGTTCAAAATAAGAATATCCCGTAATTTTTAATATGATATATTTCAGTTCTTCAGTGCCTTGAAAAAAATAATGAAATTTATGTTATATAATATATTTTCTCGAATCAACGTTATACAAATCTTATGGAAAATCTTTGACAAGCAAATCTTCTAGTTGAAGTGTACATTACTTGCAGTTCATTTCTCCTTTTTTCTCCTAATCTTCATTCGGCTCTCACTCTCTCTCTCTCTCTCTCTCTCTCTCTCTCTCTCACTCACATACTATTTATCAATATACATAGTTTCCAAATTTCGATTCTATATTTGATTTCTTATTTGTGATATATATATATATATATATATATATATATATATATATATATATATATATATATAGTATATTATTCAGAGAGCATCGGGACTTGCGAGACGGTCTCGTGATATCTTTGAATTGCTTTATCAAACTTCCTGGTCATTCATTATTTGCCAAATGTTCATAACTGATATAAGTTTTATAATATATATATATATATATATATATATATATATATATATATATATATATATATATATATATAAGCGATGAGATGATGGTATACGAACCATTCAGTCTTTTTAAAACAGCGACAAACTGAGTTACAATATGATAGATATAGTAAATATATATATATACGTATTATCTTCTTCCTTTTTTGATATTCCTTATAGTTTCTCACAAATTTACAGAAACTTTTTGAATAATTAATATTCATTTTGCTCCCATTTGAATCCATGTAATATTGCGTATATATAGACACGTACTGCTCGCATACACGCGATGTATCATCACACAGAATATATCTATTGCTATCCGCATGAAATATACAAATTTCACCATAGGAAAAATGATCAATTTTATAGATTTTTCAGTTCTTTTAAAAGTATAATGAATTCAAAATACGTCGTGATGCGTGTAATACCAAATTAGTTACAATATATAACGAGTTCACTTATGCTTGATAAAAATAAAGAAAAAATGACATTTTAAATAGTGCGTACTACATTTGTCCTTTTGTACCGATCCCCGTAATTCAATTTTTTTTGTTTTTTTTTTTGCTTTATTTTTTTTGTTTTTTTTTTTTTTTTTTTTTAATGCGAGAATGATTTATACAATCCTAGATAGCACAAATGTTCAGAAGAGTATGAGCCGATATTTCATTTGAAGAATTTATTAATTTATAATCCTATATTTTTCGATATTTTTTCGTATTACGTCGTTTTTTGTTCAGTGAATTTTCGCACGTATTATTCTCGAAGATGTAGTTAGCAGTATGAAATATTTTTGAGTGTAATTATATCGATAGTGTAATATTATAATAATTAATAAAAAATTAATTGTTATTTGGCGCTTTTTCATTAATGACAGATTATTTCATAAAGCTGTTATAAACAGTGCGTAGTATGTCAAGTGAGAGCAAATTTTGTTTAGAAAAATTTAAAAAAAATTATGCTGCATTAAAAAAATAATACACGTTTAATTAATGTAGAATTTTTCATGAAATAATTATATTTGATGTAATACAAGCACAGTTGGTAACACTAGAAACTAATCAAATATTATTGTAGAATTTTCTTATTGAAAGTTTTAATTTATAATTTAATACAATAAACTAAATTTATTTTCAATTTAACCATATTTATACATTAGCAATTAAAAATGTATAATCTGAAACGTACAAAGTTTTTGTAAATAATGATTTGTACAATAAATGTAATTGAATTAAAATATATATCTTTATATTTATAGTGAATGTAATGCTTGGTGATGTATAAAATTTAATAAAATTGTTGTTTAATTAAAATTATTCACGTTTAATTTAAGAGTGCTGAACTATCAAAATAAATATACTTATTATTATAATTGAAAAAAATAAAATCTAAATTTTCAAGAGTCGCGGAAGAAATTATGCGTCTTCTTCTTTGAAAGAACTTTTCAATATACCATAGAATAATCGCGTAAATAATTTTTGTTATTACTTTTATTTATAACCGCAATAATTTAAAATTTTTTTTAATTCTATGTAAAATAATTCTGAAAAGAATAATTAAGATAGACTTAAACTTACAAATAGGAAATCAAATTTCAATTATTTAAGGATAAAGAAGTTAGAGCGCGTTTATAATGGTTTTAAATGATCAATACAATATTTTTCTAAGTATCGGCTAAAATAGTCAAAAAATTTTTTTAACAATAAATAAATAAAACTGAATATTAATTTAAAATGTTTTAATGTTGTTTATAAATTTTCATTTAAAGAAAAGAAGAAAACGTAATCCATTTTGATGTAATATTGTTACAATCGATACTAAATAACGAAATCTTCGAAAATGTTTCTAAAACTAAGAAATAGAATTTTCATTTAAAATATTTTATTTTCTCACTAAGTTTATGAAATAACTGCGATGATTGTTTACAATGACTCAAGATAAAAATTTAATTTAGTACATTCAAATTAAAAACAAATTTTTATGATAGCATAGTCGCGTGAGCTAAGTTCTCTAATATTTGGTCTAATTTTTGGAATAATGAAAACCACAAAGTATTATCATATTTGTTTTAATAAGATCAATAATATTCAATTTTAATAGCCAGAAGTATTATTGATTCTTCATGGCAGTGCCCCGTAATAAAATGGTAGAAAAAAATTAATAAAATATTTAGCAAATAGACATACCACATGACGCATTTTTATCTTATTTTAGTCTCATTTTTACAGTAATTAACAGTGTCAATGTATAAGGTAAACACTTATATGTAGCTATTATTGAAATGCAGGATGCACAATATACAGAATTTTATATTACATCTGTAAAATCGTTGACTCTTCAATTTTAAATATTTGATGACTAAAATACGCGTTAAAAAAATTAATGACAATTATTACATTTATGAAAAATATTACAAGAAAATATTCCTATCTGAAGGTTCTTTTTAAAATTAAGAATAATATACTATGCATTTATTGTAATCCTACTGTTCATAAATTGATTACAATTATTAAATAAAATATATAATATTTATTTTAATATAAACTAAAAATTTAATGAAATCAAGAAAATGAATTGAATGTATGATTTTTAATATATAGAAATAATCTTTTGATATTAAAAACAAAAAACTAATAAATATTTGTATCAGCATTATAGTCTTTTTAACAAACTAATATAATTATGATGACAATCAGATTGCCCTAGTTTTTAATCAAATACAAAACCATGAGTCGTCTGTGTATATATTTAAAGATAGATACCGGGTCTTTAATATCAGTAATTTTACTTAACGAGTTTCGAGTGAATCTCTTTATATTATGAAATTTTATCGAATTTTTATAATAATCAATATTTGAATATTACACAAAAAAAGCTGTAATAACCTCGATGAGGTTACAAAAATGTAGTTGAAGCTTTTAAAGTAAAATTCGATAGAAAATCATATATTACAGAAAAACCCAAAGATTTTACTGATGTCAAATAAAAAGTTATAAGACATTTATAAAAATTCTAATCGTTTAAAAAATAAAGAACACACACACACACACACACACACACACACACACACACACACACACACACACACACACACACACACACACACACATCAAAATATTTTGAAGACTTTATATCTTTGAATGAGATTTCCTCAACCTATTATTTCCACACAAAAAGAAATTAGAAATGTTCAACATTAGATCATTCTTCAGGAACTTAATTGACTTTAAAAATTGTTGAATTTTTGAACATTTACTCCAAATAAAAGATCCAAAGAATTCTCTTATAGCGAGCTGCTGTCTAAAGTAACGGATTTTAAAACTTCACAAGACTCGGAAGAACTTGGACTTGTAAGAGGAAAGAACTTTTGAAGCATCAAATTAGCAGGATTAATTGTAGATTCAGATAATAGTTTTTAAAGGTTTGAGATGAAAATAAGGAAACTTTTTTTAACTATATTAAAAAATTACTCCATGAGTCACATCAGGATGCCCCTGATCTAAAGATTTTAATTTCGTCAAATTTATAAGAGTGGTCACTCTTCTGTGTTTAAGGTCAATTGTTAAAGACAATAAAGTGATTTCTAAACATGTTTAATAGGAAGAAATTCTCTATGAATCTCAGGATTATAAACATGCAATTTAAAAACCTGGACTTCTCTCCTAGTCAATTTTGTTATAAAAAACTAAATCAAACCAGAACGATTTACCAGAACACCAAATAAATAAAAAAATTTTACAAACAAGAGCAGTTTGATTGTCATCATAAATATATTAGTTTTCCAAGGTCAATAACAATATTTATTATTTTGCTGTTTATCAATTAACATAAATAGAATTCTTATGATATTTATATAGTTAAAATAGATCTTTTAAATACATATAGACTTTTTATCGTTGAGAATACTAAATTAAGTAGTTCATTATGCTATAAAAAAGTATTATACAGACTAGATAGGAATATGAATTCAAGTTTATTTTCCATAATAATTCTTCATAATGTATTTAATTATTAAAATTTTAAAAAATCTTCAATTATTTTCGGCTTTTCATTTGTTGTACAAAATATTTGTTCTGTAACCAAATACATGTTGAAATAAATAGTTATAGAATTTTAATGTAATGGATCATTATTTTATAAACTACGCTATCTATCTATCTATCTATCTATCTATCTATCTATCTATCTATCTATATATATATTTCAGTCAACAAATGTCTCATAAATTAAAAGTGTCAACGATTTAAACATCTTACAATTTAACTGGATGCGAAATAGATACGACGTTTTCTACCTTACCGACTTAATATTTGAACATTTATATAATATAGTTCTAATTGGAACATCATATATAAATATGAAGTCTGTAAAATATGAAACTTTACTATTTTTCAAATCCCATTAAATTATAAATTATTTTACTATAGTAATTTAGACTGATTCAGTGCTGTTTTTTTGTATCACCATTCTTCAATTTAACTAAAATTTTTTATCTTTTTACAATGAATTCATTTTTTTTTATATATTTTAACTACATTAATTCTTAAACAATTTATTAAAATCAATGAATTGATTTATTTCGTTTTAAATGAGTGATGAAACAAATTTATGCCAAACAAGTACCTGACGATTAAATTTTTGTTTCTATGTCTCAAGCACGATCTCAAGCAATCTAAATTATTTACTATACAAATATACAAACTGAATCGCAATTAAATATACAACGCAAATAATATATTTTTTTATATAAATAATTTATTCTAATATTTGTATTATCTTTCAGAAGGACTTGAAATATTGCAAACTTGGCATTGTATTTATTGAAGTGAGAATATATAAAGATTCAGTTGATATTTTCTATAATATTTATTATTGTTCACTGCAGATTTTTTCTACAGTAGCAAAGTATGAAAATCATGAAAATAATGAAGGCACCTTATGTGGAAATAGAAAATATTCTACTGCATCTTTTTTCTCTGAACGTATAGGTAACTCTTTTGACAGTTTACTATGCACTGCAATCATATATCCAAATTTATGTAAACCTAAACTTTGCTTCTCAACTTTTTTAATCCATTTATTTTCAACAGTCCTTTTGAATAATAATAAAAAATATAGATTCTGAACTAATAAAAATATATCTTATTGTTTAATATAACTAATAAAGAAAAGAAATAATGAAAATAATGTTTATCATAGTGTTAACCATTGAAATTTAAATACATTTACTTTGGAAGATTCTTGTTTATTATAAATTATATGAAAAGAAAGACAACATCTCAAATTCAAATAAAAAATAATTTGATTAATAGTATTTTTAAATATATTTAAAAGTTCATATAAAAACCAATTAATAGTTGTCTTATAAGTTACAATACAAAGAATTAATTTTCCAATCTTCCAAATTATAGTTTTAACAATCATACGCATTATGTTGGTCTCTGTAATTAATATCAAACAATTTATAAAAACTGGTGAGTTAATTTTGATTATAAAATCTATTGTTGTATTAATGCTGTTAAAGAAATTTTAATACTTTCATATCAGAATCTCCAAAGTACATTTATAACGAATTTTTTTATTTTTTGTTTTGTAAGAGTTTCATACTAAGAAAAAGGAAACTCAAGTTCCTAAATATTTTCATGACATATGTTTAAAAATAACTTAATAGACTTAACAATGTACGTATGTGCTATTCGCTCATTCGGGTTTTATAGTTGTTCATAACACGTTATGCATAATTGAAAGCATAGATTTGATTATTTTGTAATATTTTTTTTTAAATTATTATACTTTCAATTGCAAAACAAAATATCAGGAAGAAAAACTAAGTTAAAAACCAAGTTTAGCCCGATATGAAAACATACAATTATTAATGCAACAAAAATAATACATATCTTCAAATGATTGATCATCACAATTACTGTTAGGAAAAATCAACGGCTTTCTATAGTATTACCGATGATACGACCACGTCTATTTCCTAACACGACGCGCATTTTCATTATACAAAATGCTATCACGAGAAACATATGATACGAAAAATATAAAATAACAAGTGAGCGATTGTTCGATGAAAAAAATGAATACAACGCATTAAATTGACTCGATCCATAGACAGATACGAGAAATTTATGAGAATATTAAACAAGTTTAATGACTAATCGATGATAACATAAGGCAATATGTGGAGGATTTGACCATCAATGCTTGGTCTTGCAAGCATTTCATGCCATTCTCGAAATATTTCGTCCTTATGGCTATCTGAAGGCCTACGCAAACCAACAACACTATTTAATTTCACTTCATCTTCACAAGTTTTTGTTGATTCACATTTATCAGAAATGAAAGAAAGTTTTGGTTGAAAATTTCCATTCATACCTTCTACACAATCTATATGTAGTCTTTTAAGATCTTCGTCAGTAACCCCTTGTAATTTTTTATTATTTTTGTTCTCATTATCATCAAAATATTCATCAGTATCACCCCAATCTATCGAATTTGGGTCTAATGGTGGTAACTTGGCAAGTATTTCCTCTACTGTCAAATCTTGCGGCAACCTACAATTACGTTCTGGCAAAATTTCAGAATCTCGGGTATCTTCATCAAGTGTGTCTGATTCAAGATACTTTTGTGATGAATCATGATGATTTTCTGATGACTTAATACGTTTTCGCTGCGTATTAGTAGCTGAATTTTCTTTATATGAAAAATCATTAGATTTACTAGACACATATTTGGAAACATTACCATCATTCTTTGTTCTCAAAATGTCTTCAACATTCGGTGGATTAACACTTTGACTAGCTAAAGGATTGGCATTTGAATTGGAACCTCGGGCTTGTAAGTCAGCCAGTAATTCTTGTGTTGTTCTCAACTTCGGATTTCGAGAAATACTAGCTAATTTTTCTTTAACACTATCTTCCACAGACACTTGTTTTTTAACAGATTTGCAGCCTTTTTTCCTTCCACGTTTCTTTACCACATTGCTTTCAACATTAGGAGGAGGCTCAATAAGTTCTGAATTTGGTTCTTTCAGGTTTGGGCTAGGCACTTGCAAGATTTCATTATTACCACTTACAGTCTCGCCATTGAGACAAAATCGTTTGTTTGTAATACACGCTACATCAGAAGTTATTGGATCATCTTTTCGCAAACGTTTGTTAGAACTGTGAGTTCGAGGTACTGCTTCTGAAGAATAATTCTGGCAACCAGATTTAACCTCTAGTTGATTACTATTGGAATTTAACCTGTGGTTTGTTGAGATTAAATTTGGTGGCTTATTGGGAGATACAATTGGAGAGTGTGAGTGATCACTGTGCAATGATAATGATGGACTGGATATCTGAAATTGTAAAAACAAAATATATTAGTATAGTTAATATAAATACATCCATTTATTGAAAATTATTCTTATGATAATTCTAAATATTTTAGTCGTTTAAAATGATTTATTTTAGATGAGATCTATGTTTAGAAAGACATTTGACAAATTAAGATGTTTGAAATTTTTTTTTAAACTGCACTACAGAATATTATTATATATCTCTTTAACTTATTTGAGTTTTGGTAATATATTAAAAATAATTTTATTAATAAAGAAAAATTAATAAGCTAAACCGTATTATAAACCAAATTATATAAAACAATGTTCAAAGAATAGAGGTTAATTGTGATAATCAATAATCATCGATCATAATTGGTTTTATTGACTTTGAACAAATTACAAACAGACACTCCTTATTTATAATTACCCCTGTAGAATCTGAAATATAAAATCTATAATATTAAAATCAAAATTAATTATGATAGTAAAGGAGAATCTGATTGTTTCCTTCACCAAACTTTCCCCCATTTGTAAAAGCCAACATTTTTAACAGCTTTGTTTATTGTCCTTCACTAACAAAATTAATTTTAATTTTAATAGCTTAGGTTCTATATTTTATATTCTATAGGGATGATTATAGATAAGAACATTCATTAATTATAATTATATAAGTTTGTTAATAAGACAGTAGACTGATAAAAATATTTATTAGTTTGCTTACTTTATATCAGTCGATGGAAACAGAATTATCAATTTTTTACCATTTTTATAGTTTATTACTTGATTAAACAAATACTGGACATTTCTTTTAAGTAGAAATTTGTATAAATAATTTCAGAAACACATAATATTTTTTTTATTTATTATTTTCTAATATCAAAATATTAATAATAATATAATAATAATAATGACAACATCAACAACAACGCTATTAATAAAATCTTAATATTTACAATGAAGGATAATAGTATATGCTATTAATAATATGGTTTATTTTAAAATAATATAAAGTATGTATACTTTAAATAAAATTAATACAATAATTTGGATATTATTATCAATAATAAAATATTTGGAAACCAAAACAGCCATACATGTACAAAAATTAGCAGATTTTTAACATAATAGACATAATGAAAAAAATTATTTCAATAAAAAAGACATTTTACTTTACACTGTAATTTATTATTCCATAATATATTAATAATAATAAATTTTTTTGCTCAATAATTAAAAATACATGAGGAAAAATTATTTATAAATATCTACTATGAATAATGCAGAATGTGTAGCTTACTGATTTAAAGAAATTGATGAAAATAAATTTCAGTTTACAATATCCTCGAACAATTATTGAGGTCTCATAGATTTGTTTTTTTCAAGAACTTTATAAAAAGATTAACATAATAACAACAAAATATAATAATGATGAAATAAATAATATGATTTACTGCTCATACAAAATAATTGAGATTATAGCAAATGTTTTTTTTTGCAAAAAGGATTATATTTTTAAAAACGATGTCGGTAAAGAAAGAAGTATAACTTTATTAAGGGGATGTTTGAATCGGAAAGCATATTAACAATTATTGCACAATATATAATAACAATAACAAAACAATATGTTATTCAGAAAATTAATAAGATACAATAGAACATTTTAATATTCTGTTTCCAAGAAAAATTAAAAATCTTGGGCTATAAATTATTTATATAATATTAAATCTTGACATTTTAATTCCAAGAAAAGTTTAATCTTGGGCAAATTTAATAATGGACCAAAAATGTGCAACAAATATATAACTATCATGATAAGATATTTATTTAAGAAAGGATTATCTATAAATTTAACATATTATATGTATTAATATAAAAATAATTTATTTTACTGTATGCTTTGATACATTCAAATCCTTCTTAAATAAAAATTTAAGCAGTGCAATTTTAAGTATATAAAATACGGAAAGGTTATGTTGTCATGCCAACCTCTCAATCTTACCAAGCTCTCCTCATGCAATATATCTTTGAAAGCAATTTTTCATTACGAAATCATTTCTAAAGTATATACTAAATTAAATAGCGTTATAAAAAATTAGAGGGCGTTATTAAAAATTATAAAACTTATTCATTATAGCTTTTCTAAATAATTATGTTATATAGACTATTGATAAATATTTAAACAAATTTATTCTAAAATTTGTAAACAGAATTTTATTCTTCAAGTACTCAAAGTCATCAATAACTTTGATATTAATGTTTTTTTTTTCACGCGTTTTAAGTAAATTAATTTACTATAAATATTAATGTTTTCTTCATTTATTTATTCAATATAATAAACTTTTAAATCAAACAATTGATATAAACACAAATAATTATGTAAATTAATGATAAGAGATATATTTTTCATATAAGTTACTAATATTGAATTTACATGTTAATCGATTACTAAATTAAGTATCAAAAAAACACTTTTGTGAAACAAATAAATTTAATTTGTAGTAACCAAATCTAATACATAGTGACTTTAGTATGTTTTATATGTCTATATATGTAATTAAGAATCATACAGTAGCTTATCTACTTTAAGATTTTTTTTATCATTTCGAAGAAAAATATAAATGTAAACTTCTATAATAAAATGTGTAAGTATCTTTGTTAGAAAAGTATATTAGCAATAAAATGGAACATGTATTTTTCAAACAGCAAGATACTGATTTGCATATTCTATTTTTTAAACTATAAAACATTTTATCTTCTCTAATTTTAATTGACAAGAGAAAAAGCAGTAAAGAACGAAGAAGACATTTATTTTAATATCAAAAAATTAAAATGATATAATTAATGGAATAAATGTACATGGTAATAAGTACATCTGTGGAAGAGAAGTAAAAATTATTTAAGAAATTTTCGAATTTATAAATGGATACTTACTCTACTCAATGATGTGGTTTTCAACAAAGGACTCTGTGGTTTAAGGCTTCTTAGAGCTGGACTCTGTGGCTTTAGACTTCTTAGAGCTGGACTTTGAGCATTTGCCCCATTGAGTGCAGGTGGTGCTGTATCTGCGACTGTGGGTTGGGGAGTTGCATTGGCAAAAGGAATAATCATTCCTCTCCATCTGCGTACTAAGCCTTTGGCTCGTCTGGCCAAGGCATTATTATTTGTTTTTCGTCGAAGTTCATTGATATATTTTCCAAGTCTTGTGACCTATAATGTTCATTTGAATTAGAACCTCTTCATTTTCCCTTTTCAACCAAATTATAAACAGTTATCTAAATCATAAAATACAAACTCACCTCCAGGACTTCTTTAGTAACGGTGGTTCTTTCCAAAGCCGTGATAACTTCCACAACAACTCCCATATCGACAACCTGATCAGAGAAATAAAGTGTTGTAATGTGAAAAGCTATAAAATGGAACTATATAGATTGATTCTTTAATTAACACACTTAGAAAAAGTGCAAAGTCATTTAGGGCAAGTAAAAGCTTTATTTTAATCTATTCAAGAGTGATTTTTAATCTTTAATGGTGTTACATAAGGCTCAAAAATTAGAGAAAGCGAAATATCGTACAATTCAAGAGAAAGATACGTCAATTTTGGAAAAGTTTAGGGGAACATACGATGTTTGCCAAGTCTCATTTGCGCGTAGCTGTTCTAGAAAGAAAAAGTGGGTTTGCGCCATGATAAATTTACGTATTTTCCCGAGCCTACGATTATATCCTCTTGAAAAGAATAATACATCGAACATGTTATATTTGGAGCTTCCTGCTGACGCGCGTGCATTATGCAGCACGCCTCGCTCACGGCGCTCGGGGCGCCTTTAAAGGGAGCGGGATTTATCAGGCAGCCCGCAGACGATCGGGGCGTTCACGGCTCCGCGTATACCCTAGTCCCCGTCCCCGCGAGATGCGAGCCGCATCGCATCCGGCTCTAAAGCGTGTGCGTGCGCCTCCCAACGACGGAGACGGCGGCGGCGGGCAGCGGGCACCCGAGTCCGCGGTGCGCTCGAGCGCGCCACGCACACAGCCCGCTGCTGCCGATGCCGATCATCGTCAGCCGCGGGAGCGAGAGAGAGCGCGAGCCGCGCGAGGGGCGGCGAGGCTTCCGGGGAGAAAGAGTGAGTGAGAGAAAGAGAGATAGATAGATAGATAGAGAGAGAGAGAGATAGATAGAGCGAGAGCTAACGCGCGCGCGCACACCGCACGGAGAGTGGCACGATAGCCGTTTGCGCGAGCGGACTTGGTTGGCGGCGGTGGCGGCTGCAGGCCGCGAGCCGAGCCAGCCGATGGCTTCTAGCACGCCGCTACTTACATTGTACTCCTCGTCAAGGGATTGCAACAATCTTTCGGTGAGCTCGGTGCAGTGTCTCTGCATCGGGGGGGCGCGCGCTGAGCCCTCGCGGAGGCTTTGGCTCGAGGTGAATCGGCTCCACGCGCACAGAGCTCGCGAAGGCGAAGACTGCACGGGAGAGCTGCAATGGCGACACTGAACTGTGCCTCCGTTCGCATGCCCTCCCTGCCTCCCGAGTGCCTCCTAGCAGCAGGCCGAGCATCGTCCCTAGCCCCACGCGCCGCAACGGAGAGCGCTACTAACGCCACGCCGCGGATGCGCCGCTGCCGACACTCCGTGGAGCGATGGGCGCGCGCAGCGCCGCCGACCGGTCGCGGCGCCGAATTAGTTATTAGAATTAGCCTCGTGAACCCCGTGGGCCGCGTTGATGAAAACCGGACCTTATATTAAAATTTACTTTTTGGCCACACGTGGTATATATATACATACATACATATATTTATTCAAGAGAATGCCTGATGCCCCGCATTCTGCTTCTTCTGTTTATGTTACTTCGACCCTAAAAAAAATTGCATCCTATATTTATGATATTTATCGATTCAAATTCCATTTTGTCATTTCGTCCTCAAATTTCTGACGAATTCTGATGCGGATTATTTTATGAATAATGAATGCATATGAATACAGCTAGTACTCCAGTTGTGACTCCGCTATTCCGGTATTATTTGCTGTTATGGCATGTTGGACATCGTGATCTATACCAGTCTATACAGTCTATAGCCGTAGTGGACATTTATATAATTATATTTATGTGGGGTTTGGGACTACACGTAATAATAGAAGGGCTCGTATATATTGTAATTATATATTAAATTGGTTTTTAATTATGGTTATAGAATTTGACAAAACTTATAGTATCAACTTTTATAAAAACTCCAGAAAATGTTATTATAACGCAACTTGAGAATGAACTTGTTGATGTACTAAATTTTTTCATTTTCATTTGAATATTCATCTACATGAATGCATACAGGAACATGACTAAATTTTATCACGGCCTTATAATAATTTTAATAACAAATTGATACATGTATACGTATTTTTATAGACATAAGTAATTTATTAAATTCATAATTAAATTAATTTTAGGTAAAACTATTTTTTGAATATTCGCATATATCAGATTAGCTGTTAAAATAAAAACTTAGATAAAGTATCTATTAGATTTGACAGTAAAACAAAATATATTAATTTATATAAAATATGTAATAAATTATAATAATAGTAAAAAATATTATTATAAACATCATTATTAAAATTATAATAAACTAATATAAACACTGTATATATAGTATTATAATGAGCTAAATTTCTTATAACGAATTCAATCTGAACTTCTGTATCCAATCGAAAAAGAAATAAATCTATAAAATAAATAACAGTATATAAATCTTATTAATGGATGTATCCCCTTCATATTGTTGACCTATAAATATATAATCATTATTATGAAAGAATTATTATTGAAAATAAATATTTTTAATATTAATCTATATTTATGTATCATTCTCGCAGTTATTATTTTAATATAATTTGAATTTTAATATAATGTCATATTTAAATTAAGCTCAACTAACTTTATATAAAATTAAAGTAAAAATTATAAAATTTTATTTTAAAAAAGTTACTATTTTTCTTGAATCTATTTGCGCATACACAAATCGAAAGACGCGCCTAGATTTAACTTATAGAAAAGCTAATATTAATAACTAATATCAAAGTCAACTGGAAACTATATTGATTTTTATCACTATATTTTTCATGAACGAATGTATAATGTTTTCGTTCAAAAGGTAATAGTTATTTATAATCTATGAAGAATCATAATTATTAAAAAAATTTTTAAACATATAGTCAACGATAGTGTAGATAAGTTCATAGTTTATTTTTTAATTTAAATTTTCCAATCTGTGTGTTGTATTGCATACTTCAATTTACGCATGCGCATAAGTTTTGTTCCGTGGACAATTATGTATGAAATATTTTATATCACTTATTTTTCTAAAATAATTAATAATTGTAACTTCAGATCTTTTTAGAACAGAAGAAAAGCAATTGTTTATTCATAAGCTTATTCATAAAATTTTTTATGTAGTAGAAATATGAACTATCGAAACATTAATAATCTGTTTTGAAAAAAATAAAAAAGCGACACTTTTGGAATATTTTGTAATAAAAAGAGCTAACGAAGTGCAATCTGTACTCAATTATCATTTTCCAAAATTAATTTTTTACTTGCATTATCGTAATGTACATATAAGTATATATAGGTTACGGTATGCTCTGGTTACGGTTAACGTTATGCCAGATAAATGTGTAATTTGGGCATTCTCGACCACATATTTGTATAAATGTCCGATCATTATGCAAAGTATCCCAGGCCCCTGATTAGGTTATATTGTCCTTTTTATTTAGAAAAAAAATATGTCAATCTATACATTATAAATATTTTAGAAATTTCTCTCATATGCATTTGCAAAGGCGCCCCGAATGTATAAGACAGGTCAGAGATCCAAGCTGCCAAGCATATAGCAGGCATCTAAACGTAGACAGCTGTTCCTTTTATTTCGCTTTCTATTGTATTGCATACACATTCAAGGACAGTATAACAAGTTTTCGTTTTAGCTTGCGACAAAAATTTATCGGTATTTCACGCTTGAACTAAAGATTGAACAGTAATTGAATATAATCTTCTGCTCCAAACAGTTAAGTTCGATTCTGTTTTCTTATCTTGTTACAATTTGTTTATTTATTTATTTATTTATTTTTTGTAAACACGCATTTATATATAAGACTAATAAGTAAACGGAAGAAAAGGAGTGTTTTACATTCACCAAGATTCTAAGAAAGATGAAAGTAAAATCTTAGTGTCACTGTAAAATAAGCGAATAATTAAACAAGAGACTTGTGCGCGATCCCAGAATGGAATACTGAATTTTGGATTTCATTTTTCATTACAATTCAGTATATTATACCTTATACGTATACAACTGTAGATATATATATAAACATATATCGATTCAGCGAGTTACAAATAATGTATAAAAGTGTAAAAACTCTCGTGAAAAGGTGAATTTTTAAGTTTTTGTTCAAGAGGTCTACATAATATTGTTTTGTTGTGTAATGAACGCGAAAAGTTCCATGCTTCTGCAGCATAAATTCCAGTCCATTACTCCCGCATTCCTACGCGATAAAATGGATATTTTATTTGTTATTGAAAGGTGTACTCAGAATTCGCTTTCGGATAAGAATTAAAATGTGCAACAAGTATGCATTTAATTATATGTTAGAAACATTTAACAAAATTTGACTGAAAATATTAAAAAAAAACATTGATAACACTACAGAATTTATTAAGTGTGTATTATTATTAAGTAATGGAATATTAGAAAATCGAGCATATTACTTCCTGATTGGACGTGTGGCATCATTGATCGGATGTTATTTTTGCAAAATGTTGAATATTTTTGTAAAAAGGTTTTTACTGCAAAGAATGTGAATAATGTGGTAGCATAAGAACACAAGAATGCACATGGATATGGTTGAATCATCGAGAATCGAGGTGATTGCTGTACAAATCATGCAGGACTACAGATTCTTTTCGCGAAAAAATTAAAGTCGATTCAGTAATTAAAATAATCATAATTATCAAACGTTTGATGAAGTAGTTCGAAGTGTAATACAAAAATTGTATCGAAACTATCGGAAGTAGTATATAAATGACTCCGAAACGTAACTCAGGAATTTTGAAAGGTGCACCTTATGGTGTAATAGAGAACTTGTTAAAAAAATCTATATGAGGCGTATTAAAAAATAGGTACCAGCTATGAAAGCTATAATTAAGTAATATGAAAAATTCCTTCAAAAAATATTCCACGTGACTTAAAGTTATACAGAAATGGCTTAAATTGTCTTTATCTCAGCATATTTAATCAAGGTGCACGTGCACGTTGCAGGGTCGTTTTTGTGATATATATATACATGGCCTTTCATTTGGCCCTAATTCATATTTATTTATATTTTATATGCCCAAAACAAAATAGTTCATTTTAGGTATGGTATGACGAATTGACGATTCACGATATCCAAAAAAAGATAGTGTATTATACTGTACAGTTGTACAGTTTGGGTGTACAAAAAGCACACTGTACATTATAGTCTCTGAGCGAGACCTGAGCTGAGCAGATAAGAGATATTAGACCTCGCCTGAGCCTCAGCAGGGAGTAACGAGAGGAATGATCTGCAAATAACTATCGAAAATGAATTATTGTAAAAGCTGCTTAAAGAACCGAGAAGTTATTACACGGTTTTCTAATAATTTCTAGGTGTCCACAGTACAAAATTAACAACAAATTTATTATTTCCACTATTATATGATTTTTGAAAAATATGACCGTATTAATTTATAATTTTTAAATGATAAAATTTTAAAAATTTATTATCTAGTCTTTAATCAAAGTGTTTTACTTGCGCGATTTTTCTTTTAAATATTTTCTATTTTATTAACAATTTATGATCAAAATTTTTATTAAACATTTGTTTTAAAAATCACCATTGTGAGAAAGATATCATTTTTAGAATATATTTATTTTTTATATTGAGTGAATCCTTTTTGTTTTTAGTTTTAGATAATGGAATAACGAGTATCGTACACGCGGTCGAACTGCACCGCAAACGCGAAGCAAACACCATAGTGATTGACATCCTGAAATCTGCCACAAGTCTTAACAGCATTTTTTTACAAGTATAAAAAATATCATTTTAATATTAAAGAGATTTATAGTAATAAATTATAGACATTTATATTAATAAAATAAAAATTCTCTGAATAAAAAATAATATATAGTATAGTTATTTTTTCCCATATCTATATATTTTTAGAATTTTATTGGTGTATCAAAATTTATATATATTACATATTTTTGGACTTGTGCTTTAATTTTTTTTAATGTGCCAACTATTTCAATAATATTTTAATATAAAATTCTATTTTTATTTAAAGGTTTACATACTTATCAATATATATATATATATATATATATATATATATATATATATATATATATATATATATGCACTGAAATTTAAGTATATAATAGGATAGGAGCTATTGGACCCTCTGTTAGCAAATTTGTATACTAAATTAGATCATTATATAGTATACAATTTAAATCTATCTTAATTCGTCCTAATATATATATAATAAGTAATATAACTTATAAAATAAATTTTAAATCAATCATTTATGTGATATTTTGTTTTATTTAAAAATATTTTCTATATTACATGGCGCTATTATTTATATTTTTAAAAAAAACGTACATACATTGATTAATAACACTTAAATATTTGATCATTTTTCACAAGAAATATTAAATTTTATAATTTTTTAAATTTATATTGATAGCATCCATAATAATATAATTTTAGATAATTTAATAAAAAACATATATATACAAACAATATATATACAAGTCAGAAACCTATACTAACATTCGATATCAGTATTTACAAATACTATAAAATAAAATATCTTTTATACAAATAATATCATGTATACTTGAAATATTTAATTTGCCTAATTACATTTTGTACAATTTATTATTTATACAACCTTTAACCTAAATATAAATATCTCGAGTAACTTTCGAGCAAAAAATTTATAAAGTTATCTAAAACATGAAACACTTGTTCACTAAATTATAATTTTGAAAACAATTATTTAAATTAAACACTAAAACTTTCTCCACATCCACAAGTACCTTTGATATTTGGATTATTGAACACAAATTCTGAACTTAATTTATTCTCAATGTAATCCATTTCTGTCCCAAGTAAAGATAGTTGTGCTTTTTTGTCTATTATAACACAAACTCCATCCTGAAGTACTTGTTCGTCAAGCTTACTTTTTTCAGTGGCATAATCCAACGTATAACTTAAGCCATTACAACCTCTTTGCCTGACGCCAATCTTAAGACCAATCTATAACATAATAAATGCTTTCAAATCGACAGGATGTGAAAAAAATATAAATTTTATAACTTTACTTACACATTCAGGCTTGTCTTTTAATATTTCTTTAATCTTTTTAACAGCATTTGATGTCTAAAACAAGTATTAAAAAATTGCTTGATAAAATTAATTAATCGCAAATAACGAAATTATTTGCTCTTTTTTAAATTTTACGTCATTTTAATGGTGCGTAAAAAATAGAAAAATCAATTTATAACTTAGGTTATGTTTTACTACGCACTTTATTTATTAAAAAAATCATTTATATTTTTCAGTTTAATTTTTTAAATTAGAAAAAAACATTTGTACGTACTAATAATAAAGCTGCTCGAGCTGGGAGAATTTTTCTTCCTTTTACTGCACGAACTGTGGCACTTGCTGCAATACGCGACGCCATTTTTAAAGATTGCCAAACAATAAGTCAATAAGTCAAAAGAATTTTTAAAATACCTAACTCAAGTGTACACAAAAATTACATATAGAGTACATGTTACGAACTGCTAAGAAGTGTTAGTGATTTGCAACTTCTTGCAAGTTTAATTCGAAGCAGCAATAAACTATAACCTGATATAACCTATTTATATGATCTATATATGTCGTAATTGTTCTATTCGCAAAACAATTTTAAATATCTATAGTCTGATGTGAGTCAGATATAGTATGTAGTAATAGCGATATGTAGTATGTAGTAAACGGTTTCTATAGTCTGTAAATGACTAGTATTTATATAAAAGATTTTTAGACATATAGGTTATTATGTGACATCAAAATTATGCACCAAATAGAAAACCAAAAATTGCCAAATCATGGCAAAAACTAGGTTCTATCTGTCAAAATCTTGCCTGTTTGCGATTTGTATATACTCTTACATTTGATGCTCTGTAAACTGGTACTGTAAGGATGAGCTTCTGGTATACTTGGTATCATTCGCAATTTTCCATATCTATAATTTATGTATTAGACATTAGATTTAATATTTAATATCGTGTTAATGTAATGTGTATATAAAAATCATTTCATTTTATTAAAACAATTTTTTTTATATTTGTATAAGGATTGCTTAGAATTAATATCACTTACTGATGATTATGTATGCTTAATATTAGTAATAATATGCATAGTATTAATAATAATTGAAATGCAAATAAAAATTGTTTTAATAAACCAAGTTTTGATAATGCAGTACATTTTTCCCTTGAATTTTCATTAAAAATATACACCCAATTTCCATTTTTATATTTTAACATGTTCATATTTAATATTAATGCATTGTTTATAACATAAGATTTTAACTTGTGATAAGTAGTTTTTGTTCTAAATAGATGATTTTAGTAATAATTACTTTATCTTTTTATAAATTATCAGATTTTTTATAAATGTAAATATCTAATTTATATGAATAAGAATTAATTTATTTGTAAAAGTATAAACAAGATTAAAGTAGATAAGTAATTATATTTCAATTTTTGTTTAAATTTGTATATAAATTATACTAATAATTTTTTTCTCAAAATATGTTTAACATTGCTAATATTCATTTTTTGTCAATTGTATGATTGTCAATATTGTATTATTTTTGTGTATAGTAAATTTTTTTAGCAATTGTATGAACAAATTTAAAATATTTGTGAACTGTCAGAATAAAAAAAATATATGAAGATGTATATATTAAAAACAGTTATAATCATTCCAATATTCAATAAATTGATATTGAAAGAAATTAATAACTATATATAGTATATATAACTAAAATATTTGTAATTGGTTTTATGAAAATGAATGAATTTTTTAAAACAATAGGTTTATATAAGAAATATTATTTTTTTTTATTTCAAATCATTTAAATTAATTTATTTTGCCCAAACTGGAAGTTAATAAAATATTTAGAAAAAATTATAATAATTAAATTTATTAAAAACAGTGATCATCACTGTTCAATTATTATATAATTGTTATTTTCAAATCTATCTTTCCATAGATGAACTCATTCACAATATATTCTCAATTATTCTTACATTTTCAATTCGTTAAAGTATAATTAACATGATTTATTTTTCAAAAGCATTTCCAGAATTTGATAATTTAGAAATGCATTTGAATATAGTATTCTTATCTGATGGCATTTCTTTTTTTTTTTTAAATTTCTTCACCTACCTTACAATATAATTTTTAAGTCTCAAATTAAGGGTTTTAAACAATTAGTGCTTGTTAATAAATACCATACCAAATGCTAGAACTATATATTGAATTGGCCATTTTTATAAAAATACAGAATAATGGCCAATAGCACAATATGTAGGAATCGTTCATATAAGGCTGGATGTTTTTTAAAGATTAGCAAAAACTATTATTGTTCACATAACCTATTAATTTTCTTGCATTAGGTCACATTCAGTCTTAATATAATAATGTCAACAGCTTCTTTTATCAATAATATTTTTATTAACATTTTAACGCAAATGAAGCAAACTTTATTTTGGTTAATTGAAAGAAACCAATCACGTACTTATTTTATAAAACTTGATAATTTAAATCAATATTAAATTTTGTAATGTAAGTTAAAATAAAACAGAAAAAGGAATTACGTCTTATCATTGATTACTACTTTGATGTTCTAAGGTAGAGAATATTGTTAAAAAGAAGTATCATTTACATAGACAACTGCATAGCCTTATGTAAGTACATAGGTGTATAATAGATAATGCAACACTTATGCACTTCTTTACCACTGTATTTCATAATATTTGAGAAATTTAGAGAGTCTATGAGAACGCAAGACTTATATATATGTACATATATACAATAACATACTCTTCAAACATCATTTTAATACAATAATACATTTACTTAAAACATTAAACACCGTTTTAAGCGAATATACTACATTACACTCAAGCAAAAGTACTCCACACTATTGAGAAAATGTACTTATATGATCTTGCATTCTCATTGTTCTTGCAAATTTGGAATTATCTTCATGAATATGTTATTCAGTTAATATCGCCTGCTTATATAACAGCAACTTCTTTTAGTAGAAAGCGGAGCAAACCACTGATGAAGCAAATAGAAATTTTTTTCTATAACATTGATAAAACGATTCTTCCTCCCTCAATGTAAAATCCATACTTCAAATAAAAGGTTTATTGTTTGCTCACTTTCAGTAATGAAATTGTTACTTGCCAAAGAATGTTAAATATAGCAAAGGAGTGAAATACTCAAGTTGGCAATAACAATGAAAACGTTTCCTCTGGTTTAGATATCCTAATGTTGTTGGTTTTGCATTTAAACTATTCAATCATCAAGATTTTGTGAAATTAGAAAATTAGCAGCTAGATTTTCATTCTTTTCGCATGCAAAATATGCTTGAACAACAAGTTCTTCAGGAAATCCAAGTGACTTCAGTCTTTCAATAGCTTCTTTGTCTTGTGGTGTAATGTGTATAGCGCTTGATCCTCCACCTACATCTGTACCACTATTAAGTCCAGCTTGAGATACTGCTGCTGCTGCTGCCGCTGCCGATGCAGCAGGTGCAGGAACAGAACTTCCACCACTTGCTCCAGCTAAAATAATAATAATTAATTACATTTCTGTTACTTTGGATTAACTGTTTAATATTTAATCAAAATTATTATTATTTTGAAATTAGATTTTCAGATTTAAAATGTACATGTCTTAAAAATTTTTAAATTTGAATGAAAATTAATTGAATATATATAAATAATTTTTAACTCTATTTAATAATAATTTTTAAAAGTTATTAAAAAATATTAACCAGGTTCATTTAGCATTCGTATAAATGCTTCTTGATTTTGTGATATAAGTTGTAGAAGTGCAGGATTTGTTTGTCCAATTTGTTGAAGAACAGGATTTAATAATTGAGGATTTTGTTGGATTACTTGTCTCATTTGTTGAAATTGTGGTTGTGTACGCAAAAAAGCTAACGGATCTTGACCAGATTCTTGTGCTGAGTCTTGCGATTCAGCTGCTTCTTCAGGAGGATCTTCAAAAATTTGAGCAGGTATTCCTGTTAATAAATATTCTACTGCTCTATCTGGATTATTAAAACTAGCTCTTAATGCTTGTTCAACTTGTACTCTTTCATATCTGTATATTAAAAAATTAAAATAAAAAATATAATGTCATGAAAATATTCATATTAATCAATATATTTATACAACAACCAACCCCATATCCATAATATTATTGACCATAGTATTATATTCTTCTCCCATGAGTAAAGCACTTTCCGGATTACTCCTTGATGAACTTGTTAAAGGTGGTACTATTAGAGTTTCAGGTAGCCTGGTAGGTGCAGTGGCTTGAACTGTAGATGCTGTAGTAGATAATGTGCTAATAAAAAGAAAATAATAAGCAATATAGCTACGTTTATACATAATTTGTATTAGAAATGATTTTTTTATGTGAATGCTAATTACTTGGCTGACGTTGTTACTCCTGTTGTCGTTGCTGTTGCTGCTGCTGCTGGTTGCTCTTTGTCTTTAGTATCACTCTCAGAGCGAGTTTCATCATTTGTGCTTGAACCTGCAGTCTTAGGGTTAGAAACCATAACAACAATAAATTTTTTTTCATCAATATTGTACTCAAGTAATGGTTGCTCATCAGTTAATATTTTTCCTAAAAAAAGAAAAGAAAATAGAAAACTAAATAACAGTCTTATAATGTATAAATATGGAATTTCTAACCTAAAACTAGAATTCGTAAAATTAAGTTGTAATGTTGGAAAGCGTAAAGATAAAGTATAAATTGATTATGAACATAAAGGCTTAAAATTAACGGTTAGATAAAAAAATTGCGTTTACTGACCGGCATAGATTAATTTCTGATGATTAGCAGGAAAACCCTTTTGTGCTTCGATCTTATCCTTGAGATCTTTAACCTAATAGACAAGAAAACGTGGTAATGAATATTATGAAAAATTAAACCGGTAAGGTCGACTTACCGTTTGCGTCGGTTCGATTTCAATGGTAAATGTCTGCTGCTGTAGATTTTTTAATGTTACAATCATGTTGGCTAATTATTTAGGTAATTCTATATTTGGCGAAATGAAGTGTAAAATCTTGTCGGCTCTTCGCCGAATGTAATGTACTCTTTTACAATCTACGACGCTTTGTGGACACTTTACTTCTGGCTCTTGAAACGTGGATGAAGGTTGATTATTTTAACATTAAATAGCACAGCACCAGAATTGAAGTGAATGAGTCGGCACTAAGTCTAAGGAGACGAGCTCTTGTTTTCCCCGACCCCCGTTTTTCCGTACACCATCCGCACTGATCTCTGCTCTATACACACGCTAAGTCACCACCAGACCAGTCACCACCACCAGTCACCACAGGCAGCACCACAACCGCAGGCACAGATCACTCTATAATAGCACCAATAGCACTCACGAAGTCGCCAGCCCGCAGCGAGTGCAGCGCAACATAAGCGCAGCCGACAGCGTATATATATTTTATATATCTGCTTGTGTGCGTGCGTACGTCGCGATATGTTATATATCTACATAAATCTACAGTACATCTGCATTGAACAGTGTATATTACGTTCAGTAAATATAGTATGTTAATTGTTAGTGGGTATATACATATATATTATATATAGAATCCATTTCATTAGTCCCCAGTTCTACCGTCACTTGTCTATTTATGGCGCCACTATACCTATCCAGACATACCTTGATACAGATTGCATTGATAATAGTCAATTACAAGCTTATATAAATAATAATAATAAATAATGTAATTGTTTATACTTAAATAAATCTGTAAAATAAGTAAGTGTATAGGAGTATATAAATCTGGTAAAATATTAGACTTTGTGTGTATTATGAATGGTCGACAGCTAAATCATTTACATATACTTAGTGTAATCAGATGTAATATTTACAGTGTGAAAATTTTATAATATAAATAATTTGAAAAACTAAAGAATTATATATAAGACAACCCAACATTATAATTAAATCTTGACAATGATCTACACGATACCAATAATCAAATGTCGGTATTAATAATTATGAAGGTAAAAGATTATTTAAATAATTCATCAAATACTAAATTAGCTATGAATTTATTTCATAAAATTATTGATTTTACAGAATTATAACAGAACTACTGTGTATACTATCAAACATTATCTCTGGTTTTTTCCTGCTTCCTGTGTATATTTTATATAAAAGATGATGAAACCAAAATGAATAATTTAATTTGAAAAAGTAACAAATACCACAATTTTTATGTGTAAAATATGTAAAAATATAAATGTATTAATTTAGTCAGGATGTTTATTTATTTAGTTATTTATTTAAATTTAATCAATTTTATAGATATAGATTATAGATAATTCATAAAGATGGTAACACAGTTACCAACAAAAGCCTTATACACAAAAAAACTCCTGAAACTAAAGAGGTAAACAATACCTGTACATATGCTAATTAATGTACTTATAAACTAAACTTAAAAGTAATATTAAATCTAAATACTAACATCAATAAGAAATTAGTAGTATCATACAAGTATATATATGCAAATCTATATATATTTTAATATTAATTAAATATATATATATATTTTTTTTCTCAATGGAATAAAATGTATAATTTAAACTTAATTTCAACAAGTCTTCTTTTTCCAAATAATTTGTAAAAATATTTAGAAAATCATTTATAATTCTAATAATTACATAATATTTATTTTTTATATCAGTCCTTTATAACATCTTAGGCAAATTTTGATTTTTATTTCTTGTTTTGCTTATTTACTAGAAACTAAATAATTTGTAATTAAATTAATAAATTTAATTGATATTGAAAATAATAATATTTTCAGGTGCATAAAATAATACTATTAAAAAAGCAATTAATATAATATTATAATTGCTGACTGATTTATAATTTAAATGCATAAAGTTTTAGAGAAACAAAATGGAAGATTTATTTGTAAAATTCAAATCAGATAATCATGATGAATTTTTTCAAGCATTGGAAACTTTTGTGAACAATGTAAATGTTTTATTACTATAATGAATGAAAAGAATGTATTATTTAATTAGAAATTAAATTATGATTTAACTTACTTTATTTTTATACAGTACGCTAGTGTAACTAAATTTGAATTTTTGGATAAGGAGAATTTTCGTAGTGAAATTTGGGAAGTTGTATTTTTACATTTAAAAGATGAGCAGCAGCACCCAATCCATGAAAAGTGTTTAGCAACACTTAGAATTTTAAGGTATTAAGAACTTTTATAATTATTATATGAATATTGAAAATCTTATTATTTGTTAATTTTAGCCGTGATAAAACAAATTTAAATAATATGGTAACAAAGGAAAAACTGGATATAATATTAAAATATGCAGGTCTTACCAGTATTCAGCATCAATATAAAGTTAATTTAGGTTCGTAAAAAAATTATACATGATTTAAAACATTTCCGATTGATATAATTAGCGATATTACGTTTTTTCATACAGTAACTAACGAAGCTCAGAAATTACTTAGTAATTTACTATTTAATAGTTCTAAAATTCAAAATCTCATAGTAGAAACTAAATGCTTAGAGTCTGTAATTGATCGTATCAGTAAATATGATGAAAGTTTTCATCATGATACTAAACTTTTTGATGTAAGGATAATATTTTTAATTACTGCTTTCAATATTCCAACAAGAAGCATTGTTATCAGCAAATTATATGGTGATATCCGATTAATAACAATGTTGGAAAATATTTTAAAAGATGAGTCTGTAAATAGTAGAACAATTAAGGTAATATATTTCTACATAATGGAGTTATAGTAGATTATCATAAAATTATTTTCTATTTTAAGGATGATAATGCAATTCTATCTTGTGAAATTTTAAAGACTTTATTTAATTTATTTGCACTACCAAAAGATACATGCTTTAAAGAATCAGAAGCATATAAGAAAATGGTAGTTATTTTACGACAATTATTATTATGTGAAAATGAAAAATATGAAGAAAATGTGCAAAGGTAATTAATAACATTACATTTTACAAGTACTTTTATTCATTAACTTTTAACATTTATATCTTTCAGTAACATTGTTAATTTATTAACTGAAATTCCAACTAACTGTTATGTAGAATTAATTATGCCTGTAGCTCATGATCAAAATAATATTAGTTTATATCAAAATATGGACATGACTGTTATTAATATGTTAATAAAGTTTTTAAACAAGAGATTAGACTACAAAACAGATTTATATGAAAACTTATCACCAGTATTAAAATGTTTAATTAAAATCTGCAAGACAGAAAAATTGATTCGCAAGTATGTACGAATGCAGGTATGTTTTTATCTTATTAATATTTTAGTATTAAATATTCATTCAAAAATGAAAAAATAAATCATCCTAGGAAGGTATATTCCCCTGGGCCCCTAATAATTCTGTTGCATATTCTTGATAGTTATTAAAATAACTATCAAGATGTTTAAATTTAATTTAATTTTCTTCATATTGTAAAATTCAAAAACATTTAAGAATGTATTATTACCAAATTATTTGTAGGTTCTTCCACCATTAAAAGATATTATGAAAAGACCAGAAGAGGGATCAACGTTAAGAAATAAACTATGTAAATTACTAACTAGTTCTATTGTAGAAGTAAGGGATCTTGTTGCAGAGTTTTTATTTATACTTTGCAAAGAGAAAGGTTTGAATTTACTCTAGTAACTCATGTAATTAGTTAATATATAAATATATGTTTTAATAAAGTTATAATTTAGTTGGTAGAATGATTAAATATACAGGATACGGAAATGCAGCAGGAATGTTTGCAAATAAGGGACTTCTTGGATCAGACCAAACTAAAGTTGATTATTCATCAGAATCAGAGGACAGTGAAACTGAAGAATATGAAAGATTCAAAGAACAGTAAGATAAAGTTATAAACTTAAATAAATATTTTTAAATATTTAAGAAACACAATTATGCAAATATTAATACTTTAAAAACTTTAACTATTATATCTAATTTATATTTTTTTAATCTTATTAAATAAAATCATTAATAAAATTATATTTTATGTACTTATTCAATATATTGATTCAATATTTCAAATAATTTTTTTTATTTTTAATTTAAATATTGAATCTTTTGTTATCACTAAAATTTTTTAAAAAATGTGTAAAAAAATTTTTTTTATTTTTTATATAAAATAATTGGTGAAAATAGCATTTGTTACATGCATGGCAAAATGAAAAACTATTGGCTTGTCAAAATCTTAATAAATATGAAGCTAAATAATATTTAAAAAATTATTAAATTAAAATGTACGTTTGACCCTAGGTCACATAAGCTCATTAGTAGAAGAAAAAGTGACCTGTTGTTAGACATCTGATGAAAATCAGATATTCTTACAAATAAAAATATTTTATTTGTAAGAACATAAATAATTTTTTCTTTTTCATAAATAAATAAATTTGTTTTTATTTGGCTTCATTATAAATGGGATCAAAATATATTAAATTTTGCCTCTACAAATCATTTCTGTTTTCTTTTCTTTTCTTTATGTTCTTATAATATTTTATACTATTTATGTATAAGAAATGTGTGTATATGTGTTAAATAGTTCTTTTTTGAATATGAATACATTATATTACTTAAAGAAATCTAATAATTTGAAATAAAATTTTAGAATCAATCCTGTCATAGGATGTTACGAAGATCCAAAATTAAATCCTTTAGAAGGAATGTCTGAAGAACAAAAGGAATATGAAGCAATGAAATTAGTTGGCCTTGTTGACCAATTGCAAAGGTAAATATTTTAGAATAGAATCTTAACATTGATAAAAAATTATTAAAAAATTTTTTAAATAAGAGATAGATCACTCTACAGGATTATCAAAAAATAAAAGCAATATTTTAGGTTAAACTTTAGTTTATTATTATAACAATCACGTGACAGTTTTCCTAATGTAAAAGATTTATAAATTAACAAAATTTGCATATAAAGCATTCCTTGCATTGCTCTGAGTGAATGTAATAAATATTTTTTCCTCATTCTAACCTACAAATCGCACCTTCGCCGCTTGATTCCGGTTCTCATGAGGAAAAATATAGTCCTTACCTAGTACGAAAAGGCTTTTTTACGAACCTCGTTACAACCTTCGGGCCGCAAATCTCTCGTTTCGTAAATAAAGCCTTTCCATACTAGGTAAGAAATGTACTATTATAATATAAATTAATAAATATTTTTATCGGTCTTACAGTCTTTATAATATCATATATTAGCTAAAATAATGACAGTCAGACTGTGCATCATCAGGAACTAAACTAAACTAAACTGAAAACTAAACTTCAGTTTACTTCTTGAGGATGAACCGTAGCGGTTCGAAATGTCGGACAAGAAGGTGATTCTAAATTTAAGGTGGTGGGGGCAGTCAGGTTGTCCTTTACTAACATAGAATAGTACTTTTATTATGTTTTATTTTACTTATTACTGTATTTTTTATTTTTATTTTTATTTTATTATTAATTTTATTTTATTTTTATTTTTTATTTTCTGATATAATTTATTGTAGTAATAGGTTTTATTTCAGATTCTACGGGAGTGATCATAAACAAGGACAGTCTGACTGTCATTATTTTAGCTAATATACGATATAAAAACTGTAAGACCGATGAAAATGTTTATTAATATGCTTCAATAAATTTAATAAACTTTTTCAAAATAAAAAAAAGAGCTATCCATCAAGCAGTTATTGAGACATACTGGATATCTATTTAAAAAATATAATTTTTTGGCACTTGGTTTACTGATTTCATTGAGAAAAAATAATGTGCAACAATATTTCTTTTACGATTCCTTTTTGAATGAACATTCTTATTTTTTTCACCTTTCTATGTAAATTATGCATGGTTATACTTAAATATAGATATACAGTGTTAAGTTCTATAGTATTACTAAAAACGAATGTGTAAATAAAAACTGTTTAAGAAAAGTGAATATAATCTACAAATACAATTTGTATAATATAAAAAATGAAATTGAACTTCTTGTTTACCAAATATTTTTCGGAACGTATTTTATTTAAGCTACCAAAAAAGTTTTTGATCAATTTTGATCAGAATCTTCCCATGATCTATAAGCACTGTTACTCATTCTGGTGGTTTGGAAAATTGATTAACTCTCTATGTCTTGCTTTATATTTTTGAAAAGGCTTTTTGAGAATACATATATTATGGTCTTGAAAGTCTATATTGTTGGTACAAATATGAAAAAATGTAATACTTGCAATATGAATAATTTATAATGTTTGTATTAACAATATAAACTTTCAAGACCATAATATACGAGGGTGGATTGTTATGCTTCCGACCTGACCAAGAAAAACAACGTTTTTAAGAATTTTTTTTTTATTTATCAACATAATCTCCTCCAAGGCTGATACATTTCTCATAGCGGTGTTCTAGTCTAGTAATGCCATCACTACAGACTGATTCGTCAAGCTCCTCAAAATACCCATTTATAGTCCGGGAGCCAGCGACATTTTTAAGTCATATATTAATCCTCGGCCGAAAATTAGTTTAAATTATTCATTTCAATGTTCTTTAAAGCGTAGTGATCATCCGCTGCGTCAATTAATCTGGATGTGGCAACGCCAGGCACCCAAACTTTGTAAAAATGTTAAAAAATTGATAAAAACCAGGTTTTATGAAATAATTTTGAGTTTAGAAAAAAATGTTCTATCCATTTTTGCTCTAAAGTTAATAATTATGGAAAAAAAACGCAATTAATTAATTAATTATGAAGATTTTGAGCTGTTATCGACCCAAATCATAGTTGATACATCAGGGATCTACCTCGCCGTTCAGATCATACATTGTACAATAGTGCTTTTTAATTTTAAATTTTGCTCATAAAATTATAGTTTTAAAGTGAAAATATGTCGAATGTAATAAATTTACTTTCGATAGATCTCCAAATTTTGTTTCAAATCATTTTTAACAAACTCTTTATTGTTTCATATACTATCATTTATTTATTATTATATACAAATTTTTTAATGATTTTCACTATTTCAGTATTAATTCGGCCAATTTGATGTATAATATTAATGTTCTAAAGCTCCACAAATTATTTGTAAAAACCTTTTCCTAAATGTTATAAATTTTTCATTACAAATAAATCCAAAATACTAAAATACAATAACGGTGAAGGAAATTTGTTATTTAGAAGTATCGCAGTGATATATCTATATACATATAGTTTATTTATTTAAATTTTAGAGAATTTTTTTCCAGAAAAATGTATAAATTATTACAATAATATACACGACACTTTAATTTATAATAATTAGATATTTGTATACTGGTATAATGCATGCGATAAAATCATTTAAAAGAGCTTTTATTTAAAAGAACGCGACGCGATTATGTTATTGTCACTCGCCGTTCGAAAATAAGGAAAAGAGGGCTTTTTGCGTGATTCCGTGTATATATATATATATATATATATATATATATATATATATATATATATATATATATATAATACTTTATAGTTTAATTGTATGTTAATAATTTATAAGTAATTTTTTACATTTTTGTTCCAAACTATGCTACTTTTAAGAAAAAGAAATCGTTTAAAAAATTTGAATTATCAAATGAAAATTTTCTTGTCCAATAACAAAGAAACCTTTTTCTTAAATTAAGAGAATCTTTGCTCAAAAAAGAAATTTTGGTTTAAATCAAATGCAAATTCATTCTAAATCTAGTCAATGTTTTTTTAATTTAAGAAAATAATTATTTGATAATAAAAAATTGGTTTTTAGTGTAAACATATTGTGGAAGATATTGCCACCTTTTGAAACCTTATTAGTTATAATTTTATTTGCTAAATTGTAAAAATGATGAGTTTGTGGAAATAACCAAGAAAAACCAAGACTGCTCTGAAAAAACCCGATAATGCCATTTCACTTTATTTGAAAAAATTTACAAGCACTGTTAAATATACTTATTACATTATAAAACTCGCTAAATCTTTTTACTTAATTTCAATCTGATATGTATTTTTTTTTTTTTGTGAAAAAACAATTCCAAAATTTTCTCCATTTTACGATTTCTATAGAATGATCTGTTTCTACTATGCCCTCATAAAAACATTGAATTTTAAATATTTAAAATTTCATTTATATTATATGTATGAAGTTGAGCATACAAAAAATATCTTAAAGATATTAGCAGCATAAAATTGAATTCTCAGAATTTCATTTTTGATGTTAACAATAATAATTTGTGCATAAAATGATTAAGTTAAAATGAATACAAGAAGTAAAAATCCCGTAATTATTCTTAAAAAATTTTAAATGCAAGACATACGGGTAGAATATTTCTTTTATACCATTTATGTACAATTATTATAATACGACAAAAGAATTTTATTAGTTCTTAAATCATTAAATTACTTTCAGTTTCTAATGGTCTAATGCCTTAACCATTCTTTATCACAATGATTAAAATATTTTTAAAAAACTGTAATAAGCATACTTTTAATAATTGTATTTATTTATTTACGTCCAAAAGTTCCGACGATTTTTTTCATATAATCCTTGTCAATCTAACTTTTATAAAAAAATTTTTTAATTAAATTACATTACTTTGAAATTACATGTTTTATACATTATAATTATATTGATAAAAAAATTCATTTTTACATCTTCTTTCAATGAAATTATTGAATTCGATTTTTAGAGCAATATTTTTCTCTTCGGTTATATTTTCTATTCGAATACGAGTATACGAACTTGTGTATTGATTTATCTTATTTACGAAATTCGATATTTGAATATGTTATCTGCATAGGAAATTAATATATATGTACATACATTTGCCAATATTCATATGCATAAGCGTACGCGCGCGCACACACGTCATATTTTTATTTGAACAAATTTCTTATATTAGATATAAATTTTTTGTATTCGTTCTTTAAATTATTTCTATCCATTTGTCTGTTAATAGTGATTTTATTTACATATATGTGTAACATTTTTGAGAATAATTTCATCATATTCTATTTTCTTTGTCTAAAATTTTAAAATTAATAAAATCAAATTTGTGTTCTGTATTCTTGTCAACCTCGCATATTACTGAATTATCCCGTTTATGTATACAATATTCATTATGTTCGTCAAGTCTAGTTTTTAATATTCTTAAATACAAAAAATGTATATCTAATATAAAAAATTTGTTAAAATAAAAATATTGTAGTGCAAAGTGAAAGTTTTCGTGCGCGGGCGTGTGTATGTGTGTATGTATGTGTGTGTTTGCATTCGTGCGTTTACGAATATCGAAATGTATATATTTATGGATGAATATACTTATTCCTTCCACATTCTAATAACACATAGATAACATATTCAAATGTAAAATTTAAAAATTGAATACCCATGTTAATTGTACTATATAAAATATCTAATTATTTTTATCGAATATACAATGAAAAGGACTATATCAAAAATATTCGAAAAGTCTGAATATAAATAAAACAAATCGTTAAAAGTATGCCTATTGTTGTTTTTTTATATTCTAATAAATATGGCAGGCTGGCATATAGGCAATGAGACCATTAGAAACTGAAAATCATTTACTGAAAATAGTAACTGTCCGCAATATCAAAATTTTAAAATAAGTTCTTAAATCATTTGAATATTCAAATTTTTATTTAACTTAGATGAAAAAAATCATATAAATAGAAATAAAGTCTTTAAATCGTGATAACTTACCGAATTTAATTTGTTGTTTTACCTAATCTAATTGAATTTGAGTATTTCAATTAAATTATGAATATATATATATAATCATTGTATGTTTTATTTTAAAGGGATGGTCTTATCAAACCTTGCCGTATTGGTGAAGATGGTAAACCACACGCAATCGAACATGTTTTGGAATTAAAAGAACATTTACCAAAACAACAACTTCACAGACAAGACTCAGATTCGGATTAATATACAAATTGTGTTTTAAATATTATTGTAATCATCGTGTATGAAATTATTATAAGAATAAATTTATAAATCAAGGTTTTTCAAATGAATTTTGTGTTTTAAACTTTTTAAATGATAAACTGAGAAAAATTAGGCGCTTCGTTATAAATATATCGAAGTGACAGCATTTTAATGTAAAAATAGATGTTAATTATGAATTCTTTACAGTTCTAAAAAAGTCAAATTAATTGTATTACTAATAATTGATTTGTTTACAATGTAAGTATTTAAATCTATACAAGTCAAAAGTATAATCATATATTATTTATAACAAATGTTTTAGTATGTCATATCTGTAAACTGCGTAACATGACGGAAATACAAGAATAAGATGTTTTTTTTATTCTATATAAATCATTTATTAAAAACATACGCTCTTTTTAAATTAAAATATTATGTAACCAAATAAATTATTGTTTTAATGTTGTATTTTATAGTGAAAATTCACTAAAAAACATTTAATAAATTTTTTAAAATAAATTATAAATACTAGTCATTTTCTTTCACTTATCTGCTCACATATGCTATTAGTGTTTTTTTTAAAGGACAGATGAATGGTATAGACGAATGCATTGATTTAATGTCTTTATTGAAAAAGAACAAAGAACAACGTTACATATTAAACATTTGTCGGGAAATAAAAAATATAACAGTTTCGAAAATCACATGACATTCTTAAATATTAAACAATTTATCATACAAGGTGTCAATGTGCTTTGAGAGAATCACGATGTATGAATATTATTATTGTATTGCAAACCTATGCGCACATGAGTAAGCGTACATATGTAACCTTACATCTTTTCTTCTTCTTCTTCGAAAAAGTATAAAGATTAACGTGAAATCTTAAGCAATCACAAAAATAATAAACTGAAAAAATTGTTTTAAATGGATTAAAATTATAAAAAAAATTCAGAAGCAATTATCAGTTTTTGAATTGTCTCTGAAAAAATTAATTGTCTTCGTATACTTACAAGTAATTATCACTCGCAGCTCTAAACATATCGAAAATTAAATTCTTTCACAATAATTTAATAATTTGCGACAAAAATCGCGGAGATCTGTTGATCGGAATATTTATACTTTTATGCATGCATTTTTCTGATTTTATACAATTTTGATATTTATATATAATCTTTGTATTCTAATCCCGCTACTAAAATATTTTTATTTTTCCGAAGAATACAAAAAAAATTCGTGTGCGGCATATGTTTCATTTTTACTTGCTTAGATAATAATCAAAATATTAAGAAAGAATTAATTTATTTAGAAATACGAATCAATTTTTGCATTTTTTAGTAGTTTAATACTAGTTTTTTAAATATATTGATTAGTATAAGTATATATATTAAAAACAAACATAAATACTTTTAAAAAAAGTTACAGTATTATTTGTTTGGACTTTCATTATATAATATATATAGATAAAAAATGATTCGTATTATTTAATAAATTCACTTTCTTTACCATTTTGAATTACAAGAGACACGTTGATTTACATAATGTTCTATCCTAGTATTGTATTAATTATAATAAGAAATTTCATTTTAAATGGATTGCTTTTCCATACAAAGGCTTCTCTAATAGCAAAAGCTCAGGGCTTCTCTTGAGAATTGTATCTATACTAATCCAAATGAAAATTTCATATCACTGTTATTATGAATTAAAGTACATCTAAAGGAACTAACTAACAAATTTGATAATTATTTCCTTCTTATCAAAGAAACATTTTGTAATATTCTTATTCTTTTAGGAACGGAAAGTATCTTCAAATATTTAAAATAAAGTAGTATAGAATCCAATTAAATAAGAAAGTGCTTTCAAAGGAATGGAATAAAGTGACATATATTTTCAATCCTTTTCTCGTTTTACGCATCTCATCTTTTATTTGTATATATATTTTTTAATAACTTCCGTTTACTTACAACCTAGTAATAGAATACGTCAAATGTTTGTACTTCAACTGACTAATCAAGAAATAAACCATAATCATTCTTTTTAGATTACTCTAATTTAAATCTAGAAACATCACACCGGTAAAAGAACAGTAAAACGCAAATAGGTATAATAAAAAATTAAATCTAAGCGCATTAATTAATAAAGCTATAACGTTCAGATTCCTTACAGGATTCTTGTATCTCTATATAAATACGCTTTTTGGCACAAAAGATTTAACTTAATGGTTGGTTTGTAATTATAATGTATACATATATATGTAAATATATAAGTGTGTATAAAATGCTAAATGGACGAAGGAAAAAACGAATAAAAACAAGTATTTTCATAAATAAGACTAAAAAACTTATACGAACATCAACATTTGTATAAAGAGAATTTTCGCAATATAACTCATATACATACTAAATGCATCGTCACAAATACAAATTATTCAATAGAATGCGATTGTATTACCTTTTATACAAGATAGACCAATAGCAAAACTCACTTGTTTCATCTTTACGTCTTTTCAATTTTTTTTTGTTTTAAATATCAAATATATTTACATGTATTTAATGGTTTATTGAGTATTACAATTCTAACGCGGAAAAAAATTATAGCAATTAGTTTTTATGAAAATTAAAATAACTTAAAAAGGGCAAGATGATGAACAAATAACACTTTAATGATTAAAAATTAAATAAATAAAAATTAAAAGATCAATTTTTGTTATAGTCAGTGCAAATAATAGATGTATAATCTGGGGAAAGTTAAAAAAAGAAAAAAAAATAAAAACTAAGCTTTACGACCAAACTTGTTAAATTTGACTGAATATGCTGAAAGCAGCATTCACAGTGTAGTAACTATATAGTAGAACGCGCAATGATTTCTGCCTATTGTATAGAAATCTGATGCTTGTACTAAAAAAAAAAAAAAGATAAAATAAAAATATATTAGTTGATTTAATGCTGCATCCGTACGTCTTACAAATCTTCGTTTGAAGTTTAAGCGCAATAATAGGTGTTGGAAATACATTAATCGTTTCGATACATTAAGTTGTACATTGTGGATAATGTTAACATTTTCTTCTTGCTTCATACTTTTTCGCATAATAATGCTCATTGCATATGTGTGTATATATGTCCCATACATACATATTTACAAGTAGTTTTTTTTTAAAGCGCAATATCGCTATGAGACTTCGTTGAACGAAATTTGCGCATTTTTAACAATATTTTATTAGTATTCCATAAAGGGTAAAAAGCTTTGGATATCGCAAAAAATTAAGTATAATTTTGATGAAATTTGAACAAAACAGACTTTCTTCCTGATGTATTTTTTATCGAGCTTTTGTATAATCTTATCCATATCTAAGAAATCCCATATAACTTTTAAGTTTTTTTTTTCTTTTTTCTAGGAAGACTATGATTAATTGTAGGCTAAAATTCAGCTTATTTTTGCCTTAAGCCTACCGATAATATGATTGTATACTTGTATAGGTGCTTATTTTCCTTCCATTGTATTATTTGAAACTAATAAATATACGTTGTATAAAATATACTAGGAATTATTTTTTTTTTTGTTTCTTTGCTTAGGAGTGACACGCACTCTTTAAAACGAGGAACGCATTTCTTATTTTCTTTTTCTTCGATACATATACACATATATGTATAATATATATATATGTATGATATGATAAGAATTTTGTTTAAAGAGCATGAAAAATCTTGGAAAAAAATGCTTTCCCTTTTTCCATTAAAGCTCGCATTGTAAATGGTATAAAATACATACGTAAATCATTCGGCAATTGTTCGAGCTTCTTATGTCTTAAGTTAAGACTCGTTTGCTATTGCAACTATTGCGAATTTAATAAACTTGCGAAAAGTGTAAATAATTCGAACGCATTGTTCATTTCATGTTGCGCACAGTGTAAATTTTTTTAACTTTAATTCACCAAACTTTGCCCTAGGCAAACAATTCCTTGGATAAAAAATTTCGAATTGAATGATAATTTTATTAAAATAAAGTTCTAAATAAAAAAAAAGTATGTATATTAATACCTTTCGAAAAAATTGTTCAGTTATATAAATTCAAGTGAATATTACTCTATAATAAGCTGTTTAACAAATGGCCGCAATAGTTGAATCAACAAGTGACTTCGGTGGACTAGTTTAATATTGAAATTACAATGTATATTTATTATTGTATAATTATATGTTAAATATCAAATATTATTGATTTAAGAATGTTTTAAAAATTTTTCATCATTAGAAGTCACTCAATGCGGTTACAAGGCCGCACATTAAAAATAATAATTACCGATTTGAATGTGTTTCACTCTTTATACGAGTTGTTATAAAGAGCGTCTCCAATGTGGCATTTACACGCATTCACTTAAAATTTACGCACGTTCGTTCAACAAAAGTGGAATGCCTTTTCTTACAGTAGACAAGTTTTTTTATATATAAGCAGAATATACGTATCTTGTAAAGAGTGAGGCTATTAATTATTTTTATCTATACACGTTACGATAATAAGAGCTTTGAGATTGTAAAAATTATCAAAAAATCTATCACAATTACCATTTACACAACAATTAATGCTCGCACCTGCTTCCTTTGTCTCTGTTTCTTTATCACGCTTCCCAAAATTTTTGCATTTTCTCTTTTATATTATTGTAAATTCAAACATCAAGGCAAATAAGGGGTGAATTTCAACAGTGTGGCCTAAATTAGCCAAGTAGTCTTTGACAGATAAAAATATGTAAATAGAGTATATCTATACTAAAATATTCAAGTTTATGCATATGTATCTGTATATGTATATATGTATGTGCGCGAGTATACCATTTTCGCGTGACTGTCTTTCTGTGTTTGTCTCGTGTCAGTGAATGTATGTTGTGTACTTTTTTTAGAGGTGGGCGAATATAATGCAATATATATATTATTTTGACGTAAAACAGTCCTCTCAAATTTTTTACATTCTTCCTGTCTGTATGCTTTCTTTTACATATAAGTTGTTCTATATTTCCACGAATTTGTGCAATTATTACACAAAATAATTTTTGCAATTAGAAAATCAACTGATTCAATAACTTAATCAGGGTAGTTCGTTCTTTGACTTTATATATATATATATATTTTTTATTTAACTACTTGAAATTTTTTTTCTTCATGTAAATAGACTACTGATATTTACCATGTATAAAATTTAAGTAGTAAAACTATATTCAAAATAATATAAATTATGAATATATGCATGAAAATCGTGAAAAGCTCGTGTAAACTCTTTATATTTAACGTTGTATTTAAATTTTTTAAAAAGGTTTTAGTTATTATTTTATCTAATTAAATGCAGCTATTTACGTCCATAAGATTTTTCATTTTTATAGGTAATTCCAAAATATGTACAAATAAATACAGGTACACTTTATTAGATGGAGTGCAAATTAAAAAGCACTTTTAAGTTTATCTAATAATTATACTGCTTAAACTTTTTACATGGTGTAATAATGTAGTTGGGATTGATGAGTTTTTTTGTTAATTTTAAATTTTATAGAAGGTCTTACCTTCATCGAAACATTTTTTACATTCGACCTAAATTTTATATTTATTTCAACCCTATAGAGTCTTAAGTATTTGTAGTAATAACAAACTACAAATGACCGTTCTTAACTCCACACTGTTAATTTTTCTTTTTTGATAATTCTTAAATTATTACTTTTTTTTTTTAATAATTCATTATAAATATTTACCTAGTAACAATATCAGAGACTTTTTAAGGACACAACTTATCCTAACGATGCTATTATCACAGGCAATGTTTAATATAACTCTGCTAATCATGACTACTAAATATTTTCAGAATTATTTCAATTTCGCTCTTAATGCGTATTAATATAAAAATTAAAGTCCCTAATGATATTTAGAGGATTAATTTTATAACTCATTAGCTTAAGTGTAAATAGGCTTTGCATTTATGTTGATTCCACGTACAAACTACATCTTGCTGAGAAACATTTCTTTAAAAAAGTCTGATAATACGTCATAAATTTTCAGCAACACATGTTTCTATATTAAGTTGTCGACAGTCACACATGTGCCTATATATATGTACATGCAAATATATGTACATGATATATAAACCTATAGAAATGTATTAATATGAAATATGCAAATATATTTTATAATATATTGACATGTATGTAACATATAATTCTTTTACATACAGATTTGTATAAGAAAATTATAGAAATGTTTCTATGTAATTTTTATGTGTTTTATCAGACCTTTTCATGACATAAATTTTTTATACGCTGCCTCTAAAACTATTTTATTTTTGTATATCAATCATGCTGTCATAGAATTTTATTATGATCCACAAATGTAAATCATTGATTAAAATGGATCAATGATTTCTTTGTTTTTTTTGTTTTTTTTTGTTTTTTTTTTTTTGTTTTTTTTTTTTTGTATAACTTTACTTTACTTTTAAGATTAGCAAGATCAGCTAAGCTAATGATATTAAATTACTTATGAATGTGCTTTATAACATATTTTATAACATAAAAGTATTATTTCCCTGCAATTCGCGTCATAATTAAATATGAAAGTAACTTATTTATAGTAGAATTGCCAAAAGTCGAGCACAAGTTTTACCTATAATATATATTTTTGTTATCTTTCTTTCAATTGAATCAAACATTAAGGCTGATCATGTAAACAACCCTACAAAATATGTGTATTTCTATATGTATATATATTTGTGTATATATGTGTGACTTTAATGAATTTTTCTTCTTTTTTTTTGTGGAATCATTTTTTTTTATATTTACATAAAATAGAAGTTGAATAGCAAATATTTTGTTCTTTTTTTGCTTTAACTTTGCTGCTTATATGTATTTGTATATATATATATAAATACATGCATATATACATACACACATATATATATATATATATATATATATATATATATATATATATATATATATATGAATGATTATACATATATACACATACACATATTTGCATACTGTAAATGGCAATCATAGTAAAGCATCCTGAGTACATATTGTAGCTATTATGTGTCTTGTAAAATTCAACAATACACATAAATAGAAATTAGTTAAGTCATGTTTCTTAAATAAATATCCTCTTATTTTTAATACATACATACATACTATTCATTTTTATCTTGTCTCTCTTTGTTAATAAATGTTTGATTTTCAACATGTTATAAGGGTTGTGTATTTTTTTTCAATAACTTTCCATTGTTTTCTCTCTCGTAAAAATATAAATAGAGATATAAAGTAAGTCGAGAGAAAAAAGGAACATATGTACTCATCCATTTTTATCCATTATTAAAGACGCATCTACTATGATGTAGTTATTTGAGTTTCTCTACACACATTTTTCGATTCCATTTTTTCATTTTCCGTAAATATACTTTGGATATTGTAATGGCAGCATTAACGAACCTTGGGATAAAAAGTCAATGCGAAAGCAAAGCTGCTGGTCCAAGACTAGATAAAATTTGATTTACGAACGCTCTTAAAATACTGTCGCATTCAATGTAATGCGTAAAAAACTGCTCATAGAGCTGAACGCTCATTATTATATTTTATTACAATGAACTCTTCTGTGTAAGCAGAATTTTATCTTGATTAATTTTCTAAAAACTTGATAAAATGGCAGTTAGCCAACTGAAAGCTGCAGATTATTAAATTTTTCTTATTTGAAGGATTATATAGTGGTCAAACGTGAAATGTTAAACGTTTTCACGCTATCAGTTTTCATTGTTACTTTCACAAACCAAGAACACTCATAATACTTGTACAACTAGTAAAGCTGAACGCTGAATTAATTCTTTCTATTGCTTTAGTAGGCCCGGATCTTAATTAATATATTATCAAGTGGGCATCCATTCTCTTTCAGTTCGTTGAATATAATATGATTATTGAAAAAATTCTTGCATTCAAAAAGTGACTGTGACGCAATATAACTTCTATTCTCACCTCAGACTATGTACAAAGTGTTCAGCACAAGAACATGATGATTATTTTTAGCTAGAGTCACAATATATCCTTCTGAGGTTATTTTTAATCCGCAACATCTTGATACCTGTAAAAAAGCAAGCAATATAGCTTATGAAATTATGAAGATACTGACTATTAATGTTTGTGTATAAATTCTATTATCTTCTTGATATTCATACATAACAGTATAAGTACAAATAAAATTATGTATATGTATTTAATAATTTAATAAATGAAATTTACAATAATACTAAAATCTTTATTAAGTAGCTGTTTCTTATCACTTACTTTAACATATGGACATTCAAATTCAGATATCAGAGATCCATCTCTTGAAAAGACTGCTACATGAAATCTATTTCCATGTGAATCTCCAATTAAAACATCTCCTGCATCACTAATGTCAATTCCATTTGGAAAATTTGTTATATTTTCAGAGCCAATACGACGTAGGAAATGACCATCTTCATTAAATACAACAACACAATGACCTTTGAAATCACATACAAAGTATTCTTTGCCTAAAGAGATAAATCAATTTTTAAATATTTCTTATTTACTTTAAAAGGTATATCACTTACCACTAATAGCGATATCACTTGGTTCTCTCATGTAATCACTGCAATCAAACCACCTAAGAAGGTCACCTGTGTCACTAATTACAAATACAGTTGGAGACACGCTATCCACAGCAACAATATGTCCATGACCGGTTACAGCTAAACCTGCTACAATATCAATATAACGAATAGCAATCTTTTTTATGAAATGTCCATTTTTTGTGAAAATTTGCATTCTTGATCTTTCGTTGCCTCTATCACAAACCACAAATTTTCCACTATTTCTCATAACAGCAACTTTCCGTGGATACCATAACTGTCCTTCTTCTTTTCCAGGAATTCCAAATTGAAATTTGAAAATACCAGTCTTTTCAAATACCTAAATATAAAAGGTTTACATAAAATAAGTGTTTCTCCGTATAATTTGATAGTATAAATCTAATACTTTACTTGAATTCGATGGTTATTTGTATCAGCCACAATTATATCTTCATCAGTACCTAAGCAAAAACCATGAGGTGAATTAAATTGTCCTTTGCCAGGACCTAGTTGACCAAATTTACACCGTATCTGCATTGGTGTTAATTTTGGATTGCCAGATCTTGAGAGATTGCTAAAATTGCTTGTTGAATTAGTTACTGTATTATTTACCACAACAGGTATATTGTGCATTGAATCTCCTCCAATATCATCTAAAAATAAAATATGAATAATTATGGTTAAATCAAATATTGAATTAAATATTTCTATTTTTAATTACCAGCTCCTTGAGATAATATTGGTGAGGTAGAAGAAGAAAGAGTTTGATATCCTCCATTTAGCAGTGTATTTCCAGTTAAAGTTGCTAAATTTGGCGCATCAACTATAACAGGTGAAGACCCTCTTCCTAAGACAAGGTTACTTCCATTGATCGTTGAAGGATTCAAGTCTAATAAATTAATGTAAATTAACATTTATGTTTAGCATTTTTTTTATATTTTTTACCATCACAATTTTCAATTTATGTAAAAAAATAAAGAATAATTATATGTATTGTATTATAATTCAAATTAAAAACTAATTTACCTTGATTACCTAATGAATTTCCAAGTTTTGCTAAAGCCTGTAAGTTGTTTATGGCATGGCTGTTCGAGCTCAGATCACCAGCAAAAAGATCAGCTAAAGCAAAGGACGGAGTTGGGCTAGGGTTCGCACTTGGTCCTACAACTCCAGAATCACCTGCAATTTCTTTTTCAGCAAGACTTGCCAATTGCTGAAGATTGTACTCTTGGATACTGGTAAAACCATGCATTGAACCTGAAGAAATAGAAACCGGAGCAGGTGGTGGAGGAGGAATATTAGGACTGGATGCTGGAGGAATTACAAAAGAGGTTTCACCTTCAAAAGAAGATTGCATTGATGTTGGAAGAGAAATGGGAGAACTTGCACTCATAGAACTAGGACATCCAACAGATGTATGATTGACTTGTTGATTCGATAGGCCAGGTAAATTGTTAACAGTCTCAGTTGGAGATTTAATAATTGATATATTTCCTGGATAAACTTTCCCAAAAACTTGCTAAAATAAAAGATAGGATAAAATAAACAAAAACTATATATCTAAAATAATAATTCACTTTAAGTTTAACAAAACTAAATAATGCATTGTTCTTACATGAATTGTCTTTTTGAAGTTATTATAGTCTGTCTGGAATTCTATTGAAGAATTAATATTTGGTTTTGGCATATTTTTTAATAGATCTGTTAGCTGATTAGTTACAACTCGGCGAAGTGATAATATTTCTATTGCATCTCCATGCTCTAAGAGGCGGTTAGTAAATCTGCATGCACATTCAATTTTCTCAACAGTTTTCTCGACACTGAAAATTAAAATTATATTTTCAATATATATTAATTTATAGTAGAGCTAATTAAAATGATAAGTCAAACGAAATAAACACCTGAGTTCATTTAAAATATTTGTATTTTGAATCTCTAAAACAAATTTCTGTTATGTTACTTTATTTATTATAAAAAAACTTTAATTATAAATTAAAATTATAAAAAAAGTTAAATTTACATTTTTAGAATTAATAATTATGTATATAATAGTGAAAAGTAATGACATAAAAAAACACAAATATAATATATCTAAAAATAGTTTTAAAGAATGTTTGAAATAAAAGCTGTAGATTAAAGTACACATTTTATACATTTTTGTTATAAAACTAATATATTTCAGAAAAAACAGAACTCAAAATAATTGTGACAAAGTAAGATCTATAATAAAATAATAAGTTTGCTTAAATTAGTATATTAGATTAATAAACTTGTATTTTGATTTATTATATATTATTTAAATTTTTAGTTGAAATATTGAAATTGATTTATTTAAATGGAACTTAAAATGAAGTAAGCAAACTTGAACTTCATAAATTGTTACTATTACACATTTTCTAAACAGAGAAAATTTATTAATCTTTTATTACCTATGAAATGAATCCATTATTCCAAGTTCTTTTTCAGAATGAATTTTTTCTAATTCGTCTAAAGCACTATCGCGACATTTTTCTAAAATAGCTTTATAACTTTGAAAAGATTCCAAAATTAAATCTTTGGCTTGATCACGTTGAGCTTGTAGTTCACTAAGTGCATTTCCTAGTTGAGAAGAAATTTGATCACAATCTCCTATTCTAGCTTTACTTTCATTTACTAAATTGATTAACTCCTCTTTTTGACGTGGTTCTGCATCTTTTAATCTTTCATATTGATGTTCTGGTGCTTTATGTTCAATAAGCAAACATTCATTACATATTGGTACCTATAAGATCAGTTTGTGAATTAAAAAATAAAAAGAAAGTAATTTTATAAATAAAACTTGTAAGGAACTATTGGTTCTTATTTCATAGCAATTAAATTATCTAATGTAAATTTTTGTTGTTATTTAATGGATATATTTATGAAATCAAACAAATAAGGTATAAACTTTTAAAAATTCTTACTTGGCATGTGTAGCAGTAAAATTTCATATTCTCTGCTCGATGAATGTTGCAAAATATAGGTTTATGAATTGGTATTGCTTCATCTGATCTTCGAAGGTCATCAAATGCAATAACTTTGTGATTTTCAAAGCAACGCATAAATTCATGAGCAGTATTGCAATTAGGACATAGGAAATTGGCACAGTCAGAACAACGAGCCACTGCATTTTCCATAGCCTTGCAAGATGTACACAAAACTGAGGTACTTTTAATAGCTGACATATCTAAAATATTAGTCGAAACATAGTCACATGGTAAAGAGGCTGCTCCTTTAGAGCTGACCTGTGTTTCCTGCTGACACATTGGACAGCTAATGGTCAAGTTGGATTTAAGGTCTCCATCGTTAAGATTAGGAAGTTTATCAAGGCATGATTCACAAAAAACATGGAGACAAGAGAGAAGGCGAGGTGAGCACAACTTATTTAAACAGAGTCCACAATTATTCTGATCAGAAGATTCTCCATCATTATAAGTCATCTCTTCCAAGGAATCGACTTGATTTTTAGAGCTAAAACTTGCACTATTTTCTCCATAGCTATCAGACCCATCAATCTCATCACTCTTAACTGAACCACTGTGTGAATTAGCAGAGGTAACAGAATTACTTCCATTAGCAACTGTTAACGTCGTTGAAGACATGGTTATTTAATAATTATTAAATTATCTGAATTGTTATTAGAAAAAAAAAAATTAAAGCCAAAAAACTCGCTCTCCTTCTCGAAAATAAATACTGAATCTTTTTGTGGTAGTCTAGTTTAAATTTTTTTTACAAAAACTAGATACACAAATTAACATAGCACCTATGAAGCAATGAAAAATTGCAAAAATTCTTTAAAACGAGAGTTGACGGAGTTTGTAAAAGTTGTCAACTTATGTATTAGAAGAAACAAACTTAAATAACAAGTGAAAAACTTGGTCAGTTTGAGAAAATGGACTAGCGATACCGTGATATATTGGGGTGGGGAAATTCAATGTGAGAGACAAACGTATAGTGAAAGGGAGGGGGTAGCTAAAAAAACAGATGAATGCTGCTGGCTGAGATTTCTAAAAAACAAAATCGTTTCCATCCAAGGAGTTACTCCAATGTTTATTCTGCTTTACTAACGAAAATACGTGAAAAGGCACGTCCTCGTCGTCTCTATTAGGAGTAAATCAGATCCCATAAACATAACGAGCCCTACCTGCCATGTTGTTTTTGCATAAAGAGCACAAAGCGACAGGGAACTCGGACTTTGCAATTTTCACTTTAATCTCGGCAGTGCAGTGTAAGCGAAGCGCTTCGTCGTTAATTTGTCTGCACATCGCAAGCTTTGCAGCCCCTCTTTAGCTTTACTTGATTTCCCGACGCGGTGTGCGTTAATCCTTTTTCTTAAGATTTTAAAGGAGCTTATAGAGCTGTAAATCAGCTGAAAAAGCCATATACTCACGAATTTTCGAAATGAATATGTCAGTCAAGAAAAAGTAATAACTTTTTACTCTTATTATGTGCATTAATGTATGTACAAGTGAAACACGCTACGATGCACATGCATTTACTTGATATCGCGAGATTGCGTCAATGCGCAAGGCAAGTCCACACTCCACTGTATCATAAATTTATAACGAGAAACTTGGCCCGGTTCCTTGAAGATTTAAAGTGGAACGAACTGACAGCTGTAATGACGCCTCATAAAAGCCCGGTTGCCACGCGCCACCTAACTGCCGCCTGTTCGATGCACAAATGTTACAAGCCGAAGTTTCAAAGTACTTTCTTTTCCGAGACCTGCCGAGACCAATAAACTGCGCACTTACCCTCGCCCCTCAAGCCTCAATAGCTCGCGACTCCATCACCTCGTGCACTCTGTCTCTACGATGGGATGAGATTGGGATAGTCGCCTCGTCTTTGAGCTGAGTTCTGATGTTCTGATTCTGAGGGTGAGGGACGCTAATTTGTCTATATTTCCGTATTATTCCCTTTTTCCAAATTCTACGAAACTGGTTTATTCCAAGTTTCTTCATCTTAAAATCTAGTGCCTCTCTGATATCTGCTGATATGCTTCGATGGCACGGTTAGCGATGAATCGTAATGAATTAATGATACTGATACCTGCCGATTACATACTTATGATAGTGATGATGCTCGGAATCGCTCATAATATTACAATCATTTATCATATAACTTAATATGCAAGCTTCATTCCTGCATACAATCCACATAGGATACAACTAAATAGTCGACCACCTCCTAAAAATCAGATTATTAAAAATATAAGAAAAAAACTGTTACTTTTTTCGAGCAATGAAATCCTTTTGTATTTTATTTTTCTTTGTCTTTTAGCCACAAAGCAGCATTATTTTCTAAAAATTTTTTTGATTAATCAATTATATATTTATAAGCATGTACACGCTTCCTGCACGTAAATTCGATAATAAATAAATTTGATCACTATATTTATAATATAATGTCGTGCGATATGGTAATGATATATATATATATCATATAGAAAGCAGAATGAAAGAGATAAATCGGACAAAATTATTATCGTCAGATATATTGGAGCTTCATATATATTATATAAAAAAGAGATAAAGAGTATCGAAACAAATGTAATAAAATTTTTATTTTATTTTTATTTATTAATATCAATTGCTTAATATGTTCATGTTGAATTATTATTTTAATTTCGTTAAAAAAACAATTGAACTATTGTATAGAAGACATATATCTAATATTAGACCATAATATTTTAATTTGAAACATATTGTCTGTCGATATAATTCACATAAAAGTCCATATACCAACTTTAATGTCCTAGCCATAAAATATTCTTAAAATATTTAGAAGTTTTGACAATTACAAAATAAAATTTTCTAATTTATCTAATTTTAATATATGTTATTCAGTAGAATATGAAATTGTATTTAAAGGAAAATCAAAACAGTTTCAATTTTGAAAAAATTTAGGTTTTTATTATGTTTTTGTTACTATAAAGTCTGCTATAAAATGTTTTAAAAGGCTGTGCAAACCTGAAAAAGGCAAATCGAAATGACTAGAACTTACTATATATTTATTAATCTACTATAGTATGAATATTGAATATATATACATGGATGTGTGCATAGGTGAATAAGTTGCAAATGCACCTGCTGAGATGGTGCTGAGTGTATAGGTCATGTATAGTATTTACTATAGTATTACACATGCATATATATATATATATATATATATATATATATATATATATAACACATCTGCTGATTATGTTTATTATATACGTCAGAGTGATGTATACATATACGCATTACGCAGTAGCATTTCTATAGTTAAAAGTTGAGAGAGATATGTACGCCATTGTGCAGACTGCTGATACTGCTAGTTCGCATAATGAATTGAAATTTGAGATTGTAATATCGATGTGTCCATGGGGCACATAAATATGAAATATATAATGGAGAATAAAGGATCAGAAAGCAATTCTTCTACATATTAAACTTATTTTTCAGACTTCTATATGCTGGATTATTTTGAATGTCTTATCAATTGTGGATTGTGGTTTGTGCGTAAAAGTTAAAGAACTGAATTTATTAAAAAGAAATTCGCTCGCTCAGTGTAATTTAAGCATGTGATGTGTACAGATTAGTGTTAAAATAAGAAAAGAAAACACGTATATTTATAAATTGATCGAATGGTCGGAATATTGCTGTCGTTGGACTCGTTTGCATCCATAGATATATGTGTAAACAAAAAGATATAATAAGCATATTGTAACCAAGTAAAATCGTAAATCGTGTAAAATTATAAAGTTTATAAATCACTACGTCACGAATAGCCAAGAGGGAAATAAAGTTCGTAATTAATACGTAAAAATGTATATAAAGAATTGGTAAAGTCGGTACAAACGGCACCTTTTATTCTGAATACTAATAGAGAGGGCGAGACTGCGAGAACAGAACAGAGAGATCTAAGGCCCGTGGCTCGTCAAGGCTCATGGCCGCTTCTATGTTCTAGAGACCGCAGACAGTAAAATAGTACAGCCTGTCATGGATTGCCAGATAAATTAATGTATCGTACATCAGCTGAAGGAACATAAACTGCATACTGTGTTAAGATAATTGAAGTACTGATAGATAGAGTTAAGTAAGCGAAAGGTAATCGTTCGTGTACCACGATCAGCGGCTGCTGCAAGAACAGCTTTCGTAATTTTTGTCAATAATTAGGTAATACTGTTATAGTTGAGGTAGTCGGATCAAGATGACGATTCTCTCAAAGAAGAAACCGAATATAACCAAGGACAGGCGTGGTGAGAGCTCGAGTAATTCGGAGGTTGACGTGCACGGCCACGGAGTGCAAGCTGAGCACAATGCAGCTGGATCCATTAATCTACCTAATAGTTCTTATCAGGTACTTATGCATCACCTAATATGCACAACTGCAGTGACGTCAAAGAGTAAAAATTTATATTTTTTAAACGGTATTTGGTTGATGAATTATTAGTTTTAATAAAATCATAAAATTTTTATTTCCAAATAATAGGTACGAGGCAGCAATGCTTATACTGTAGACTTGCATGGTGTACAGAACGACCATAATTCTGGCTCGATAGTTCTCACTGCAAGTGGATCATATGAGGTATAAGCTGAGCAAGATAGTAAATTTTCCAATCAATTCATGTATAATGTCTTTATTTATTTATTTTTTATTTAAATCATAAAAAAAATGATATCCTTGGAAATGTATATTACTATAGGTTACAATGCAATATTCTTATGAAGGTAAACAAAGTTACCTTTATAACAAAAATATAATACTTCTCCTTATATTGGATATAAAAAAGTGACAAAATTCAAAAAAATTTCATTTTAAAAACATCTAATGAATTATACAGTAAATTATTTATATTTTCAAAGGGGAGTGTTGATCGTCGAGAGGACTTTGATGAAAATGGAGGTCCTTCCCATGGAAAACGTCATCGAAGACGAGCAAGTCCACATGGGTAGAAAATTATAAAATAATTCAACTATTGAAATTCATTAGCGTTTATTAATTAATATACAAATTCAATTGTAATAAAAATAATTTTTTTTAGCGGAGGCATTAACAGATGTTCTCGTAGTAAAAGAGAACGCGAGAGAGAAAGAGCTCGTGGTACAACTGGAAATAATGTTGGCAGTGGTAGTGAACGTGAAAGGGAAAGAGAACACGAAAGGCAGTCAACTCCACCAATAGCTTCTAGTAGCAGTGGTAGTTTGGGAGGTACATCATTTTTATAAATTAAATGTAATCATTATTTAATTAGTAGAGTTTATTGATGTATTGTCAAAAAAAATTTATGATTGAACAAGAAACAAAAACTATGTTTTTAAATCTTTAGATCACCCACTTCAAGCAAAATATATATGGTATGCTTTGGCTTACCACGTCAATCTGGGATATTCATATTAATGTAATAATTATATTTTGCAAAATCATTCATTTGGGTATTTATTACTGGTTGATAATTATTTGAAACTCATGTTTTGCAATAGAATTTTCATTATTATATTTTTGATAATATATTTAAAATAGATGAAGTTATAAGTAATAAAGGAATGTTAATCCAAATGAAAATAAACATATATGTTCACATGCTTAATTAATATTGCATATATACTAAAATGTAAAATTATTTAATCATAGGTGGAGATGGTAGTGTTATGTCAAATAGCCGAATGGCAATTGCTGCTTCATCTGCAGAACATGAACAAGCTAATGGTTACAATAGTGGTGATGAATATACTGGCAGAACAGGAAACGATTTAACTTTTAGTGAATGGCAGGAGGTGTGTTATTAAATTATAATACATAATTTTTATGTAAATAAAATATTAATTCTTTTTTTTCACATTAGCGGGATAGATGGTTTGAGAATCGATTAAGAAAAATGGGTTTCATTGTAAAAGAGATGGGTGAAGATGGAGCATGCCTTTTTAGAGCTGTAGCTGATCAAGTGTATGGAGATCAAGATATGCATGGAGTGGTTCGAAAACATTGTATGGATTACATTGTATGTATGGTTTATATTCATTAATATTTATATACTGCAAAATTTTATATTGTACATTCTGGCTGCTAAAATTAGCTTAAAAAATTTATACAATTTTGTAGGCTGCTAATCAAGAATTCTTTTCACACTTTGTTGCTGAAGATTTCAGTACATATGTTGACAGAAAAAGGCAAGAATATGTTCATGGAAATCATATAGAAATGCAAGCAATGTCAGAAATGTACAATCGAAGTGTTGAACTTTTTTGTTATAGCACTGGTAATTTATTAAATAGTATTACACTTTTATACCAGACTTGTAGATTTGATTGTAATTTTGATATATTATTTATTAATTTAGAACCTATAAATATCTTTCACGGTGTACACAAAAGTGATAATGAGCCTATACGATTGTCTTATCAAAGAGGCAGCCATTACAATAGTATTGTAGATCCCTATAAAGCAACAATTGGAGTTGGACTTGGGTTACCTTCTTTTAATCCTGGTTCTGCTGATCAGGAATTAATTTCAAATGCCGTTCGACAGAGTGAAGAGTTACACATAGAACAGGTAATTTTTATTAACTAGTCGTGATTTTAACTTAATGAATAAAAACAAATTGTATAAATACATTTCATTTTCTTTATTCAAAAGACGATGCTTGAAGACAAAATAAAAGCTACAGATTGGGAAGCTACCAATGAAGCAATCGAAGAGCAAGTAGCCAGAGAAAGTTACCTACAATGGTTACGTGACAATGAAATGAGAAAAGCAGTAAGTTCAGTATTTTTAGTTGATTTAAATGATAATTATATAGTAAAAGTATTTTTTATAAATTAATTTAAAAATTTTATATAACTAAGAAAGTATATTACATCAATTGTTAATAAAATTTATTTGAATTTATTCGTATATGTACTATTAATTTAGGCATTACTAATAAGTAATAATATTAATACCAAATATAAAAATTATTACAAATTCTTTATAATTTATATCATTATTTTTAATAATTTAAGTATTTTTATAATAAAGCATAACTTAAACGTGTTAATTAACTTACATCCAAATGTAAAATGGTATCCTTTTTTATTAAATATCTCTTACTGTATTTATTAAATAAATACCTTTTTTATAAATTAATTAAGCAATTTATATTATGTATAAATAAATAATAATTGATATATGAAATTCGATTTTCCACAATTGATTTAAGATGTATAAAAATTTGTGTGTTTTGTTTATAAACGCAACGTAGAACTTCATGTATTTAATCATACTGATTACTTAATATTAAAGAATCATTTAATTAAATTAATATCAACATAAATTATATTTTACTATAAAATCTTATTGCTCTTATTTATTACATTTACAAATAAAATTCATCATAATTGCCTTACAGAGGTCTGCAAGTAGTAGCAGTACAAGTACTGTCACAAGTTCTCAAAATAGTCATTTTCATTCTCATAGTAGTAGAACACAACAGAGAAATCATTGCTCTTCTCCTACAGCATCAAGTCAGCCTAATCATGATTCTTTACGTAATTCTCCCAAGGTATATGATGGAATATAAACAAGAAAACTTATTCTTTTTTTTTTTTTTTAATTATAATAGCTTTGCCTTTTAGACCAATGATAGTATACGTTATAATAAAAGATCGCCACAACATCAGTCCAGTTCTGGAATTTCACTTTTTCCATCTGAATACAAAACGATTCCTGCTGATCCACAAGAACCAGTCCCTGGTAGTAGTAAAGAAACCCTTGCGTCGCCAGATATTTCACTTTTTAATCGTCTTCCTCCAGAAGTTTTTGGTAATAATATACAGGATTGATAATATTTTTACTTCATTAATTTTGATTAATTGGTAAAAATATTGAAATGAAGAAATGAATTATTTTAGCCATTTTTATACTAACCACATAATATTTTAAGGTCTCACTGATTGGGAAGATAGCGACATTTTATCAAAAGTATTGGCTACTTCGCAGCAAGAATATCTGGATAATTTAAAGCACTCTCGCACCTCTGCAAGTGACTCTAAGGATACAATAGAATCTGCGAATAGTTGAATGATATACACTATTCAATGATATAAATATAAATATAAATATAAATATAAATATAAATATAAATATATATATATATATATATATATGTGGGTGTGTGTGTGTTTGAGTATTGTAATATATATATATATATATATATATATATATATATATATATATATATATAAATAAATTGAATAAATAAATAAATAAATATAAATATATATATATATATATTGTATATGTATATGTATGTATATATATAAATATATATATATATATATATATATATATATGTGTGTGTATGTATATGTGTTTGTGTATGTGTGTGCGCGTGTGTGTATGTATGTATGTATGTATGTATGTATGTATGTATATATTTATATATTTATATACCTTCTCGTTTCAAGAGAAGCCATTTTAAAAAAATTCGGATCAAAGATGTATACATTTTTATGTCAGAACGAATTTATAACGACCGTCTTAATGCGTTTAAAAATAGCGCAGTTTTCCCGCTCATTTTCCAACAAATTTTGAAATGTTTTTTATTTTTCATTTTCTTGTAAAGAAAAAATTTTACATAATGCAGTGTAGTAATCAATTGTTTGTTTATTTTTTAGATTTCATTTACATTTTCTCTCAAATAATAGATTCTTTTTAATGGAAAATTATGAGAGGTTTTATGTAATATGCGCCAGCATTCTAATTTGTATAATGAAATAATAAATAAAATAAGGCTTTATATAAGTACGCGATTTGTTCGTACTTTCTAAATGCCTTGTGTATTGTACAAAAATCGCCTACTGTTTATATTATTAACCTTGAACTTAAAATTGAAACCCTACCGAACAATGGCTTAATTAGTTGGATTAATGCGTTTGTATGAGAAAGTTGTTTATTATCCATTTAATTAATGAGTGGACAAATACAAAGCCAAAAGTTTCACTTTGAAGCTTTATTAGGGACTGGAAGTTTTGGGCAGGTTTTTTTTTAATAGTGTACTTTGTATCAATTATAAACAGGAAAATTATTTATCATTTAATTTACTATAGACAAGTTTATCTCGTCAAACGTCAGAAAGATGGAAAACAATTTGTTATTAAAAGACTACAGCAAAATTCAGATAATAATCGGATTAATAATAAGGTAATATGAAGCTAGGCACTAATTATTTTTAATATATTCATAAGTAATCCATCATTCTTCAAGATGATATCAGCTGAGGTAGATTGTTTGCAAATATTAAGGCATCCTAATGTTATTTCATATTATGGAGCTTGGCAGGAGTCTGGTTATTTCTATATACAAATGGAGTATGCGGCCCGTGGAACTTTGAAGGATCTGTTAGAGAAAAGAACCACCCCTCTATTGGAACAAGTAATATACTCGATAAATATTTCTCAAACGTCAAAATGGTTTTCTCGCATAATAATATACTTACAAGGAAAGGCCTTGTCACTTGGATGACGGATTTGGTCAGGATTGAGCGAGGTGCATACAACATTTCAAGCAAAACAAATTCTAACGAATGTTCGTTTACATTTGCATACCTATGTATGCAAATGTATAATTTTTTTCTTAGTATCAATTGACGTTCAGCCGATTTCACATTATAAAATCAGCCGATGTTCAAAACTAATCGTAAAAAACTACGTGCTTTCGAAACATCGTTTTATTAGAACTTTTTTGCTCTAAAAATTTTTCTTTCTTGAATTTAACTGGATCACATAGCCCTTTTAAATGGAAATGAACATTACATTTTTATCAAGAAAGTGCCATATCATAGAAACGGGATGGCTTTAGCTCCCAAAACTTGATACGGCCTGCTTTCGATCCTATACAGTTAGAACAATCTCGTTGAATCTGTACGAAATCCGTTACCCGAATGTCACGATCCCTCCTTATGAGATGAGATTGATATTTTTACATCAAGACGGTATAATTATCGAATCAGTTTTATAGGTACAATATCTTTACATATATCTTATAATATTAGATGCGATTTTTGAAGATATGTAATTAATATTTTCGAAAGAAAAATAACAAAATTCTAAATCACAAATCCTGAAATTATGTTAAAAATAAAAGTGGCTTTCATAATATTTTTTTAATGCCACCTAACTGTAACATTATTATTGTTCCAAAGACAATTACGGCATACATTTGGGAATTTGATATGACTTGTCAACGAGATCGGTTTATTGTAAGAATTTAGAAAATTATATTGAAAATAGTTTTGAAAACGGCTTTATCATTTTTTTAATATCTGAATTCCGTACTACATAATTAATAATAATATACGAATACATCGAAATCTCTAATTAAGCAATGTGTAATTAATGTACAATAATTTTTTATATTTAATTTTAAAAGAAATTATAAGTTTTGTAACTAATATTTACTATTATAATGGTATTAAAAACTTCGACGAATATGGCCATTATATTAGAAATTAAAAACTTTAGAAATTTAAGCAAATAAATAATTTATGATTTTTCAAAATTTAAATATATATCTAAAATACTGATTATAGAGATTCGATTATTTACGTACATCAGGTGTAATTTAATTGGTATAATAATTTTGATGTGACCCTGAGTATATATAGCCTCGAGTTCAAGCAGTTGCAAATCCGGATCTCAACGTCCCGAACGTTTGGTAGAAGCGCTTTTGCAAAAATTTGCCTTTTGCTTTGTTTACAAACACATGGTAAATCTTCGTCGCTACAATAATTATATAGCATCGTTATATTGGAACAACATAGATATCGAAAGATATATGCGAGCGATATTGTTAAAAATCTGTAAACACTGTACGGAATTTTAATGGATAAAAATGTACGAGGCAAAAGGAGCACAGGGCTGACTTCATTTTATGCGCCTCGACATGTAATTATCGCGAAAAAGACGCGTACACGTTTTATATATATATATATATATATATATATATATATATATATATATATATATATATATATATACACGAACGTACGAGATTTATTAAAATTATCCTTACGCCGTTATTTTCCGCTAATCGGGCTTTTCATAACTTATTCGCAGGATTCCCTCTATCTGTTCGCACAGATTGTTTTAGGGGTTCATCACATACACTCGAAAAGCATACTGCACCGCGACCTGAAGCCGGACAACATAATGCTCACCGGCTACATGGGCGACATCGTTAAGATCGGCGATTTTGGCCTGTCGAGGGATTTGCGAATGTGAGTGCGATATCGGTGCAAATATGTGTTATATATAATAACGTTATAACCGACGATTATATCGTCGGGATTTTTCCCGTTCCATTTTTGTATTACTGGCAATTCAACGTGCAGCTTTTCGTTTTTTTTTTTGTTTTTTTTTTTTTTTTTTGTCTTGCAGAAGCAATATGAGTCACGGAGGAAGTTATTATTACATTGCCCCGGAAATGTTGAAAAAAGAGCCGTACAATTTCAAAAGCGATATCTGGAGTATGGGTGTCATTCTGTACGAGATGCTTACCAAAGAGCTTGCCTTTCCAGCTTCGGTAATATATATATATATATATATATATATATATATATATATATATATATATATATATATATATATATATAGAGAGAGAGAGAGAGAGAGAGAGAGAGAGAGAGAGAGAGAGATATTTATGCCAATCGGCACTTATACACTGTAAAAAAATTTCTGTTATTAACTAAATATTTTCTTGATGTAAGAAAATGGTTTACTTGGTACAAGATAAGTAAATATTTACTTAATATCAGAAATTTCTTGTTTTTAGTGTATATTTTTAACCTTTTATCAGTACCTAATTATAATATATGCAAAATTAATATAGTTTATATATAAATGCATATGAATCGCAGAGCATAAGGGAAATCGTGAAGCTGATATTGAACGACAAGCCCGAATTATTCCAGACGTCGGATGCCTCGTTCGAGACTCAAGTCATAGTTTACAAAATGCTCCAGCAGAACTCCGTGAAACGGCCGACGACGCGGCTGCTGCTGCTCTGCCCGTGGCTCGCGCCTTACGTCGCCAAGGTCTACCTGAATTTAGGACGCGGCTACGCGGTTCCCGCGGACAAGCTCACGGCCGAATTGTTCGATAAGTACATCGCCCCGTCGAAAACCGAGGGGAATGCCCAATGCGATAGATTGTGAATAATTGTTTCCAATTTAATGCTATATATTTATATGTTTATTTAAAAATTTTACGAGTTACGCTTTGCGAATTTTCAATGGTTAACAGAATTCCTTTTACTTGTATATTTTTTAATTTGATGTTTTATTTATTGCTTTATACTGAATTTTATATTATTTATTTTTAAATTATTGTTGAATATTTATTTAAAAGCTTTATTTGTATGCTAAGTAGTGCTGTATATATGTATGTGTGAATTTTATTAAATCTTAAATCAACATTAAACCGTTCAATAATATATTTATACTTATATGTTTAAGCAAAATATCTTAAAAGTAAGAGCTACTGAGAGTTTTATGATTGAGTATAGGCTAGGTACAAGTATTGTTCTATATTTTTTAAATGCACATAGGTGCAGCATGAATGCTTATATATAGATACAATATTTTCATTATAAAAATATACATACAATTGTGTACGTATAAATGTTATATACGCTATTGTATATCAACATTGAAACTATAAATGACAGAAAAGGATTTTTATCACTTTTCTCCTCGCGTTTCACACAGAACAGTCGATTTTGAACATTTTTATGCAATATATAATTTTAAACGTTTTTCAATAGAGAAAGAAAGCAGTTTATTATTCGCAGTACAAGGCACAAATCATTATTATCAATAGTGAATAGAATTCTTGTCATATTCTAGTTTACTATTGCGTTGTTCATTGAATACGTTAATTGATTATGCAAGAATGAACATAATGGAAAACAAATGGGATAAGGTAGAATTTTAATAATAGTCAAATAAAGGATAGTTCGTAGTCATTTAAACTGTTGATAAATAATTTTTATAGCATTTCTTGTTGAAGTAAATAAAGGAAGGTTTATGAAGCAACACATTTGTTGTGATTTAAAACATTCATTACATATAGATTTATATCTTATAACAATAAAATATTTTCAATTATTTCCTTATACATTATTGGTCCATTATGAATATTAGAGAATTTGTGTTTTTATTGTGCTTAAAATTTAACAAAAAATATGTTTGTTTCATTAATTGGTTCAGTCTGTTATTGAGATAATTTATCGTATAAGATCTTGAATTCATTGCGGTTTTTTGCTTCTATATATATATATATATATATATATATAACGCTACTAAAGGTGGTTAATAATTTGAAATGCTTAGCGTATCACCAACTAAAATAGATTATAAAAACCACATTTTCTATATTATTATTATTATTATTATTATTATTATTATTATTATTATTATTATTATTATTATTATTATTATATCAGGATCGCCGACATGATTTTATTCTATTATTAAATAATTGTTCTACAATTCTTGGGACGAAGTTGATGGTTTTGCGACTTCGGGGCGAGCTGAAATAAAGCAAAACATATGTTAGAACAATTCAGTATTTTTAAATTATATAAATTTTATATTTTATTTCAATACATCAAAAATGCACGGCTTGTATAATATAGTATATTAAAAGATTATTTAAGAAAAAGATTCTTTTGTTAAGTGAATTCTAAATAAAGTAGGCGTTAAAATTAATACAAAAAGTCATTAACTTTTACACTGAATGTTTTTGTTTCTTTTTTTTTTAATGAATATCTGAACAAATGTAATGCCGATCAGTTATATAAATTTTCGCCTTTACTAATCGCTAAAAAAATACTTACTTGGACAAGCTTGAGGTTGAAATTTAATGTCGTCGATTGCAAAGCCACCATTACTTGCACTTCCTTCCAATATTAATCGATACGATGCTCGATTTTCGATTGTTACTTGGGCCCAAGTCCACGATGGTCTTGGATTATTAAATCCTTTTGCCGTTAATGACCATAGCTTAAAATTTTTTAAAAATAAGTTATTACATTTTATTAACTGAATCTCCTAATGAGGTGAAAGACTTTTAAATTCAGAGCAAAACTGATGATTGACAAAGATTTTAATTGTTTTTGCTTTTGTTATTAGTACCTTTCTTAAATAAGTTTATTACGATCTCCATTAGTTAAAATAACATTCATAACTGTGTAGAACATGATAAATGATTTCATTATGAAACAATAATTTCATAAAAATTTTACTTTATATGATTAAAATATTTCTGTTGTTCTGGTAAAAATTTACATGTAAAAAACATATCCATTATTTGGCAAAAAATGATATCATTAGCAATATTTGTGAAACTTTTAATCTTAATCTGATAATATCTGAGAATCTGATAACTGATTTTCAATTTAATTTTAAGCGATCAATATTTGATAATTATTTATGATATTATGCACAACTGTATAATAATATTCATAAAAATTGAAAAAAAATTTTTTTTAATTATAATATTATTACTTATAACTAGTAAATTATTTAATAAAACACAGTCGTGCAATACACATTCTTATTTACGAATTTTCAACTTCGCACACGTGTATTTTTTCCTATTATCCAATACTAACTTCGAAAACTCTTAAGGATGGAACATTCGAATGGTATATATAGAAATTTCAAATCATCGGCCTCACCAATTCTTGATCGGCTCCCTCGTCGTCTTGGGAAGCTTCCGGCGAGCCGTTCGCCTCTTGATTGGCGGAAACCTTGACGATTCTTAAGCTCGTCGACTCCTCGACGCCGAAGGCCACGAACCAGAAGGTGAAGCAGGTGGCCTCCTCGTCCGGCGAGGCGCCGATCAGGGGCGAGCGCAGCTTGACCTCGCGCTTCTGACTCGGCGAGAAGATGTCGAAGAAGACAAAGTCCCCGGACGAGCCGAAGGTCTTGTCGAGGAGCTGGGCCGGCCGATGATTGGGGAAGGCCCGCTGCCACTGAACCCTCGGGTCGTTCACGCCGCTGTTCGTCATGTTCTCCCAGCCGCAGAGGCCCTTCTCGAAGCTGCAGTCCTCGGCACGCGTCATTGCGCTATTCGGCCTCACTATGTATACATATAATAATTAGGAAAGTTAATATCGTTTGGAGATTAATATATTTTTCATTGATTGTCGGCTTTGAGAACAGATTTGTGGAATAATTTTTTTTTTAGTTGTATTAGTAGCCTTTTTTGGAGATTTTTTTCCCAAAGACCATATACATTAGTTAGATGATATTTACATATGATTATGGCAGGAGTCACAGTATAGAGTATTTACAGGCCACTGACAATTGACTTGACCTAACTTCCCTACGATAATTTGAAGAATCGAGATTAAGCGAATTCATAAATCTGGCAGAATATTGCCGTGAAATCGATCTTAGTATTTCTATTGACGCAAGATCTACTCTCATTGGCAAGGGACAGGAACTACTGGATATACTACTAGATATTCTAAATTCAGGGACAATTATCGATCTTTCGCAACTTTGTTAACGCAAAACAATTATAAACATAGACAGCATGACTCTCACCATACATGTATTATATTAGCTTGTTCAAAAGGTTGTAAAACCGATATAAATATTAATTAGTCTGTTGATAAAAGCATAATGAATATACATTTTCTATAACTTTTCAAAACTTAAGATAATTTGATAATTCAAGAAATAAAAAAATGATCAATTTGTTCATTTGTGATTCCTTAAGAATGAATATATTTAAGGTAACTGTAATTTGTGTTATTAAAATTGATAAACAGATTTGATACTCTGAAATAAATATTAGAATTTGAAAAAAAATCTTTTTATTTATATATTATGTATAATTATTTAGGCCTGTATTCTAAAAATTGTTCCATCAAAGAATCATTCATCAATTAACAAAATTATTTTGCAATATTAAAAATGCTCTAATAAGTCATTTGCTATACAAATACAAATTGGATAGAACTATAGTGTTAAGTGAACTTATTAAAAAGAAAATATACCAGAGCAGTTGCCCGTGTAAAAGGCAATATCATCGATGGCGATGTTGCCGTTCGCTCGATTTGGACCCCAGGTACCTTCAAAGACAAGATTAAAGTCGCGTTTCTCAATTATATTTGCCTGTGCATAATTCCACGTAGGGCCTTGATTGTTGTAGAGCTGCCAAACTGGTAAAGCAGCGTCGAAATTTTCGCTAGTAGGATGAACCAGCACTCTTAGTACACCTGAATGTTAACAAGTTTTACTTTAACATAAGACTAATGAGAAGTTTTTATTTGTAATAAGCAGATTTCATCATTTCAGTTAATACTTTTGGTGTGAAGTAAAAAAAAATAAATGACATAATAATGATACCTAAACTTGGCCCGGTAGCATCGATAAACGACTCGAACATGAGATACCAGAATGTCAGGCAGATGGGCTCGCCGGTCGCCTTGATTTCGCTGCTGAGAAGATACGCCGTGCCGGTCACAGCGGGCGCGACCCCCCGGCTCTGCAGGGTCATGAAGTAATCCTGCCGTGGTCGGGTCGCCGCCAAACTGTACGGCTTACGATGATTGCGGGCATTCAGCGTCTTTTGGGAGACCCGCTCCCAGTCCATTCGGCCGCGACTGGGCAGATTGACCGAGACCCCGGAACTCGGCGCGCTGGGCTCCCTGCTATTGATCCAATCGCACTCGTCGATCTCGAAGGTACAGTCGCGGGGATAGTTTGGCGGCGCTGCCACTTGAGGAGACGCTGAGGTGGAAATAAAATGATTGATGTATTGAAAATTGTATTATAAAACTATGGCTGATGGAGACTTTTTTCGAACTTTAACGGTGTGCGTATATGCATGCTCGGAGCATTCGAGCCGTTGAAACTATTCGATCCATTCGAATGTCTTACACAGTTCTTCGACATGTATATATTGTATACATATACATGTTCGAACGGTTTGATTAACTCGAACAGAAGTTGAATTGTTCCAACGGCTCAATCAATTGAAACGTTTGAACGGCTTGAACGATCAAAAAGTTCTCGGTTTTAATATGTAGGGTTTGTTAAATAAAGCGCAGTTATAAATGTTTAATTCTTACAACAAAAAACATTCATTTTAATTTCTTACTCGGGCAAGCGCCAATAGTAAATGCAATATTGTCTATAGCAATGTCTCCCATAGCTGTGTTTCCTACTGTGGCTTCGAAAACCAGCTGAAAGTCTTCGAGAGAGCTGACTGTGACGCGCGAATCAAACCACGAATTGCCCGCATTCCCCTTTAGTCGCCAGATCTCCTGTAGCTGAGCATCGAGATTCCGCACTGGGCGAAGAGACAGTCTGAGCTCGCCGATTCCCGAGCCGAACATATGAAACGAGAAATGCATACACATGGGCGCGTCCAGGGCACTGGCAGGCAAACCAGAGCTGACCAGTCTGGCAACGTCACCAGGCCGCCTGGGAAAGCTTGAGTCTATGTAAGCGTAACCTCCGCTGGACAGGCTCGCGTCTCTGTCCATTACTGGGCCAGTTGTTGGTTTGTTGCTGCCACGACTCTATACGGATTGTTAAACGGCGCAAAGAAAGAAAAATTTACTTTATCTTTGTAAGCTGATACGAATAAAGAATAAGTTGTAGATATTATATATACTCACGATAGACCAGTCAAAATCATCGTCTTCCTCATTTGTCCAATCGCAAAATCCTCCAGCGAAATTACAAAAATTCAGACAAGCTGATCCTGGTTGAAGATCGAAGTCATCTACAGCTATGTATCCGCTATAAGATCGCGATGGGTCACTAGCTTCAACCGGTATTCCTTCAAAAATTAACTAAGTGCGGAAAATTATGATATTAGTTATAGACTAAACTAATATATAGGTATATAGGACAATATCGTTAAATATACAATATCGCATCTGTGTTAATATCTGATATATACAAAACTGTGCGACAAGACAAACAAATAATACGGAGGCAATATAAGAAAGGAAAACAACAAAAGTCATTTTACCGTATGGACATCTGGAAATGTATAAAGAATTTGCGCCTGTTGCCAAATCCCCAATATATGGTAATGCGCGTGCCATAGCACATGGTCGTCCTGCTGAACGTCTGCGGACGAGGTCGACTTTGCCGGCCGATCGCAGGACATCGTTCCAGGCCTCGTCTCGTTCGCCTTGGTCACCGTGGAACTGAATTCGTCGTAGCCGGCGTGCAGCAGGACTCGCAAGCCCGCCGGGCTCAATCCATCCATCGCGTATTTGAACATGAAACAAGTGCCCCCGGCGCCCGTGCTGCCGAGCTGCGGACTGTGCAAAAATCCATTTGCACCGGGGCCGTCCACGGGGACAACGGCAGCCGTCGTCAATTTGCCCGGCAATTGCGAGGTCTCCAAAAAAGCGTACCTATACATTATGTGCGTGTGTAATTTCACATGGATAGGATAGAGGATATAATGAATTGTTAAATAATACTGTATGTTATTTATATATAATGCACTAGGATAACCTAATCATCCTTTAGAAACTGATCGAAATATGTACAAACTATGTTTTGTCAAAAAAAAAGGAATTGACGTTGTGTATTAAATGAGACGCTCAAGTTTGCACGTGTACGTTTATTGCTCTTGCCTTTATCTCTTTAATCAGTGTCTAATCACTATCTCTTTATTTGTTAACGTCCGCTTCTGATACAATTGCGAGGGGCAATCAGCAACGATTACCGCTTATCTCGATCACTCTCTATGAATTATCATTATATAGATCCTTCGAAACATAACGTATAAGTAGTAAGTCCATAATTGAGTCAGGCACTTACCCTCCCTCCATAGTCCCGGAAGTCGCGTCTGTCGTCGGTCCCCCGAGCCAATTGGCGCCCAATCCAGTGCCCGCCGTCCATTTGAGACCACCGCAACCGTCCTGCCATTCGCAAAGCGATTGACCCGGCAGGGGTCCAAAGTCGCAGAACACCTCCTCGATACTTGTCGTCGGCAGCGATTCGACGAGAGCCGCGCTAACCGAGTCGTCCCGCTGGGCCAGGGCCAACGGCGGATTCGACGACACGGAAGATTTTAAGACCTTCTTCCCACCGGTCGGCAAAAAGCGGGGCTCTAGATGATTTGAAGCTTCGCCGGAGGGTTCCGCCAAAGTACTCGCTATCCATCGCTGCTCGCTGTAGCCTTTCTCTGTCTCTTTTAATACAATGAAAGTGATTAAAATTTAAACTAGTAAGTATGCTTATCGATGTCGCAGTCTATATAATAATAATATGATTATAATTATAATGACTGTCAGATTTTCCTTTACGATCATTCCCATTGAACTTAAAATGTATGTACTATATTATTAGAAAATAATAAAATTGAAAATAATAAATAGATTATTGTGAGCAAAGGATGATCTTCGGTTCCTCATCAGGGACTCTGATTATAATTGAAGTCAGGAAAATATATGTGATTATTAAGAGAAAAAACTTAAAATACGTAATCCAAATTAAATTTAAATTATGAATTCCTCGTTTACGTTATATATTTAATAAAATTATTAAGAAAATCTTGTAAAATATATTAAAGATATAGCACAATAAATTAATCAAAATATTACAGTCATGAAAAACCCGAACTCAATGGATACCATTTCAGTTCAGTATGCACGTTATAATTTGATAAATTAATTCACATTTGATACATATATAAAACAATACTATTAAACATTTCTGGACCCTGTATATTGGTTACAACTATATATACCGAAATTCAGTGTTATTACAATCCAATTCAAATTTCAAATTTGAAAGAAATGTAATGAAACGTGTTTTGTGAGAAAGAACATCGAATGATGTACTATATTATATAATATATCCCGATGGGTTGTTTACAAATTTAATTATTTTCTCACTCTTATATATTTACATAATATCGATTGCGAAACACATAGTTGTAGCAAAAGAGTGCTCCTAATAATTATCCGTATACAATAAAAAAAAAGTTATATTGCGCCAAATCTCAGACAATAAAACCGCTATAGCTAAAAGATTTTTTGTATACACACGCGCACCCACGCGCGCATACACACACGCGACTCACTAGATTTAACTTCCGCGTTCGCATCCAGCTGCTCGCCGAAGAATGCGGACGTCTGAGCCGTCGACGGTACCAAGGACGCAGAATGGATGGTGAGGAGAGTGCCGGCAACGTGGACGAACAGAAGCCCGTAGCGCGATGTCATTTCTTTGGGATCTCGGTGACTCTCATGGTATCCGCGCGTATAATAACGCCGTATTACGTATATATAATGTAACGTAAGCCAAACGAACAGCGACCCTGTATATCACGGCACGAGCGCGCACAAATATGCACTGGCGACGATGGACAACCGTAACGGGCGCGAAGCTCTCTCGACGCGTACATACGCCACCGTATATAGATATATATTATTTAGGTGGGTATACCTAATACCGCGAGGTGGGACAAGTAAGCCGTCACGGCCGAATACCCGGCTCGCGCGGCCCGTCACGCTCGCCGGACGCGCTTGTGCGTATATGCATGTAGGAAAGCGCGAACCCCTTCACCCCCCCTCCTACCCCCCAGGAAATTCCCTTCTATGCAAACAATAAAGGATTCCGGATCCCCGATCCCGGGTTGATAAAATTTCCCGATATATTACTTTCGTTACGTTGGTGAATGCGTACGAGTGCGTCCGTGGAGGCGTATATATATATATATATATATATATATATATATATATATATATATATATATATATTAGAAGCCAATGTTGTACAGTTATACGCGTTGAAAATAATGCGCTTCACGCATTTGTTTCATATTTTTTCTTTTATGTTTTCTTTTTTTCTATATATATACAGTTGCAATGGAACAATATCGAGGTATGACACCTGCACTGCGCCGCGCCTCATTTGGGAAAGTGCTATCGATAATTATGAGTGTTTTAATCTTTAGATGTGAGCTTACATGACGTGAAATTTCAGCCGGGTTCGTTCGTTTTTTTTCGATTTTCATCTACCATTAACGGCAGCACCCTCAATAATATTCATATTTGGGGGATGGTAATTCAGTCAATAGTAATTTGGAAATAGTCATAAGGTGCCCATCTGTTATAGATTTAGAAGGGGCCTTTTGTTCATTTTCATTTCAATACTTTTGTTCATTTTCATTTCCATAATAGCAAAATAATATAATTAAAAAAGTACGTATATAAGAAAACAGAACAAACAAAACAAAATCTAATTCAATATTAAAACATATCTTGAAATAGAAGGAACACGAAATTATATATAAATTTAAGTTATTTTAATTTTTTAGGGTAAAGTAATGTTATAAACACATTATAGTAGGACACTGAAGCACGGGCGTTGTTTCAATATTTTTCTGTTTCTCGTACACCTCCCCAGATTTTCCAACTCAACTTCAAAAACCCCGAAACCTATCAATACGACACATAGAACAACACAAATAATCTGGAAAACAAATTCAAATGCATTTAGAGAAAAAATTAATTTTTATATACTGTAATGCAAGTATGTCAGAGCGTAAGTAAGCAAAAACATCCCTAAAGCAGGCAAACCATTTACTGCTTCCAGCAGCTAACGCCCCATCAACTTACTTAACAGTCTCAGTAAAGTGACAAAAAACATCATTCTAAATCGCCTGTACCTCTATATGTTCAAAAGATACCACACTGCCATGATACTTGTAGAAGTTCAACCAGCCATGGAACGAGTTGGGCACGAAGGTCTAATATTCCAACTAATGAGTCTTAGGCTCCCGAACTACCTCAATGGCATAGTCCAATTATCCCAAAAAGATCGATTCTTACAAGTAAAAATAGGCAAAGCAGCATCCTCGCCGAGGCTCATCTCCGCAGAGGTCCCGCAAGACCATCCCTATCGTTATTTTTACCCTATAAACACAAGACATAGTCCTCATCTATTTCAGAAGGTATATATCAGCCTCCGTACCGAACGCCTAAACAAATTTCTACATATTTTTCTTCAATAGTAATCAAGGTAAAATCTTAATGTTAACGAAATTAAATCCACAACAATATACATCTCAAAAAGAGAGTATTCTTCCCCCTCCACCAAATCAAATTAAAAAATACACATCTCCTATGAAGCTTTTGTGCCCCTAAGTACTTAGGAGTAAAAAAGTTTTTGAGCATTAATCTCCTTGAAACCCTTCTTTTACAATAAATCCGTTACTAACAACTTAAAAATTCGAGCTCTTAATGCAATCATTAGAAACATTGTAACATATGCAATCCCGATACAAAGATCAAGTACCTCTAAATCTCTTCCAAAACTGCAGTATACCTTCATGCGGCTACTAAAACCTGTTCTCTAGATCATTTAGTTCATCCATAATAATCCAATTCTACATGAAGTTGGAGTACATTCGTATCACATACTGGCCCCTGCTATGCCAAAAACTTAAGAACCTTAGTCTTTCAAAACCCTAACCCTAGTATTAAGGCCCTTTTCGCAACCCTTAACCCGTAGCTCTCTACAGGCGACCCTGCCACCTACTAGTGTGCAGTACACCCACCCGTTTTATTGTCTACACGAGTTTCGTTTTTTTCAAACGCGAGTGTCCTCCTTAGCTGCAGGATGGACCATTACTCACCAACGTCCATTTCATTACTACTCAACCTCATTCTCAATATCATTCATCTTCATCTTCATTGGGACTATAATCTTAAGGTTAATATCGTCGCGAGAAGAATCTTTTAGTCGGTAAAAATTCAACACTACCCCCTCTGCGGGTGCCCTTTTGAAGATTTCCCCCTCCCCGCGACAAAAATGTGGTATCTACAAATTTTTTAAATGGGCTGTTATCTCTGATTTTAAATACACTCAATATTCAGCTCTCTAGTTTTAGCAAAGCTGCCTAATATATATATATATATATATATATATATATATATATATATATATATATATATATATATTATATTATATATAATATATATTATACAAAAAATAAAATATATCAAACAAAGTATATGTATTCAATATAGTTCATACTTTATGGAACAAAGATACATTTCCAACATACAAAATAAAATTGTTTCTATTTAGGAAAAAATTGACATTAAAATACCCTTAAAAATTACCTTGATATCAATATCACCAATCAATTTCTTGCGATAAATTCTACAACTTTTGTATTTAATACATTTTCTCAAAAGATATGGAAATAGATAATACAAAACTCTTCAGAGATACATACTTACTCTTGTTACATTCTGTGTAGATGTGTGTGTACTGTATACATATATATGCATTATGAGCAATTATAATTATTTGTATGGTACTAAGGAAACTAGTAGAGTCCTCTATAGTTGATTTTTATTATAATACTATATATTCACTATATTCATTAAATAACAACTGAATGAGTACCACTGTACCCTTTACGCAGTTTTTGGAGATGAATTATGAAAATTTAGTGCAAAGTGTGAAAATTAATTATTGCTATCTCGTAAGACAAGTTATGCTCGAAAAAATGCGAAAAAAAAGACACACGACATTTAAAAGATCAACTCACACACTAGTCGATGAACTTTCTTACCACGAAAACCGAAAAATCATATTGATGTTGCGATTTTCAGTTTAGAGTGGTGAAAAATGATTTTTCAAGCTTTCTAAATTCATTAGCAACTCTACATGAGCCATGGAGAAATATTTCTAACACATTGCTTTCTTCGAATCATGCCGTCAAAAACGTTTTAAACTATTTTTCAGTATAATAATGCAAGATGAGTTGAATATATAACAGGACTTTTTAATAATATATAAAATTATAAAATATAATAATTATTAACGAATTGCGCTCACACACATTTCTTATGGTCTTGTGAATTTATTAAATAATATAATTCTTATAAACTAATAAAAATATTATCGGTAATTACTTAATGACGTATGAATATAGAAAGATATAATTTTATATAAATAATCATAGCAAAAATGTTTATGTAATATTCTTTGTAAAAGCAGTCATTTGAATAATTATACTTTAAATATATAACAATATAGTCGAATTCCAAGAATTTTTTTCAATTTTCCGCTTCAGTAAAGTTAAAATTTATTTAAGTAACTTAAAAGATAAATATATAATATCTCTGCAACTTAGATTATTTTAAAATTCAAGTTTTTTAAGTCTATGACATAATAAGGCGCAAATTTACCTGCTAGTGATTAGTTACAAATACAAAAGGTACAATTATATAGCTGTGGACGCTGTGGTTACTGGTAACTTATATGCCTGACAGGCACAGGTCATTGATCGCAATCGCTAAATTTGAATCAAATCGGAGCAACTCGTATTTATAGTTTCTACAAAGAATTACCAAAAAAAAATTATTAAAAATAGTAAATGAAGTATGATTTTCCATCATTATTTTGAAAGTTGCTCCGATTTATATCAAACTTTAATTATATATTATCAATGATTTCACTGAAAATTAGTTTCAGAATAATTTTTTTTCATAAAAGAATAATAAAATTTGTTCCAGTGTGGTTTAACGGTTTAATATAAATGAGCTGTAAGGCATTAACAATAATAAAATATTGATGTAAATTACTTTATATTTGTATAACTAATCGTTAAAATAGTATTTTGTACCTTTTGCCACATTTTTAAAGGCCTTATATTGACTAAACAGAATTACTAGCAATTGTTTACATATATAAACTAAAGAAATACAATAATAGAAATAAATATCTTTACGTATAATGTAGTGCGTACATATATATATATATATATACACACCCGCACCCACCCACCCACACACACACACACACACATACATACACACACATTAATTTCAACGTAACTGTGATAAATGCAAAAATCAATTTATGCTAAAAATATATACTATATTAAATTTCTAAATCTAATAAAATATTTTATTTTTACTACACATTTTACATTATAAATTAAATTTTATTTATATAAATAAATAAATAAATAAATAAATATATATATATTTATAATTAGCTCATGCAGTATAGTGCCAGGGTGAGACACACAGACAATGCGGACAATGGAGTCATGCAATCTGATGCAATAGACAAAGGATGACTATTATTGTTCTTAAAAGTGTATTAAACTCGGCATTAAAAGTGACTCAGATTATTACTGTTATTATTAAATATATAATTTCTATAGCCAGTTATAACACCACAGACAATTCTAGTTCCATCACTCTGTCAGAGGTCAGAATTTGTACAAAGGCACTGCACATCAGCACATGTCAGTTGATGGCAGAATGCAACTGATACATGCATGCATTCGTGCATATACATGCATTATTATAATTACGTCAAGGCAGAGCAAAGTTAAGCCCTGGAGCGCTGCAGCATAAAGCAACTTAAACCAAACCATCGATAACACACATTCGGATTCGACATATGCCTAGCAATAAAATCGACAACTTTATAGCTATCATGTGTGCGTGTGATGCATGCGCATGTGTAGCGTATGCATGATGAGTTCATAATAACGATTGCAAGTTTCCGATTTACGCACTATTATGCATCATTGCGCATTCAACTTCGAATGCAGAAAATATCAATTGAAAAGATAAAGAAAAGAGTTATTTTACAAATATATAGATATTTCAAATTCCTTAAGAAAAAGTATATTTAAAAATAAAATCCATGGCAGAGAGCAATGAAGTTGTGCTTAAATCTGACAGGTGAGGAATAAGGTTATATTTGATTTTTTTATTAATAATATATCCAAGCGAGTTAAATTCGACGTCTTGCTTATGATTTGATTTCATACTTTAAAAAGCATGATGAAGTACAAAGAAGAAGAAAGCATTGGCGTTTAGTCATTTTCCTTTCTGTTATGAAAATTGTAGGCTATTTTTAAAATTTACCATTTATGATGTATATATCATAATATGCTGCAACAATTACTTTATATATAGAAATTTAGATGTATGTTATGTAAGTTTTAATTATTATTAAGCTTTCTGTTTGCAGCTGGTTCTGGGGATGGTTTAGCTGGTCACGTTCTTCCTCGACAATGCTCAGGACAGTAGAAAAAAAGATTCTTTCATGTACGTGTTATAAAAAATAATTATAGGATTTCTCATATAATTATGTACTTATTATTATATTTGTAACTTTTACCATTTTTATAATTAACTTACAATAATATATTTACAGTAAAAAAATATTTATACAAATAAAAGTACATCATTCTGTTATTAATATTGTAAAGTAAAATATACTTCGAAACTTCTTTCACATTTTTTTATAATAGAGATACTTTAATTAAAAGAAATTCAACATGATACTTTACTTTATTTCTAAAACGAAATTTAGTTTCATTTAAAAATTTTTATTTTCAATCTATAAATCAATGAGTATTAATGAGTAAGAAATAAGTACGTAGCTTAACAATAATAAAATAATTCTAAATACATTAACATATATTTATTCTTTAATTTTAATTTTTCAATAAATTAATAGCCATTATAATAAAACAAATAAATACTCTAAACAAAATTCATTTGAAAATTTTTACCTAGTAACATTCATTTTAATTATTTATAAAGTATGACATAATTATATTGTTTGAAAATTTAATTACAGATCTCAAAACACCATACAGAGGATGGTATGTCGATATTGGACCAGTTGTGGGATCTTTGGATAAAATTTGGACAATATCTCTAAATGAAGAATCTCCGCAAACACCTATTGTCTTGCTACATGGACTCGGGGCTGGTGTTGCATTGTGGGTCTTAAATCTTGAATCTTTAGCTAATCATAGGCCTGTATATGCTATTGATTTATTAGGTAATTTATAGATATATTTAAATATTAATTGCTTGCTTATGATTATTCAGCATATTTTATTTATTACAAAATATTGGAAAATTAACAAAAGATTGGAAGTTGCTATTTATTATTAATACTTTATCATTAGCTAATATCTAAAAAATATTATTCTTAATAAAATTAATTAAAATTACTTGCTTTAATAATGAAAAATTAAAAAATTGCAATTTAGAAAAAACTATTATATATAATGTATGATATAAATATTTGAAAATTATTACAAATGATGTGAATATAAAAAAGTTAAATTAATAAATATTTTTATTGGTTTTATAGTCTTTATAATATCATATATTAGCTAAAATAATGACAGTCAGACTGTCCTTGTTTATGATCACCCCTGTAGAATCTGAAATAAAAATTATTACTACAATAAAATATATCAGAAAATTAACAATAAAAATAAAAAATAAAAATAGTTAAATATTTAAATTTAGTAAAAAAAATTTATGATTTTTTTTATTTATGTATAATAATATGTGGTTAATAGAATTAAAAAATACATATTAACATCTACAATATTTGAATAATTCTAGGATTTGGTAGAAGTAGCCGACCAGTATTTAGTAAACAGGCCGAAGAAGCTGAAAGTCAACTAGTGAAATCAGTAGAAGAATGGAGGAAAGAAATGCAATTGAACAAGTTTGTTTTGCTTGGACATTCAATGGGTGGCTTTTTAGCAGCATCCTATGCTATTCAATACCCTGAACATGTTAAACATTTGATTCTTGCCGATCCTTGGGGATTTCCAGAACGACCTACAGACATAGCTAATAAAACAAATGTACCTTTTTGGCTGAAAGCCATAGCGTACGTGGTTCAGCCTTTAAACCCATTGTGGGCTGTACGATTTGCTGGCCCATTTGGTAAATATTTTTATTTTTTACATGAATACATGAAATATTGAATATTACAATGTAGAATTCTGTAGGTCAGTGGCTTATTGAAACTACTAGACCAGATATTGTAAAAAAATTTTCGCCTGTTTTAAAAGATGATCCAAATATTATTTCACAATATATACATCAATGCAATGTTCAGACACCTTCGTAAGTACCAATATTTATAAGATTATAATAATATAAGAAAACTGTTTATTACTTTTATTTTTATTTTCCTTGCTTTCAATAGTGGAGAAAGTGCGTTTCACGCCATGATGCATGGCTTTGGATGGGCAAAAAATCCAATAGTTAAGAGAATTGATCAACTAAGTCCAGAAATTCCGATTACACTACTTTATGGTAGTAGATCATGGGTAGATAATTCAGCTGGTGAAAAAATAAAAGAAGTTCGAGCAAATTCGTATGTTAATGTTCAGGTAAGTAATACTTTAATATATTAATGTTAAAAATATCTAAAATGAAGACAGAACATTTTTAAGAGAAAATCGTTTTTTCTACTGAAGTTTTTTTCAAAATGAATCGTTATATTTAATCACTGGAATCAGATAATTATTTCATAATTTTTTCGAAATGAAACTATATGAATATACTCAAATGTATGAATATAATATGTATCTCAATTTTTCTAACATCGGAAGCACAATATGTGCTTTATGATTATTTATAAATATGATTATTCAAAAATCATTCAATGATATTTAATAAATTACATTAAAATACAATTTCCTAATTGTAGATAATAATCAATTATAAATATAATTTAATTTATATATTACACAAAATGATATTTATACAGATAATTACTGGTGCGGGACATCACGTTTATTTGGATAAAAGTGAAATATTTAATAAGTATGTACAGGAAGCGTGCATACTCAGTGATAAATTTTCAAAATTAACTTATCCAATAAACTCAAAACAAGATCAAAAGTTATTGAACGATCCACCAATAGAAAGTGAAGAAGAAATCGACGAAAAAAAGAAAATTCCAGAAAAAATAATTGATACAGACAGACCAACGTGAAACGAAACCCAGTATGAATTAAGCTTTTTAATAAAAAATTTTAATTTATTAGATGATTAATAAGAATTCTATTCTATTAGTATTTTTGCACATTAGTATTGATAACATAAATTCTTATAATTTTACCGAAATTATAGCAAAATAACTTGTATAAAATGATCTCTAAAAAAGGTTAGAAGTCAAATACTTTATTTATTATTTTATAAAATTTTTTTTAATATAGCTTTTAATTGATTAGTGTAATTACAAAATAAATATATTCTTTTAAGAACAAAAATTGGTTCTGTAAATACGTGTATTATAAGAATCACTGAGATTTTATAATTAAACCAAAGATGGTTATCACATAACTACAGCTTTTAAAAAGTTGTGTTTATAAACTAGAATTTAAAATAACATTTCTTATTTAAGTAAAGTTTTTTCCACTACAATTATTTCAATTTATGAAACTGCGCTAGAATATATTGATTAGCGACATATTTGTTACAAAGCAAAACTTTCTTACTTTATTTTGTCATGTCTTTTAATGTTATTCCTGTTAATTTTTAAAAATTAATTGATTATTACTTGTTTTATTATATTGTTTATGATAAGTGCCAGTTTCTGAAAGTTCAGGGTTAACAAACTTTTGTTATTTTAAATAATTTAATACACCTCAGTTGTTGGAGTATTAAATATTTTGTTAATTGTTGAAATTATCAGATTTTTATTTATTTTTAATACTGTATTATAACTCCATTAAAGAAAAAAGTTAAGATTAGATTATAATGTAATAAGCTCAATATATGCACAGAATTCTCCACACATTAATATTTTATCAACAATCAAAATTTTTTAAGATGTAAAATTTTCATGATTGAATTTGTATAAATTTGTAGTTATAATAGTATGTTGTATATATATGGAAATATATATGACAATTGATAATAAAAATATTGGATTGTTGACAAGAAATTGTATGCTCTTATTTCATAGTTAATTAACTTCATAGTCCTTCAATAAATATTCTATTCTCCAACAAACCTTTTATAATTCTTGCCTTCTTTGTTTACAAAAGTAAAAATTATGTGTATGTATAAAGGTATATAGAATTATTTGAATTCATCTTGTATTGCACAATGGTATTAAAACGAAAAAAATAATTATACGAATTGAAACAATTTTTTAATTAACAGTTTCACTTCAATTAGTTATTCACAAGATTTAACATATATATAATTTTTTAATTTTAAATACCATCACTCTTTGCTGAAATTTTAACTAATCTTTAATAACGAGAAATTTTAAAGAAAATTTGTAATTTTAGGTAATTGATTCTAATTTTTCTGATATTTTAAAAATATTTAATTACGCGTTCATAAGTTAAAATTAATATTTTCGACACTAATTATTATTAATTATTAAAATTAATTATTCGACACTTAGATCCTATTATACGTAATTATGGTAATTGATAACACCAAAATCGAGCGATAAAATGGTATAATAGCAAAGATCAATGAATTCAATTTTATAAAATATATTTATATAATTCGAAAACAGCTCTTACTTCTGTGAAAAATATCCGAATCTCAAGTGAAAAAAGTTGTGTTATATATGTTTATAACATAACTAATAAGTAAAGAATAGTCTTTTTCAAATACTTTTCTATACATTTTCAATTTATACATTTTTACGTAACTGCACTTTCGGCATTAAGTTTGACGATCGGACGCGCACAGTTTTTGAGAAAAAAAAATCAATAACCACCAGTACCAGAAATTTGAAGCTTTTTAACAGAAAAGTGTTTGTTACACGTATACTTCCATTTAACACCGTAAGGCCTCTTTTAAGGCTTCGTACCTATTTTGAGATCCCGTGGAAAAATGCATGCTCAGACAGCATTTCAAAAATTATTAAATGACGAAACTTATATACTGTGTACTCTACATTTGTATAGTCTAAAATAACGCGAAAACAGATTTAATCTTATATCAATATTAAATAGATAAATTTTAGCAACGTGAAATATGTCTCTTTGGCAATTAATTTTTTCTGGCAAAAAAAAATTATTTTATTTATAAAGTTTAAAAGACTCGTTAATTTCGCAAATTTGTCACGCTTTCGAACCCGTTTGATCGTTGAAGACTTACTTCGTTTTAAATAAATAAGAATAATGCTTTTGATATTATAGAATATTATAATTCAATTTCTGATATAGTTGACCTGTCCAGCAGTTCAATTATATAATGCGTAAGATCAGCTTTGTTCATGTCTGAAGGTATTCTATACTATTCTATTATTTTGCTTTTTGTTGCTCGTCCGCAAGTACATAGATGTAATATGAGAATTTGCGATCTATTTATGATAGATTAATAAGAAAACTTTATATATATATATATATATATATATATATATATATATATATTACACACCAAGCTGTATGTCACTTGCTCTTTGTCAAAGTATTTTAAATAATTAGCTACTGTTGTTTTTGTAGCGTAATAAATTGCTAGATATATTTGCATTTTTATACATTATTATTTTGCAAAGTGTGTTAAGTATGTACTATGCACCGATATATTTTATGTCGCTTTTTATGTACTCTCTATCTTGTAACCGTTGCTTTATATCAACGCTAAAATTATCAGTAGTATAATATGCATTTAATAATAGAATCGTGGACATCAAAGGCCAATGTACTTTTTAAATATTTTTCAATTGCCCGAGCTTTATAAATTGCATTCAATCATTATATACATATGACATTTTGTCAAAAATATATTGAATAAAAATAATATAAGATGCTTAATATTTTAAAAAGTTTCTTTCAGTATTAAAAAAAGTATTGTTATACGTTAACGAGTCAGCAATGATTCAAATGAATAATTAATTATTAACTTAAATTCAGAAATATAACGAGATCCAACAGTGTCATACATCCTGTTATCTATTATTGTAGGATGCTCGTCTATTATGTAATCGTATACCGTACTATAGAATTGTAAGCGAATAATTGCATTATAATAGGATTGCAAACGAACTGTGCGATTAGAAAAAACACCATCAATATAAATAAGAGCAGTTTTTTGCGATTGGCTCCAGAAATCGCTAAACGCATAATTGAACAGCTCGCGGAATTAATAACAATTACGGAGGGACCTGCAGCCGAACGCCTACGGCACTGAGAGAGCGCAAAGTGAGGGAAGAGAGCTTGGAAATTACGCGGGGGCCACGCTGATCGCTCTTCTAACAACCGCGGCTTTAAACATCAGTCACCGCACTTCGCCCGCCAGTCACGTAGTCCGCGAGTCGAGTCGAGTCCAGAGTTCGCTTTGGATCGCGCGTCACGCCTAGAATAATAAGTATATATGTTATCTATAGGTATATCTACATATATAATATATATACATATATATAACATCAGAGCATAACATACATCGTATAGAATCAAAGTCAATCGACGTTGCCTTTAACCCGCACGTAAGTAAATATATATATATTCCAATTGCGCGGTAAATTAATTGGCAATAAATATAAACTTGGGCGTGAATATACTCTTCTCCCGATCTGAGAATTTTCGTGTTGACATTATTTGTTACTTAATCGTCGAAAAATTAATAATATTAATAACAATAATAATAACAATACGCGAATATACGGCCGAGTACCGGCAATTCGGGCTCTTATTATATTCATCTATTTTGTGCCGGGGAACACGTATATACATATATATAGAGAGAGCGCGACGTCATGTATACATCTCGTACATTGTGCTTATAATATAGTGACACTGCGTATTTATTATCTGGAGGCTGAAAGTCCCGGCGATTTTTTTCTTCTTTTGGAGGCACTGCTCCGAAATTTTCATCGGATAACGCTATCCTTTTCCATTGATAAAAGTGTCGTGTCGCATAACCTAAAAATAGAGATGCCCGAATCAAAACCCATCGTCAATCTGATGCTCCTGTTACACGATGATAATTAATACTAGCAGATACCAGTAATTTACTATATGCGAGGTACTTTCTATACTTATTATGGAGGTTACGAAAAACGAGTATTATTCAGAGAAATTTCATTAGATTATTCGTAGTCAATGAAATTGAAATTTTTATTCTACTAGACAATTTTATTAAGAATTAGACAAAAAATTGAAAGCCTTCAAAGTATAAATAATTATTTTAACATTAAAAAATCTCTGATGCAAATATATTAATCATCAAAACTTTATTATAGATATCTAATCATCGGGATGAGTATTCTTTCTAGATGTTTACCTGAACGATTAGTGAGATTTTTTACTTTCACATGGATTTCTCCGGTAGAGCAAATTAAAGAAACACTACAGTGAAAGTTTTCATTTAGAAACACTTAAAAATTCTTGAATACATTATTCTACATTTATTAACGTGTCTCGTAATTACAAATAAAGTTATAGCAATAAAAAAATATTTGCAAATAATTACTTGGATTGCATGAGTTTCTAATTAACCATCTTTAATACAGTGCAAGTTTACTTATATAAAACGTTTTCTGCACGTTTGCTCTTTGATTTTTTTATTTTTTATTTTTTATTATTTATTTTTTTGATATATAATTAAGTACTTAATGATTTTCTTTTCAAGATTTTCATATTTGCAATTAATGATCCTTATCGATCGAAGTAGTATTCTTATATTGATGATTATATGCATTGCACAGGCAAATGTTTGTAAGTAATAGTCGCTTCTTCCTAGTGTAAACATCGATGATCATTATACGCGCAAGTGTAAATAACGGAGCTAATATACCAGTTGATTATGGATTGCGTATTCGTGTCAAAAAAAATTTTTTTTCAATTTTACGCTCCCGCGAGCACGGCGAATGCGACTATATTTCGTTTTTAAAATAATAATGCATATAAAAATGAAAAAAAAAAATATATATATATATATATATATATATATATATATATATATATATATACATAGAAATTATAAACGAAAGCAGCTATTTGGAAATGATTGCATTACGAAACGCTTGGCATCTTTTGATTTTAATTAGCAATATCATTACGTTTTATTTCTATTCTATAAAATACAATTTTATCTCATCGAAATGCTAGAAATTTCGAGATTGATTTATCACGCGTTGGAAAGCGCGACTATTGCGTCATATATTTTTTCACATTCTTTTATACATATATATTTTCCTGTACTATAGTGAGTAATACACTTTGAGTCAATTAAATTTGATCATTTTTTGCATTATAATTTTTATACATATAAGTATGTATTTTAATTTATCTGTTTCCTACTTCCTGTTTTTGATCATATGGATTTTTTTCACTCGTTTCGCTTCTTCGGGCGCAGAGATAAGCTGCAATTTTAAATATACAATATAATTAGTCTCTTCCAAGAGTTGTAATGTCACAATATGCATATAGATATGTATAGGACTAATGATTGTTAGACTTGAAAAGAAAATTAGCCTCCTTATATATATATATATATATAATATATATATATATATATATATATATATATATATATATATATATAAGATTGAAAAAAATCCATAGCAATAGTTAATATTTCCAATGCGTCAATTGCTGTAATAAAGCAATGCGTCAGCAAAAGGTGCGCGCGCGCAAGCACAAAAGATCATAACTAAACGGAGAAGAGTTGATGCAATATACACATACGTATAGCGTAACGTGTAAATAGGTAAACGAAGCAAAAAGTCCGGACGTGCATACACATGCGCGCACACATACATATAAACAACAAAAAAAAAAAAAAAAACAAAAAAAAATTTTTACGATCAAAGCATATAACTTTGCCGTTTCGTGTACACCATCAGCCTTAGATAGATCTGTGCAACGACAAAAAATGGCAGAGCAGCTGAAGAGCCCGGACCAGGTGAACCTGCCCCACCTCGAGGTCCTGGACCGCGTCAAGAGCATCCCCGTGGTCCAGTCGGCGATCGAGCGCACCAACTCGACGTACTCGTACGTCAAGGACTCCCATCAGCTGATCAATTGGGCCCTGAATTACGCCGAGGCTGGCCTCCACTACGCGACCGCGACCGCCGCCCCGCTCGCGAAGAAGTTCGAGGGCCCGATCAACACCGTGGACCAGAAGCTCTGCCAGGGCCTCGACATAGTCGAGCAGAAGGTGCCGATCGTCAAGCAGCCGCCGCAGCAGGTTCGTTATTCATACATACACGGTATAATTAGATTATCGGGTTGATTTTCGTTATAATTTTCATGTCATTTAGATATTATTTATATAGATTCATTTATATATTGTATACACCGTTGCGAAAGTCCGTATAGTCGAATGTATGTGTGTAAAAGACAAATCTGCAGCGTGTGGTCGTTTTTCATCGCATAAAAGCGATAAAGCTTGTATTTACTTTGGTTTTATTTTAGTAAAATATTATATTGTATCTATATATTATACATTTGATTTTCCCTATATATATATAATATATATATTTGCGTTGATAACAAAGAGACAATTTTACACAAGATTCTTATCTTAATATGGAGTACAGTAGCTTTTTGTCACGATTAGATATATACTTTAATAAATTGTGTGGACTTTATTTTTAAACATATATTTGTAAAATGACAATGTTACATTCGATTAAGAGCTGATCGAAAATTGAAAACTCTATACGTAAAATTATTATATACGTATCTGTATTAAATTTGTAATCGTAAAAATGAGAATTTTTTTTACGATCGACAACGATCGCACATCCGAATAAAAAGTTAATAATAAAGATAAAGTACTCGCCCTCGCTACCCAATCAGTCCTGTACGTAAATTTGATTACACGTAGATTTATACGCTCTATTACGTATATTCACAGATCTACGACGCGGCGAAGCACGTGATGAACAGCTCGCTTCAGCCGACAATCGAGAAACTCGTCTCCGCGAAGGAGTCGGCCACGACTCAGGCGGCAGCGCTGAAGGACATAAGCGTCGCCAAGGCCAATGAGATACTCAGCACCCATTACGGCGCATTGGCCGTCCAAGGCGTGGACAACACCAGCGTCCTCGTGAATCGGCTCCTCGATCACTATTTCCCCCCTGTCGAGGGCGAGGAGGCGACGCCAGGTATAAGACAATGAATTATAGAAAGTGTAAATATATATATATATATATATATATATATATGTGTATATATATATATATATATATATATATATATATATATATATATATATATATATATATATATATATATATATGTGTGTGTATATATATATATATATATATAGAAATTGAAGTAGAATGAAAATTTATTACAAAGCAAACTTTGAAGTTTTCGTGATGCGGCATCGTTATTGTTGTATAAAAAAAGAATGTTAACATAGCTTTTTTTCTCTTGGATAAACATTTCCAACGTATATAGGTTTATAGATATAATTTTCAAATATTGTAATAAGAATGACTCATATATACCCATTGTGAATTGCGATTGCGAATATTCGTAAAATTGCTTAAAATTGAGGAATTAACGCGAGCTATTGACTGTTTATTAACATATATATAAACATTAAATTGTTACAAATTTTATTTAATATAATTCCCAATTTTATTTACACCTCTTTTACATTACTTCAAAGAAGCCAAAAAATTCGTCAAATAGTTTAGTCGTTAGAACGTTCTGAAAACTACATTTATAATTTTTTATCATTAATTAAATTTTCATAACGTTGTCGCGTCTACACCATTTGACAAATTAATTTATGAAATTTTAGATCGCAACCGAAGGCACTACAGACTAGACAGAAATAAAAAAAAATTGATTAATTATAAAATGTGGAATTATTTAATGTTTATATATAATACTGGAACATGAAATACCTACTTCAAATACATTATGTTTTGTTTGATCGATGAAAATTGACTTTGGCAGCCCCTTATGCCTAACAGGCACGGATGTCTCAAGTCAAGTTTTACCATTTGATGACAAAGCGCTGTATTTGCCAATTTTACATTTTATTATTGTAGCAATAGCTAAAAATTGTTCTTTTCATCAACTAGCAAATATATCATCTTTAATTGTGTTTAATTTTATTCTACATGTATTCGTTTTTAGCCCCTGTTTCTGCCGATGAAAACAAAGTACTGCACGCTGTACAAACGATCGGGCAGCTTTCGACCAAAACCGCCAACAGAGTCTATCATTCCGTAGCAGCGCAATTAAAAACCGTACAAAAAGAAGACGTCTCGAATTACATGGCAAGTGTAGTATCGATTCTGCATTTAACCAAATTTTTAAATTTGGGGCATAAGGCAACAAACTCGTCGACCAGTGAGCAAACAACGGAAAAGGCCGACAACAAAAGAAAGTCTGAATAAAGGAGCGCTATAGTGTCGAAGTTAAATTTACTCTAATGTTATTCATAAAAAAATATATTTATTGAATAATTTAATAAAAACAAAAAGAAAAATTAAAGTAAATCTTGTGCTAAATTACATTAAGGGTTCATAAGTTATTTGCGCATGCTGAACTCGCACGATAATGTATTGAGAATAAAATTATCAAGATTTTTGTACAACTTTTTGATACATAATTGTATAAATATTTGATTAAAAATTATAGTTAAAAATAGTTTTCTATCAATGTTGTAATACAACTTTTTATAGATTCTATTAATAAAAATGTTTTTAAAAATAATAATGTTTATATTATTATACTACAGTATATACAATAAAAATTCTTTTATTACTTTACAAATTTTATATTAGTCAAGTTTGGAATGTATTATAATAAGTAACATTTTTCGTAAATTTATCGAATCAAAATAAGAATACTATTAAAATACACATAGAACAGGACCACAAAACTAATTTTTATTTGGATCAGACCTACGAAAACTTTGTGCAAATTTTGACGTATTGAATTTAAATCTGTTCCCTTTTCTATGTGTTAAATTTTTCTTACGTTAGTTGATGGACAGGCTTTGAAAAGTTAGCTAGAGAGTGTTGAAGTGATCTATAAAATTAGACAAAATATATTTTTCCGATATAGATTTATAGATAGACTTTTTAGTTTAAAAGTAAATTAAACAGAGACTAAAGAGCTTCTTATTTTAACGCAATAAATTCACGGGGTTCAGAATACGTTAAAATACAATATAAAGTTTAATATATACTAAATTAAAAGTATGGTAAAAATTAAATCGAGTGAAATTATTATGATTATTTTTTACTATTCTACAACTGTACGGACCCTATATGTCGAAAATAATGAAGAGTTGCAACCGATAGTTATCTTTCAAATTTATATGTCTATATATAACCCTATATAATCTGATATGGAATATAGCTGATATGATAGGTACTATAGCTGACTATAGTTGACTGCAAATTGCAGACTGCCTGGAGTTGCATTTGCAATTGCAATAAGCCGGGAAAAATATGCACTTAGTATATACATTTCGTATAGTTTGTTGGCACATGTGATAGCATAGCTTGTTTATCAGTTGTTTACTTTGCATTCACCATGTCGGTTGAAAAAGTGGAGAGGTAATAAAATAATAATATAACTTTTAATTATTTTACTTGTAAATAAATTATACATCTCTTACTAATTTATATAGATATTTAAAATACTTGTTAACTGATTCAATATTTTATTTTCAATTTTATATTTAAGGTTATAAACATTGAGGTTATATATGAAAACTTGACAATTTTATTTAATTCAATTATAAATTTTAGTGATACAGCTGTGGAAAATGAAGAAAATTCCAGAAATAGTACTATAAATGAAAAAACAAATGATAGAGTTGAAGAAAAAAATAACGTAGAGAATAAATCGGAAGATTCAGTTGAAAAAACTAATGGACGTACTGGCACAAGTGAACTTGGAAATTGCTATTGGTAAATTAAACATAAATCTTCACAAAGATTCTTTAACTGTTATATATTTTATAATATTTTTCTTACTAGTGGAAAGGATAGAAATCTGAATATTGCAGAATTGTTATGTGCAAATTGTTCAAGATGGTTTCATGAATCTTGTATCGGTTATCAATTAGGGAAATTAGTACCTTTTATGATGAATTATATATTTATGTGTAAGAATTGTTCACAAACTGGATTAGAAAGTTTTAAGAAAAATCAAGCCCGTAAGTTATCATATAAAAAAAATTATCAATTATTTATTATTGGGATTATACTAAAAAAATACTTTATTTTTCTATTTTTTTTATTTAGAGTTTCCACAAATGTGTGTCACAGCTATCGCAAATTTGATGCAAAACTATCAAAAGGAAAATAATAATAAAATATATTTTCATAAAGATAGAGATATTATTCCATTTATAGAATGCCACTGGGAGAGTATGACAACAATGCCTCGAAGAGTAACACAGTCTTGGCATTCAAGGGTAAATATTTTTAACATTTTCTTTGGAATTTTTAAAAAGAAAGACTATATGTTTTAATTCAATTTTTAAATATATGTATATGTTAGCAAACTTCAACAGTTAATGAAAATATCTCAACTGTATAAATCACTTCATTTTTAATATTAAAAAAATTATTAATATAACTAAGATTCCATAAACAATAATTTATTTAATATTATACTTTTAGATTCACAAAGCTTTAGCAAAAGATCTTGGAACACTTTTTACAATGGACGAGACTTCACCTGAAGGACAATTATATGGCCTTGTAAGCTCGGATCTAATAGCAATTAAACCAAATTATGAAACATTGATGAAAGGAGGTATGTTATATGAACTATGAACTTTATAGTTGATTTGGTGTTAAAAAATAATTAATATTCTTAAGATATTTGAAACCAATTGTTTTATTACAACATTTTTTAATGGGAAATTCTATAGCATCAATGCCAGGTGGAATTCGAGGACGTAATGCCAAACGCAAATTTCCTGGTGAAGGATCTGGAGCTGGTCTTGGTAAAAAAGGTAGAGGTTCGGATATGGCAGCACCAAAACTACCTGCTCATGGATATCCTTTGGAGCATCCTTTCAATAAAGATGGTTACAGGTACATTTTAGCTGAACCTGATCCACATGCTCCCTTTAGACAAGTATGTCATTTTCCATAATTTATTATGGCAATATTTTTCTTTTCTTTATTTGCCTGCAATATGTAATTTATTTACATAATAAAATAAATCTCACTCTTTCTTACAGGAATTTGATGAAAGTAGTGATTGGGCAGGAAAACCAATTCCAGGTTGGTTATATAGACCTTTGAGTCCAAGTGTTGTACTTCTTGCTCTTCATGACCGAGCACCACAGATGAAAGTCTCTGAAGATAGATTAGCTGTGACTGGTGAAAAAGGGTATTGTATGATTAGAGCAACTCATTGTAAGTAAATAAAAACGATTTGGATTTTAATGAATTGATTATCACAACTCATGAAATTATGATAATAGCAATTTGTAGAGGTTCATGGTATTGGGAAGCAACTGTTGAAGAAATGCCTGAAGGTTCTGCAACAAGACTTGGATGGGCTCAAGAATATGCTAATTTACAAGCACCATTGGGTTATGATAAATTTGGTTATTCTTGGAGATCGAGGTAAAAATTAAGGAAACAAGATATATTTTACATCCATTTCATCTCATTAATTTATGTATTAATATAGAAAAGGTACACGTTTTCACGAGAGCAGAGGTAAACATTATAGTCAAGGATATGGAGAAGGAGACACGTTAGGATTTTTAATAATTTTACCAGATAAATATAGCCCAACTCATATCCCTAATACATATAAAGATCGTGTAAGTATTTAAAAAAAGTATTTAAATTTAAACTGAAACAAAATTAGAAATATAACAATTAAAAGTAATAATTTAAATTTTAGCCACTAGTAAAATTTAAAAGCCATCTGTATTATGAAGAAAAAGATCAGGTCCCTGAAGCTATTCGGGCTTTAAAACCTCTTTTAGGAAGTAAGATTGTGTATTATAAAAATGGAGTTTCTCAAGGAGAAGCATTTTTTGATGTTTATAACGGTGCTTACTATCCATGTGTTTCTATTCATAAATCTGCAACGGTCTCTGTTAATTTTGGACCTCATTTTAAATATGCCCCTAAAGATGTAAGCTTAAGAGGGGTAAGTAAAATCAATAATTACAACACTATGATAATAATTAAAAAATGAACATGATATAATATAAATAATGAGATTGAGTCCATCTGTTTTTATAATTATTTTAATGTAAAATAAACATAATTTCTAGATGTATGAAAAAGCAGAAGAAACAATTGCAGAACAATCAATGGCAGATATGCTTTACTTTACTGAAAACGAAGGAAAATTAAGGCTGGACACATTTACATTATGACATTAATGAACTGTTTTATTTTGTTTTCTTTTAATTTGTAAAAATAAGTCACAAAAAATCACCGTCATTTAATAATGATTTGTCACTCATTCAATTTTTTTTTAAGTTTTTTTTACTAATCTTTATAAGTAAATATTGTGTAAAAAGATGTAATTATAAAATTTACTGTAATATTTATATTTACTATATATACATTAATATTAAATTAAAATACCATTTAACTATGTATAAAAAATTACATTTTCTTAAATTATACCTGTTTATTTTATTATTGAAATTTTATATAATTCCAAAACAGCTTATTTACAATTGAAGATCGCTCTATTTACCAAAACCACCTCTACAAGTAGGACTTGGTTTAATATTTTTATCATTTTCTTCCCATTGACTTGGAGTTTTTGCCTTAAATATATAAGATTATAGATGTAATATAAATTTAACTAAATAATAGACTCAATGTCTATCATATACTTACTACAATTGATAGTGCATGAACTCCATGCTGTAATTCTTCTGTAAGTAGGTCATGCACCATTCTATGTCGCTATAGAAGAATAAATAATCTTTATACGATTTCAATTGTTATTTTATATACAAAGCTTATTTATTTAATAAATATTTACTTTAATGAGCGGTACATCCAAAAATTTATCAGATACAACAACAACTTGAAAATGTGTTTCTGAGCCTTTTGGAACGTTGTGCATATATGATTCATTTATTACGTCCATATGTATAGGTCCAAATGTCTCTTTTAATTTTTTTCTTATCGATGACTCCACGGGTTTAGTATTTTTATCGGTCATCGTGCGTAAGAAAATTTTACAATAAAATTTATAACCTAAAAAATAAATAGACAAGCCTATGAAAATGAAGTATATTATTTATCTTTTAAATAAAGTTTAAGTTCTTTTTCGAAATAATAACCAATTAATATAGTATTATATAGTTGGCAACAAATTTAAAACTAAGGCTTCTTATAGAAACCTCATTTTTGGCATCAATTACCTTGTGTATTCGGAGTTAAAAATCTTAACATTTATAATTACTTTACTATATATTTTAAAGAAAAGAAGAAAAAAAATTCTTTTTCTTACTAGCGCGTGTAAAATTGTAAAAATGTACAACTTCTAATTCTTTTTACTCATTTGGCTAAACTAATATACTGATGTATGAATTCTCTTTACTGATGGCCTAATGGCCGATGCATATTGTATTTTGACTTCTGGAAAATTGATACCACTATTACCAGCTATTGCTACCTTATTACCACTATAAATTACGAGGTAGGTATATACTGAATATGTATACTACACATATAAAGAGCAGATTCTAATTGTATTTTTATACTTAAATTTTAGAAGAATTCATATAACAACATTTTTTTTACTATTAAAAGGAGATTGTTCGACTAACAAGGTTCCAAATATGACAGTTCAAAATTAAATGATGATAAGATGTGTATAAATCTCTGCTATTATTATAATATGTAGAATTGCATCGAATTGCATCCTTTGGTATATAGTTTTCTAATTAACAGCAGTTCATAGTTTACTTTGTAAGGTTAAATTTTTCTGTAGTATATGTTTTACAGAGTTAATGTTACATTATTATCTATTGTTCTATTTACAGATTCAGCATTGTTTTCTTTACTGACTGTATAGCTATTTATATAATATCGATCATGGTATATTATCTTCATAGCATTTCTGCATTGGTCTTCTGCAAGCCAGAGCCGTATTTAAAAACTGTCAGGCCCTAAGTTTATAAAAGTATATGGAACCAGGTGGAATCCTTGTTCACCAAAAATTGTTTTTCGCAATTAAAAATTTTAAATCGGATGTAAAACTAATTTGAATTGATTCAAATAAAAATTTAATTTAAAAATATATTCTTTTTATCGAGAAACAATATTTTCTTATAAGTAAATTGTTAAATAGCCAATAACAACGATAAAATATTGCCTCAGCTCAGATTATACCAGAAACTTCATATGTGAACATTCATTATACTTTTTTATTTAAATAAAATACGATAATATACTTTTAGTGCGTATGTATAGATATTATAATTGTAGTCTTAGTGTAATGTGCCTGATTTTTATATGCGAAATTTATATAAAATCCGCCGAACTTAAATTAAAAATAAGTAAGAAAACCAGTGATGTTTGCGAGCATTTAAGATCAAAATTTTTTGCTTGAAATGCTATTCTTTCTTCGATTTTGATACAAAAAACTGATAATCATTATTTTGAATTTTAGAAAATAAATACAAAAGTTCAATCTTTCAAGATAGATTGAAGTATTTAGTAATTATCTATAGATTCGGTTCTATACTCGATAAAATATTTTTTGAAAGAAATATTTTCTTTAAAAAAATATATAGAAGAAATGTTGAGCTATGTTGCATAATTTTTTGATACTGACATTTATTCAATTAAAATTAAAAATTGTACTTATGTTGACTGTTCTGAATTAAATTAATAAATATTTTTATCGGTCTTACAGTCTTTATAATATAATATATTAACTAAAAAAATGACAGCGAGACTGTCTTTGTTTATTGTCACCGCCGAAGAATCCGAAATAGAACTTATTAATACAATAAATTATATTAAAAATTAAAAATTAAAAATAAAATAAAATTAATAATAATATAAAATAAAAATTATAAAAACAATATTCTATGTTAGTAAAGGACAAAAGTTAGTAAAAGACTGCCACCACCACCTTAAATTTAGATTCACCTTTGGTGTCCGACGTTTCGAACCGCTACGGTTCATCCTCAGGAACTGAACTGGCATTTATTCAAAAAGAAGAAAATATATGCTTTAAAAGCATTTGGATGTATTTCTATAATGTGAATGAATTTCAATTAAATTTTAACTTAAGATAATTTTGCAGTCGGTCTCGACACTTTAATTTTAAATAAGTTAATATTTATAAACAAACGAAAGTATAGTTATCAATAAAAAGAACATTTTGTGAACTATATTTTATTTTTCGGTATCTACTGTAATTAAATTGAACTATACTGTTTTTAAGATGACGAAGAGGAAGAAAGGAAGTGTATTAGGTGAAAGGGTAAATGAAGATAATTGTATAACATGAGATATGTTTTTGAAATACTTTATTTGTAATTGTTGTATTCGAATATCAGAAAAAAAAGAAATGTAAAAGCTGCTTAGAGACTTTTGTAATACAACTTCTTGTAAAATTCCGCAGTATTATCAAGTGACTAGGAAATAAAAGAGCGCAGCTTAAACTTATACACCGAAATTGGTTTACATAAAATGAAAGTAAAATTCGTTCGTCTTTTCATTCGTTATTACATTAATCAGATATGTGTTTAGGCACATCGTTGGTCTTCTTGTTTCTTTTTACAATGATTCGCATCGTTGCTCATTTAATTTTGATTCAACTTAGAATAGTTCGTAAAAACATTATGCCAGTAAAAGTTTAAAATAAAAACGAATGAATGCGCAATAATTAGTTAACATGAAATCGGGTATAAGGGGGGATATTTCTTTTCACAGGTTGATCGGCGTTGTTTTTCTTTGTACCGATAGAATTCCACTTTATTTTCCTTCTATGCATATGTATACCCCTCCTTTAGTCAATTATATAAATATATGACGCTTTCAATTTG
>JACCIC010000196.1:485000-495000 GCA_018907035.1 Sycobia sp. Sy_11 | reverse complement strand
ATTTCGCGTATAGCAAGAATATATATATATATATATATATATATATATATATATATAAACCAATGATTGGTAATGTAATTTTTTAACGAGAATGTTTCAGTTTTAAATATATTTGATAAGATATGCCATTTAAATTGCGAAACACACCTGTATAATACATATTGTGCAGAAACAAAAAGTTAGGTAAAAAAAGTACTTAAGTTGGGCATTGTATAGAACGTGGTTATTAAAAATCCCTCAAAAGCTCTTTACTTCCACCTCGTATTTTATATATATATATATATATATATATATATATATATATAGGCGTGAAAGGAAGCGAGCTGCAGGAGCCCAAGCCGCGATGATGGAGTAGTCCATCCGCAGCGTATTTCGTTCCCATATAGGACTCCGCCCTGAGCACCGGCGCGACGGGCGGAAACCAATTTATACACTTTTAACTTCGGGCTACCCACCTCCTCTATATATATAATACACAATAATGCAAGCTTGCGCGCGCTGTTCGGTTTCCAAAATTCCGTGAACGAGGAGGGAGAGAAATATACAACTCTTGAGCCGGAAAACTCCCCGGGGGGTGGGGGGATCCCCGCGAGGATGATGAATATAGCATTTTGGAGAGACGGATTCGGAGGTTCGGGAGAAAACGGCGGTACAGTTCGAGCAAAGGCAACCACTTCGTTCACTCATGCTCTCTCTCTCTCTCTCCCTCTCTCACCCCCCTCTATCTATCTTTCTCCAGGCATTTTTCGACTACAACCCTGCAGGTATCACCACCCAGGTGTGCGACGGTTGGTAGAGCTATATATAATACTATATCTGTCTACAATACACGAGGGAAAGTGTATAAGCAGCTTTATCGACAGCTTTTTATTACGTTTTGATCAGTATGAAATTTATAATAAATTTTCTACTAGAAATAGTCAATACATAGTACAATTTTCTACTGTTTTATATATAAATATGAACTCTTATGTATATAAATATAGTAAACAAAGTGCCTTTTTCAATAATTTTTCCTCAATTTCATTGAAAATTAAACACCTGCCCTGTGCAAGCTTCTTTTTACATATAAATCGCCCCATAAAATATTTTGCGTCTCCGCTCAATACCGAAGTAAATAAGCAAAGAGAGAGAGAGAGAGAGAGGGCAGGTAGATAGCAAAGAGAGGGATTAATAGATTTAGAGAAACCTTATTTTTTTCAGACGTATTTTTAATTAGTAGTAGCTCAGCCACAGCAGACGCACTCATGCGTCCCTCTAACACGACGCGGAATAAGGCAGGAGCACACGAGCGTGAGAAAAACCCATGCACGCGCGATGTCGTACACATACGGTGTGTGTGTGTGTGTGCGCGCGCGCGCGTGTAAGAGTTTAGTCCACATAATCGATAAAACGCACGGCATACAAAAGCGGGAGAGGGGGGTGAGGGGAACGCCTACACTCGTGTGCGGCTCAGTCTCTCATTTTGGTCATTGAACCGCGGACTCGGAGCCGAGTTGGAGAGCACGAGCGGAGCGTTTACAACATATACAGACATATGCGGGGAAGCTATAGGTGTTCCTCCAATCTCCCTCCCTTTTTCGTATATGTATATGTATTATACGCGAATGCGCGTCCTCTCGTTATCTCTCTCCTTCTCGCTACAATGCATGCACGAATATATACACGCACGCGCACGCACAGACACGTGCGCATACACAAAACTTATACGCAGGGATACAGGCGCCGATTAATTCCCGCGCGCTTACGTGCGCGTGTGTATTATTTATGCGTAAGCGTGAAACGCACGATGCGCGCGTATCTTCTCTCCATATCTCTTTATCGACCGTTTTCAATGCCGCACGCGGCGGCGGCGGCGGCGGCGGCAGCGGCAGCGCTTCTTCCTCCTATATTATTTTGCCCCGTCACTTTTATTTAGTCGCATAACATATGCGTATTATAATACGGCATGTGTCAGTTAAACGGCGCCGAGCTTACACGCGCGTCCTTGCGCGCTTTTCAGAGCGTGTCGAGCTTTTCGGCTTTCTCGTATGCCTCGGACATATATATATATATATATATATATATATATATATATATATATATATATATATATATATATATATAGAGAAGAGAGAGAGAGAGAGAGAGAGAGAGAGTGAGTGAGAGCGCGAACAATAATCACGCGTGCATGTAGAAAAAGCGCGTGTCACAGCTTATATGGAAAATATATAGCATGGTTTAACACGTGGATTAATAGGAGCCTTCTTTCGTATAGCCGTAAGGTCGCCGCGAGCTTTTTCCATCCACGTATACGTGAAATTCATAAAAATTTATATAAAGCAGCAGTTCAAGTCCGCGAACGCGTTTGATCGTCTCGGATCGTCGAGTTGTGCCGATATCGCTGTTCCCCGTTGGAGCAACGTCGAAGCTATCCGCCCCTCCCCCCGCCACAATGTTTACAAACAACGGTTCGACGCACATCTCGACCCGCGCGCAACTGTTCGTACGTACCTTACATAAGGCATTTAATCATTTAATTAATTGCTCTTGAAATTGCCCGATCGACTCGGAAGATTGGAATGTAGGAACGCGTCAAACTATTTGAACAACGCGAACGCAACTGTCGTACCAGTAAAATTTTTGACAGCCATTAAAATATATAAAGTTTCAGTTCAAAAAATTATCCATGTTTTTTTTTTTTGTATTAAATAATAAAAGTATTATTATAAAATGCAACGACTTCGCTATTTATGACAAAATCCAATAGAACTCAAATCCTGCCTCTTGTTTCAGTCCTTTTTATTTACACTTATCTATCTCGAATTGAGTTAGATAAGAAAGCATACAAAATTATACGCCAAATAGAAAAATTCCATAAGTTCGTCGCACCGCAAAGAATCCCGTCTACATTTATAACGCAATATACAATCTGACTCTCGCGAGCAATTTACAATCCTATCCCCATATAAATATTCTCAATTGCATGCGTGCTCGAAAACAACTGTTTTAAAATTATTTTTTTAGTTATTACACAGGCACGTGTCCGTAATCTATAAATAACCGTTGCTCTACGTCCGGTGAAAAATATATAGGTTTGCGGGCCAGTAATTCTCTGAAGGAAAACCCCTACAAAAAAATCCCCTCGACGGAGGAAAAGGGAAAATACCACCGCGACATTCGAATGTATTTTTAAGCATAGATCGTCCTTCTGCACTAATATATAGATGTATTATTATATACGCGTGGCACCAAAAATTTATAGCCGTAAAAATTTACGTGTACATCATTTATACATACTCATCGCGTCCTGTAACATAGGGTCTATAATATATAATATACATGCGCGCGTGCGTGCGTGCGTGCGTGTGTGTGCGTGAAAATAAATACTACGGACTACGGAGTGCGGTTCGTGCGAAGCGCAGCAGAGGACGACACGCCGAACTGCGGGCTATGCGCTGTGCGTTATGTTGTTACAGCTGTTGCCAAGGGAAGACAGAAGCAGAGGTAGAGAGAGGCAGAGAGAAAGAGAGAGGGAAGTGAGTGCAAGATATTTAGTGGCCTTACTCTCTCTCTCTCTCTCTCTCTCTCTCTCTCTCTCTCTCTCTCTCTCTCTCTCTCTATCTATATATATATATATATATATATATATATATATATATATATGGAAGTACCGGCCCTTCATATACTTCAGGTAAGACTATTTGATCGAACCCGACAAAATTTAAAGCCTACACTCTATATATAACATGCGGGAGGATCTATATATAAGGCAAAAGCGGAAATAGAACAAAGTCGTTTCTCCCTTTTTGACTTCTTCTTTTGGTACACAATATAATAAAGGCTTATGGATTATGGTGTTATATGTCAAATTCGAGTTATTTATATTGCTTTGGGTTAACCACTATGCTCTTCTGTATATATATATATATATAGGTTCATGGTACGTTAAAAATTTATTCCTTTAAACAGCCTGAAGCGTCCAGTTTATTAGTACGTATTATACGAAATATAATACTATTCCATTGCAAAAAGAAAAACTATTGAACGATATAAATAACCGAGACAGCCGGAAGGAACTATGGTAATACTATATAATTGGCTATATTTTCCACGTATCATATATATGATATACATTGAAAAATCATGCTCGCTTTTCCCGCCTGAAAAGCCAAAAAAAAGTTAACTCGAAGTTTCTCTCTCAACCACCACGTTTTTCTTATAGTATACCTACGCACACTGTATGGATATAATATATATATATATATATATATATATATATATATATATATATATATATATATATATTACATATTCGATAATCTAATGTATATTTCTGTTTGCTCCAACTGCCCACTTTCCTGCCGCAGTTCATCAGTGCTTAATGCTTATACGTGTATAACGTATATATGGAATGTCCAGGAGATAATGCGAGAGAAGAGAGAGAGAGAGAGAGAGAGAGAGAGAGAGAGAGAGAGAGAGAGAGAGGAGCGGATATAGAGGTGTGGAACGGTTTAATACCGGAAGTCTCGGACGTGAATTTATTATAGTAGGTTTAGTTTATAGTGTATACACATATAGTGTATATATAGGATTTAGAGACGCCGATGCCGACGCCAACGCCGCGACGCCGACGCACGAATAGATAGCATTTCTCGACTTCTCGTATATCTACTTATATATATCATTGAAATACGAAATGTATATATATTTAAAAGATTATCTCTGTCCCTGTCTCTCTCTCTCTCTCTCTCTCTCTCTCTCTCTCTCTCTCTCTCTCTCTCGCACGCTTTCATTATCGTATTATGTATATAATACTGTCTATATAATTAACGATACATTATCGCCCATGCGATTTATTCACGCGTAAAATTTTAAAAGCCTCCCGGTATATAAATTCTAGTATATATGTATCTAGTTCTAACGTACGAACTCGTCCCTGGGTATTATTTTGAATGTACACATTATTTTTGAACCAGACCAACTGGCCAGTCGAGGAGAGTACATTATATATATATAATATGATATGATATGGCATCATCGTCATACTTATTTTCTAAAATTCCACGCAGGAATAAACAAAGTTATTCTCGAAATACCTACAAATAGGTAGACTGTGTGTATATAGACACTGGGGTTTGCCAAAATGATCGTTCTCTCTCTCTCTCTCTCTCTCTCTCTTTCTCTCCGATTCTGTACGATAATATACAAATAAATATCTACGTATCTATACATATCTTTTTATTTCGTTTCGTGGGGAAACTTTACCGAGCGTATATAAGGGCCGAGCGATACATAACGGGAAGAGGAGGGAAGCGGGGTGAAAGAAGCGCGCGGCATGCAGACGCGACGGTATTTTGCAATCGGTGCCAGCCGGGGCGTGAGTGCTGTTTTGAGAACGAACCGAGCAAGCCGTCTACAAACTGATAGCTATAGAACAATTCAACAACAGAAGGAGCTCGTAGAAGGTAGAGAGAGAGAGAGAGAGAGAGAGAGGGGGGGGGCGAGGAAAGGACGATCTCTAATCTAGGAGACGATCTGACGAGTTGGCAGACGGCCGATAATCCCCCAAACCGCCCCAGACCGAACGCCTATATAGGGTGAGATGAAAGAGAGGGAGAGAGTCGAGCAGGTTTCGCGTCCGCTGTAATTTTAGCTTTCATTGCTGGAATAAGGCGTAGGGTAGAAACTCGGAACTATCCGCGAACTATATACACGCCGTGCTTGTATATAGTTCTGTATTTGAGTATATAGCTTGTATCTTGAGTTCTCTCGACTTCGACGCCTGTCATTATTGTACGTATGCGCGTACAACAATAATAATGCATTACTCGCGAACTCGAACTTGCGGCGCACATCAGCAGCGACAACGAGCGTCACGGCGTCACAATACGTCGAGGCGTCATTTCTTGTATATTTATGCATGCCTCTCTCTCTCTCTCTCTCTCTCTCTCTCTCTCTCTCTCTCTCTCTCTCGTATATATAAAATACATATATATAAAATACATATTCAACGAGTAGGAGACAGGGGAGGGGGGGAGGGACGCGCGGGTGTGTGAGAGGAAGTTGCTCTCGCGTTTATACGAGTCCCATCCCGCTTTTGCCTACGTATAAAACGCGGCGCGGAACATCGTCGAAAACTGTCGACGATGCGGCTTGTTGTAAAACGCCGTTCTTCTATTTCAGCGGGCTATTGTTTATAATGTAGTGTCGATCGTGAACGCGCGCGTGCACTCGCGCCCGACGTGCAACACGGCAACATTGCGCAACGGAAACGACAGGGAGCGCAATAATATATATATATATAATCCCGATGCAGAAATTCGCCGGCTTCAACGTATTTCAGAAACTGTAATGTATTGTACAGTTATTGCATTGTATATTATAAGTATACCGCGTAATATCATAGAGACAAATTGGCTAGTTTGCGTAATGTCGATAAATGGATATAGAGAGTCGGCAATCTCTGAATAATACTCCTCCAAAATCGTGCAAGAGTATACACACTTCTATACTTTATAAGCTTTAGTCGGGATTTATTTCTGATACATATACAGCGAACGCCGTGCTCTCGACCCCGTCGCGAATCCTGCCTTCCTCACCTTCCTTGAAAAGCGAAAACTCGCTTTCGCCTTAACCCCTTCCCCCTTCGAGCGAGTAATTACGCTGCGCCGATGCCAAGAAAGTTGACCCAGACGAGAGAGATATAGTTAAGAGTGAGAAGGGGGAGAGGGGGGAGAGGCGAGTAATGTTTCCACACGTGTGTATTATATATATGCATATTTTATATATATATATATATATATATATATATATATATATATATATTATGCGCATACATGCATGCACATAACACGGGCGCGTCGTGCGCACACATACGTGCACGTATACACAAGAATATATGCAAAAATATCGCGGCTCGGCTATTAATAGCATCGCCGCGGCGAATGGCGGGGCGTCGCCGTCGTCGGCCTGCGAGCACTTTGCCCTCGTAGCGCGGTTACACACACTCACACACACACACACACACACACACACACACACACACACACACACACACACACACACACAAATACACCATTTATAATGGCAGGGAGTAGCAGGAACGAGCGCCAGGCGCGCGGGCATATTACGAATATTTCGAGGTCGCGCGTGCGCGGCTCGCCGCAGGGCCGCGCGCGCGCGCGAGGGGTCGCGTTTTTCTACACACATTAAGGATAATACAAGGAGCGATGTATTATTTACTCCGGTTTCGTTATCGTGCCGTTATTATTGCCGTTCGGAAGATACGAGAAGGTGCGCGACGGGTCGTCGTTCGCCCGCTCACTCCCGAGGCACGCTAATGTATACCCCCCCCCCGCCCCGCGGCCGATCGACGATCGAAATCGGGCATTCGACGTACGCGAGCGCGCTCGTCGCGCGTCGCCGGATTTTTGTTTTGCCGCGCGCGAGGGCACGTCGCACGCGCCGATCGTTCGCACGGAGAGACAATAAAGTGCGCGTGGTAAGTTTCGCGAGTCGTTTATAGATATATACGCGTGGCTGCGAGCGGGAGAGAGAGTGCGATAGAGGCGCCGAGGCGAAGTATAACGGTGCTGGTATTGGCATGGTGTACCTTTTACACACACACACACACACACACACACACACACACACACACACACACACACATATATATATAGCCGATAATGCCCCCGACGACCGCGTGCCAACGATTGGGAAGGCGTTTATTATTATTTAGGTCGTTCAGTCGTGGCATAGAGGCGTGTTTGTGTGTTTGTGTGTTGTGTGTGTGTGCGCGTACCATGCGGCCGTTTACATATACGAATAGGCGTCTGGCACGGCGAGCGAAAGCCGCTCGATATGCATACATAATGCGTATAATTTTTGTATACAGGCAAGACACGAGTCACGTGCACCGAAGCCTATTTTCGTTGAAAAAGATTGGAACGGTATATATATATACATAATATGCGAAAAGTTCGTGCGGGATTTTTCGTATCTATAATAATATACGTATGTGTAGACACAGCACATGTCCGGTAACCATACGCGAATAAATAAAACGGCGCGCAGCTTGTACTAACACGTTGCCGCGTTAATACAAATCCATCCCACCTACTTCCTACTCCGGCAAGGTCCCGTCTTTTGCCAATATTTTGACGATTAAGATACACACCGGCTCTGTTTACAATTTGAACCGAGAGTGTGACGAATTTTCGCGCCTTCCGAGCGACGACGACGACGACGACGATAACGATGCGCGGTCGACAATTGATATTTTTCGTTTATCCAGTAGGCCCGGGTGTACGCGCGTGCGTTTATCGGTCCGTCCCGAAGCGTGCAAATTCTCAGATATATACGCATACGGAGCGATTTGTACACACGGATATTTTCGAAAACACTCGGTCCCGTACCGTATGCACGTACAGTGTTTTTATATGGGACGCATCGTAAACGTAGAGAGCGCAGAATGTATGGATCGCGCGGCCGGCGCGGGTTGCTCCGCGCGATTTGTAGACGGAGCTGCGAACGTAAAAAAAAAAAAATAAAAAAAAATAAAAAATAAAACAACTGTACACACCGCTGGCCATATACGCACAGTCGTGCCCGAGCCTCCGCGTATCCGCGCCTAGGACGCGCGTTTCGTACATTATGTATAATATATGTACGCGTGCCGATAACAGCTCCCGAGGTGTTTGGCCCCGTTTCGCCGGCCCCGATCGCTCCGATACGATCCGCATTAATATCGTACTGTGTGCGATATATGAGAGCCCGCCCCTCTCCGCAATCCGCCGACGATTTGTTAAAAGACACGGCCCGATCTCTCACGATGCTCGACTCGACAGAGAGGGGTGAGGGGGGAAGAGAGAGAGAGAGAGAGAGAGAGAGAGAGAGAGAGAGAGAGAGAGAGAGAGAGAGAGAAAGCCTGCCGCGATCTATTCGCATCTATATCACAGATTGTTTAATTGATTCCCTTGTTGTACGTAAGGCGATAAGGTATACGATGTGTGGGTGTGTATGTATATAGAAAACAGTGTTCGCGCGCCAGTATAATATGTAGACATAAGGGGGCAATGTCACACTTCGGCCGCGTGCGCAGAGCAAAAGCGTTCCGCGCTCCCGCGGGCGATAAGTGGAGCGTGAAATGGCGAAACGATGTCACAATTCGCTCGAGAATCGAAGAGGGCGATATATATATATATATATATATATATATATATATATAAAATAAAGAAATGCAACATGCGTGGTGCATTGCGTCTAATGCACGAGGTCAATCACGATGCATACGCATATATATATATATATATATATATATATATATATATATATATATACTACGTGTATACATACTGTATAAACGAAGTTTTGGTTCGATCCGTCTCCATGCCGGATTTTGATTTTACGCGTTTCGTTTACGTGCCTATAGACTTTGTGCAGGAGGGGAATATTTTGCGAAACGACGACGGCGGTCCGCCTCGAAGAAAGAAAAAAATAAAGTTCCTTCGGCCTTCCGCGAATTGTGTTCCCTGCTTTCTTTTTTTATTTATTTATTTATTATCGAATCCTTTTTTGGCCCTCTTTCTCTATACAAATACTTTTTTTTTTTTTTTTTTAATTTATACAGACGATTCTCGGAACTTTTATAATACACTCGGCTGCTCTTTTCATCCGAGCTCGAGGTTAAACCCAAATTTCCATATTGGTGATAGACGCGCCGCTAGACGTAAAAAAACAAACTCTAATACATGCGCCCCCTTTTTTTATTGTAATTTCAGTCGTCGGCGAGATTCTCTCTCTCTCTCTCTCTCTCTCTCTCTCTCTCTCTCTCTCTCTCTCTCTCTCTCTTCCATAGAATTGATAAGAAAGTTGAGAGAAAAGATTTTCAACGCAAACTGCGTCTGTCCTTTTGCGCGCTGCTTCGACTATACAGCTGCGACGATGATAATTCAAGTATCGTATACTTTAGCACGTATATAGTCGTCTCGTAAAAGTTTCGAACGAAAACTTTTACGAA
>JACCIC010000196.1:417500-482500 GCA_018907035.1 Sycobia sp. Sy_11 | reverse complement strand
ATCGGGGGAAACCGTTGCTTGGGACGACCGTCGCGACTAAACGCACCCGTGTTTCTGCGCATTTTATCACGTTCTACGTGTACACGTAATATACCGCTTCCAGTTCTACCATAATTTTATTCGCATCTGGTATATTTATATGCAAGAGAATATAATTTACCAGACAACGAGGCCTGTTGCTCGAGGTTACGTCTCATCTTTAGACAGAAATCCGTTGAAATTTGGGGGTTCTGCTGCTTCACATGTGTACACACAATATTATCGTATACGTGGATACAACAATGGCACACTAATCAAATGTAATGATACGCGCGTACGCCGGTATAAACATCGAACTTAGGAATAATTATCGTGCACTTTCAATGAGTTATAATCATTGAGAATTGGCAAACAGCAATAATTGTAACGTTAAGTGTGTTTATGTTTATGTAATATATACTTCCTTTTCATGAGTTCGTTTAATTTTCACGTGCAAAAACTTTTTATAGATATGCTCAAAACAGACATATTAGTCAAATGACAATATTGTGACTTTACGAAACTGTTGCGCTTTCAAAGTTTTCGAAGCCATGATTTTATACATCGTATATTATAACATTTAAACAATAGCGAGCAAAGTTGAGGTTTGTAATCGGCTCTTTCTCTCTGAGTCTCTCTCTCTCTCTCTCTCTCTCTCTCTCTCTCTCTCTCTCTCTCCCATACACACACATTCACACAATATTGCAAAAGTGAACAGTTTCGATATTATGCAAGGCGCCGTGATGTTAAAAGTATCCTATATATATATTATAACTGCGCACGATTCTAAAGTTAAGAGCCGATTTATCGACAGGCGACTTCGATGAAGAGAGTACGTGCATGAAGGGAAAATAATCGGTTTACTGATGCGTATTAACGAGCTGCTTAAAGAATCGCGATCGAAAGAGGGCGAGAGAGAGAATGAATGAACGAAAACGGATAAATCGGCTTGTTGTTACCAAGGGGCATCAAACATGAAAAATAAAAGAATGATCCAAATTGCGGCGGGCCGTTAATATATATATATATATATTATATATATGAACAGTGCTCTTGAAGGATGGGTTCATACTGCCAGACATACGAATTTTGAACATTCCGTACCACGGACTGTTTCAAGATGAAATTGATTTACTTTTAGATTTCAAAAAATCTAATGATTTTTTGATAGTAATTGAATAGAGGTAAATGCAAAAAAAAAAACAAAAATTTGTTTGGTTTGGTTAGTACATAATAATATATATTGTTGGCCAAGTTTTAACAATTATATCTCACTAACAAGCAAATGAAACAGCAAAGAATATTTAAAATTTTCAATAATTTGGTGGTACGACGTGTTCAAAATTGTAAATATTTTTTTTCTCTCAGCCTTTTAAGCCTTAATTTTACATTCTATTACATTTTCCATATGATTGAAAAATTATAATTATCTGAAATTTGACGAACTACTAGTCGAAAACCACGTAGAAGTTAATAAAAACAAAATAATATTCAGTTCCTGTGAAAAGCCAGGGCGAGGGGGGGGGGGTGGTGATGTAGCCGGAATTGATACATAACTTTTCTTCGCATTCGACCTCTGTGCTGCGACAGTGGCGTTCTCGAGGAACTACTCCGGAGAGAAAGAGGCGCACATACATAGAGAATATGATAGAGAACAAGCAAGCAAGCAAGCAAGAAAAGGAACAAACATTAAAGAAACATTGACCAACCTGATCGTTGTACAACGTGTACTGGGGCGGTGGTGTGTTGGGCGGCGGATAGGGCGGCGGAAATTGCCAGACGAATGGATCGTTTGCCCCGCTGACGGCGGCCGTTGTGCTGCTGCTGCTGCTGGTGGTGGTGGTGGTCGTCGTGCTCGTGTTATAGACGGCCGTACCCCCGTTGGTCTCCTGGCGCGCCGTCGTCGTCTGCGTCTGCGTCTGCTGCGTCGTCCTCTCGACGACGGTGGCGCAACCGTTGACGACGGCCACGCTCCTCTCGCACTGCTGCTGCTGCTGCTGCTGCTGCTGCTGGACGCAGCAGGAGTCGACGGTGGTGGTCGACACCGAGAGCGCGGGATTTATTATACCGCCGGCCGACAGTCCGACCACACGGTCGACCTCGTCCTCGTCCTCGTCGCCCTGGTGGCGGCGCTGGCGACGCAGGCGGTGATCGTGGGCCGCGGAGAGCTGGAGCTGTGGGGCGCCGCACTGGTGCACCTGGACGGATTCCGGGTGAACGGCGTTGCCGACGACGACGCCGCCGGCGTGATGATGATTGTTGTGATGGTGATCCTCGCGCTTGCGCAGCTTGCTGCGAACAAGCCGGATGGCTATCATCGTGCCGTTGCTCCCGACCATCCTCTTGTACTTCAGGTACAGCCTCGTGAGCTTCTTGGCCGCGTCGGCGGGAATTTTCGGGCCGTTCGTTGCCAGGGCTGCGACTCGCGGACGTGGCCCGCGAGGCAACTCTTGCGCTTGGGGTGTAGAAAGAGGGGGGTGGGGTGGAATAAAGGGTTACAAAAAACCGAGAAAAGCCGGCGACCTTACGAGAGGTGTCGCGGTGGCTTTTATAACCTTTGTTTTATATGGGGGGGGGGGAGCACTGAACGACCGAATGACTCTTTTCTTATACCTCTTTTCCTATATATTATATATTTGATTTCGCTAGATGTAGTCTAGTTTAAAGCTTGTTTATTTTATTTTTTATATGTACATATCACTTTAGAAATTTCTCACACACAGATACACAGTCACACTATATATATATACATATATATGATCGGTGGGGCTTTTTGTTGTTGTGTAGTTGTAAAACTGACGCGTTGCAAGTAATCGTTCCGCACTCGCGCACTTGGTGGAAAACAGCCAACGACGAGAACGGTTCCGATACGTGTATATAGAAACCCCCTCACGAATCACTTTTCATACGCAACGTATATATATATATATTATTTCTTTTTATTTTTCTGACTAGCTTCGTGGACGCTTGATTAATTCTATTTTTTTTTCTTTTTTAAAATAAATATATACACACACAGCACAAAATTTTTTTTTAGATTACGGCTCTTCGGAGCGGCGACGGCCAGTAAACGGTGTTCTCTCTCGCTCTGCTTCTCACTCTCTCTTTCTCCCTCTGCCTCGGCGAAGACGAAGAACGAAAAACGGCCCCGCGCTCGGCGCGCCAAGGTGTCACATCGGAACGGGCGGCTTGTATCGGGCGAGGAACGCAGCTTCACGAATTCACCTCTGCTACAGGATCGCCTCGACGCCGAACGACTCGGTGCGCATCGCCACGGGCGCCTTCGGTGCGTGAACGCCGGAGAGACTTTCCTTCGCTCGTCTCTCGCGCCTTTGCCGACGACAAGCGTGTGTTATTGAGCGCGCACAGCAACGGCGACCAGCTGCCGGGGCTTCGGTGGAGAAGAGAAGAGCGACGAAGGAGAACAAGAAGAGCAGGATGAGGAGGAGGAGGAACGGTAGGCTGCACGCGGCAGCGCCCGCCCCGTTATAACGTGCACTCGCTGGAACCGCTCCGAGTGCCTCTCTGAGCCGTTGGCCCGTGCGCGAGCGCCTCTTATAACCGTATAAACCGCGGCGCTCGCCGCGCGGTGGCGCGCCGCGCGCGGCTGACGCTTCGTCTGTATATACATATATATATATATATATATATATATATATATATATACGTGCGTGTGCATAGGTAGCAGCAGCGGCGGCAGCGGCCGAGCTGCTGCTACGAGCTGCCACGAGCTGACGTCAGGCGGCCGCGTGTGCCCGATGCCTGGCTGGCTGGCTGGCTGGCTGGCGAGGAGCGACGAGCGATACGCGAGATATTGCGGATTGTAAAGCGCGTCGCAGGACCGAGTTTGGACGCGGGCGATCCGCATATTTTTTACATATATATAAACACATACCGGGAACGGTTGTATTGTATGATTAAGCATAGATAATATTCGAAGGGGGGAGAGAGAGGCGCCAGAGTGAAAGAGATCGAACGAGCGCCGCCGGCGGTTATTAACGATGCGCCGCTATGCCTGGTGATAATGATCGTGACGAGGATGATGATTATGATGATGATGATGCATCGTCCGAGTCTTACAGTGTTGCAGGAGCGTTGCGCGCTGCAGATCAGTCATAGAACGTTGAAGGAAAGCTTCGTCCCCTCCCCACCCTCATTCGACGGTTTTTTTTTTGCTTCTTTCTAATCCGATCTATGTATTAGGCCCCGACGAAGGGAGGTAGAAAGGGAAGTGGGACGGGGGCGAGGAAAAGATCATGGTTTTTTTTTCTGCGAGGAACGCTTGGAAGCCCAGGGGCGCCAGAATGTCGAGTATATATATATATTGAGGTAAAATTTTTCGAAGAAAATGTGGCGTCGACCTAAAGCGGTCTTTTTTTTCTTTCAATTTTCATCAATTCTGCAATTGTGATTTCTTACACATAGAGCATATAGGCTCAGATATACTAAAATAAAAAAGAAATGTATATCGCGATTGAAGAAATCTATTGACTATTCTTCAATTAGACATCTGTGGAATATACAGTGTTACTTCAATGCATTGAAAGTTGAGTACATATTTTTAATATGTGCAATTGAAATCATGTATTAAATACATTGTGATTATATATATATATACACAGACATATATAAATTTTTTGTTATTTTCTGGTTTATTCAGCAGAATTGAATGAATATGTTAATCTATAGAAAATTTTTTTAGTACTGAAAAATGAGAATTTTTTCCCGATTTACTTGATTACGAGGAAATGTTAAACTAGCATTAGCATCACTGAGCAAATTTTTATAGTAAAGATTACAATAGTATTCAGTAATTAAATGCAGTCTGAGGAATTTATCATATTTTCTGGAACATTTTACCAGGGCCCTATATATAATATTATATATATATATATATATATATATATATATATATATATATATATATATATACACACATTATATAGGGGTGATTTACAAGTATGTGCGCGTATTATCCGATTAGGGAAGTTATACCATTTCGGCCACAGAGTGCAGAAAAGTGCACTGGGAAAACCCATAATTCCAACAAGTCAAGGCAGGATGCGAAGGTGTGAGCGTATAATAATCCAGTAGAATAACAGGGATTTCGTTGGATTTTGAACAGGCATGGATTTGTAATCTCACTAAGGCTTTTGAACTATTATGCTTTAGTTTCTCGAACGCAAATTTTGCGGCTACAATGCCGAGAAAATGGTAAATAATCCATTATTAAGAAATATATCCTATAATATATAAATTATATATATTATATTATATTAAAGATATTGAAACCAAGACTGTTTCGATGAAAATTACAATGCCATGTATTATTTAAACATCTTTGAAGAATACTCGGTGAATTCGCGAGCTTTTTTAATAGACGCAAAGAACAAATGTTTCCCACGTTGAACGAAACGCAAGAAGTTGTTAATTAAGAAGTTAAAATCATTGTTATATAGTGTACGCATTATATTATATATAATATTTTATATTAGGTTCATTAAGTTAGATCGTAATAATAATAATTATTATTTGATATATAATCGAGGAAATGAAGCGCAACAATTGCATTTTTATTACTTAAATAATTTGATCTGCTGTGTTACTTAAATAGTTTTTTTTCTTTTACCTATTATCGATATCTATATATATGTATATGTATATATATATATATATATATATATATATATATATATATATATATATATATATATATATAAATATAACGTACGCCCTCGAATCCGAATTCACTGCGGCAAAGAGAAGAAGAGGAAGCGCGGGAGAGGAAGAAAGAAAGAGCTTCGCAAATCATCCTGTATTATATATATATATATATATATATATATATATACATGTGATGTGCTATTATAAAAGAACCCGGGTATACAGAGACCGAGTTCCTTCTCTCGCTTTTTTACTTGCCCGTCTCGGCGTTTTTATTTTTTTTTTCTTTCGCGCTCGCCGCCGCCCCTCCCTTTTTTATTATCCTTTTTCGTCGTATTCTTTTTGTCCCCCACGCCCGTGCTCCGTTCTGTATAAACCCCCTTTTTAGCGGTTCGTGCGCCAGCATTGCGGGACGCCGCGGTGCCGGTATATATCTAATATATTTAATACGTTATCAGATATACATGTAGATAATAATGAGGTCAAATTTTGAAAGAAGCATAGTATTTTTTAGGGTGTATAGAGCTGCATTTTTTACGTATTTATATATATATATATATATATATATATATATATATATATATATATATAGTCTTTACGTTATGAATCGTGCTCTTATATTCGTTGGATCCAAAGCAAAGACGAGAATATTATTATCAAAGATGAGGAGATGTATGTAATCAAAAATTAGCTGATTAAGCCGAATTTAGGCCGATATTTCGGGATATGTGGAAAATGGTCAAGTTAACGTTTATAATTCAAAATATTCTCTTAAACTTATCGGCATACACGGTAAAGTATTATTTCGAAACATGGTAATTTCTTCATTGGAAGGGGGCAGTTACAACTAGAGCGAGGTATAGCGCGAAATGCAGTATTTTGTCTTTCCTCGATCGCATTACATTGATATTTATTGGCGCAAACGATGGATTTCTTTTTTTTTTGGTTTCAATTGTACTGTACAGATGCACCCGGAAACGTATCGGTGCACCCGCAATGTTCAATTGGGTGCAACTATGACTATGCTATAATTTTGCGCGAATTTCCCTGCTTTTTAGTTTTTAAAACCTCGCGCGCTATCTGCATACTGACGCTTTAAAGATCGTGATTTGAATTGAAAAAATATATTGGCCTCTTCGCAGTCTTATTTCAGATTGAAAGACAGTTTAAATTTTCGCATAAACTTGATTCATAGAATTGTATCGTTCAACCTATTGTACATTTACTTACACACATATTTTTCATTAGATATATATATATATATATATATATATATATATATATATATATATATATATTAATGACATGAGTTTTTTCAATTTTTTTTAAATAATTTTGACGTATGACGTCTTAAGATAGCGTTTAACTTTCTTATATATAGTTACATACCTGGTCTTACCCCAGGATAATGAATTTTTTATCAGTTATATACATATATAATTATAATATAAATAAAACTAAATATATATATATATATATATATATATATATATATATATTTAATAGACGCTTACGTACTCATCGATTTCACCTTGCTACAATATTTAGTATGTAATTATCAAAATTGTGAATCTAGAACTGAATATCGAACGACCAATGTATATTATTAATTATGCATAAACGCTGAAAATACATCCGCGTAAAGGAGGAAAGTTTTATTTTGAAAAGGATCATCCAGGTTATATTAATTAATGGACGAGGCGCGTACGCGAATTCTATGATGCAGGCGGATGAATGCCCGAAAAATTACGCGTGCTTTTTTAAATGGACTCGTGCAATAATGAGCTCGTCTCAATCCTCCGTTTCTAATTTATTGCGATACGCGCGAAGAGTGAATTGAAAATTATCGATCCGCGGCGCGACGACGAAGCGTCGAGCGGCTCTCCGCGACCTCTTGGTCGCGCTCGGTCAAAATACGCGAGAAAGAAAACAATCCCGAATTCGTTGTTTTAATATTCAACCGGTATATGAGAATATTGTAGATTTAAAGGCATATGCGTATATTATGAAACTATAAATTACTTCCGTCAACGCGTTTATCTTGATAGTTATGGAAAATTATTAGATGACGTATTACTTTATTCGTCTAAAGCTTTTAATACTGCTTTTATGGAAATAATTAAGTGGAGTCATACACAGACACAGACACACACGAACGCATGTATATATCGATTATTACTCCGCTATTTTTAAAGTAAAATTATAGCTATTAGCGCGTCGTTTATGATTTTTAGCGCGGTCAACCCTGAGGTAAAATCCAGGGGCAAAGCCAGTACTACAATACAACGCCGACTTTATTATAATATGTTACGTTTCACTCGTTCGATAATGCCGAAGGGACGCGGGCGGTGTGATAATTCAGGGTATATTATATATAGATTTGTTTTAAATAGACACACTTCCAAACGCGTCGACAATAATATTAATAAAGACTCGCTGCAAATATGTAAGTCACGTGTAATACAATTTTATGCCGTTGTAACTGCCCGTACGACACGTGTAATTTTATATATGTATTGCGCGAATGACGGGATATGACGGATATATATATATGCGCATCGGTCGCGCACCGCACTGGGGAGGGGGGGGGGCATTAGGCTTAAGCAACGATTGCGAGGAAGCCGCACTGACTTCCGGACTAATTAAATTTCATGGTCGGATTATAGCTGATTTAAGACACGATACAACGCGTGTACATCTCGTATATCCATCTCTCCCAGGAAAAGATTTACATAAGGGCTTTTCCGCTTTTCGGGCTTTAAGCCTATAGCCCCCCCCCCCATCAACCTATAGATTTAGCGTCATCTTTATATTTGACTTGAGATAATGCTCCTTTAATATTGGGGTCATTATTATACTTTTCTTTTTAATCTATGCTTGAGATACTTGTAGCCTATGTACATGTGTGTGCTAAAAAAAAAAAAAAAAATCACTCTACTGAATCGAACCGTATAGGAAGATATGTATTATATATAGAAACTGTACGCAGTCAGAGCAGTGTAAGCCGATTAAAATGAAACATCTCAACTTAAAGCCTGTCAAAGCTATATAATGTAAAACTAAGTGAAATACGAAAAGAATTATGGAAAATATTCGCGGTCTCCTACAACGTATACGTAAACAAACATCCGCGTACAGTGGGACGCATATAGTTTATAAAATTGCCGGGTAATACGCGGATTGTCGCATTATCGCGAAGAATTAATCGATCTATTTATATGGCCGTTTAGCGATGAAATTCATACGAACAGAATTCGCCAGGAGATGCCAATTAAACGGTATATTTTTGAACTCGTGTATACATACGCGTGATATAACGGGAGAGGATCGACGAGCGTCGAGCTAAAGGTTACTTTATTTGCATAAGTAAACAAACGCGGATAATTAATCACGCAATGAATTTTGGCATCGACTGTCGCGTAATATCGAATCCCATCGTAACAATTCCATACGCATCCGTAGACGCGCGTGTATACGCATCGCGTACGGACAGCTTCGCGAGCACGTCATACATGCGTAACGTCTCGTAACGACCGCGCGTGTAACAACGGGTTACGATTACCCGGGGGCGCGATCGACGGGCGCATCGGCCGATCTGTCCGCGCGCCCACCCCCTCCCCCGGCGAATTTCACGCTCGGCTTTACAACCGCGATGCGGACAACGCGCGGAAAACCGATTGTTACGCGTCGTTTATGGATCTGTTACCTGCGTCAAGTTACGTGGGGGACCATTCTAATTATCTTGGTTGTATCGATGTCGCATTATGGACGATCGGCAGAATTCGTATGCGCGCCAAACGAACGAGATCAGTGTAAGTTATGTATAGGCGAGCCGAGGCACAATATTCACCGATAATTAATGCTCGACTGGGTTTTAAGTTGTAATTTTATCTCTCCCTAATCTGCGCCACAACATGTAGGTGTTATCGCATTTATAATAATATATGTTCTTAATCTATATATATACACACACAAGTATTGCCAATCTTCATATAGAGATTTTATTAAATAGAATTCACATATTTTTTCCTTTAATAACTGTATAAATTTCGAAATCATCTAATAGATATAGTATGTGTAAGAACAAATATTCTTTTAGTAAAATATTAGTGTACTGAAAATTTCTCCTTTATTCATAAAAATAAAAAAAAAAAGTAATAAAAGACGAAGATTATACATTCCTGAAAATTCGCGCAAAAAATTTATTCGATTCGCTCGGTATCACCAATTTCTTTGCTTGACGCGTAATAAGCGATTGTTTTTTGCTAGATAAAATACGATTCGTCCGATGCTTTTTCGCATCTCGATCCGCTGTTCTCTCTCTCTCTCTCTCTCTCTCTCTCTTCCAGTTCTCAGATTCTTTCTTCTTCTATTATTATAAGTACGTGTACCTTATTCATTATAATTATTTATAACACTTATACAATTTCGACAAAACACAGGGAATGAAGAAGCTTTATATATTTAATCACATATATATATATATATATATATATATATATATGAGCAAATATATCCGTCTCTCCTCCAACGATTACTATATTATATTGCATCGCATTACTCGGGCGCCGATGCGCCTTCCGCGTAATCCTACATATCGGTATAACGCATACGCCGCTGAGATAACCAGCGAAAAACCCAAGGGAGTTTTTTGATTTATTCATTTTTTTTTCAGCGATCCGTCTGCGTCGCCGATACCGGCACTCGGGTTCGCGGCGCTTATCGCGCCCGTTATGTACGTTACATCCGCGAAATTGTTTATTGCAATTCTCGCCGCATTATTTAACATTCGAATCCCGTCGCTTACCGCGATTCGCTCGTGCTTCTATCCGTTTGAAGGAACGTGTATTATATATATATATTAATTCTCGTTTCATTCGCATGCCCCCTCCCCCGCCTCCTTACACATGCATAGAGACATCGCGTTCTTCCGCCGTTGCTCCGAAAGTCGTATCCCTCCCGGCGGCGCGGTCTTCCTCCTCTGTCGGGCGCTTGCGCGAGAACGCAAGAGGTTCCTGTATATAAAAGAAACGGAAAGGAGGGAAGAAAAAGAAGAGGGGCTCGGGCGTGTAAAAATGAAAATAAAACGAAGCAAAGAGACGCCAACACACACACACACACACACACACACACATAGCTGCTTCTCCGAGAGCTGCGCGTCTGGTCTATATAGCCATAAGAAAAAAAGAGCAACTGTACATATATATATATATATATATATATATATATATATATATATATATATATATATATATATATATATGAGCGGCGCACGGGCAAAAGGTCCGAAAAAAGACACGGTCTCCGCGCCGATGCTTCGGAGCCCGTGCGACGATGCAACAGAGGCGCAACACGGCCGAGGATGAGAGAGAGAGAGAGCGAGAGAGAGAGCGAGAGAGAGAGAGAGAGAGAGAGAGAGAGAGAGAGAGAGAGAGAGAGAGAGCGTAGAGATAAAGAGATGCTCCTGCATCTCAGCATCTTATAGCTGGCTCCTCTCTCGCGCTCCGGTTCCGCAGCGAGACGTTTTCCGAGAACCTCGGGGCGGCGGCAGCAGCGGCAGTGGCGTCTGTGCAATAAGGTCGTTCATCCTTTCAAGGACCCCGAGGCGTGCGTCTACATACCTGCACACGCACGAGCTCTCACACACACACACACACACACACACACACAGCACACACACGCACACCTCTCTCGCATATAATTTCCTTTATTTCTTTTTCATTCCTGTATCACGCGCGAGTGTGTGCGCCCGGCTGCGTGTATACGCGTGTTTCTAACAGCACCGGTGCGCCGATGCGCCTGTACTGGCCTGTGTGTATCCAGCCAATCGTATAGTGCCAATATACATATATATATATATATATATATATATATATATATATATATATATATATATACGCGATTCTCGGGCAAATGGGAGATAGTTGCCATTCATATACTATATACATATATCCATTAGATTGGCGAACTCGTCGCGCAAGGATGCGTTTTATTCCTGTAGTCGAGTTTTTTTTTTTGGCCGTTCTCGTGCTGCTGCTGCTGTTGTTGTTGTTGTTGTTGTTGCTGCTATTGCCGCTGCTGCTGCGAGGAATTCGCGCGACTCGATCGACCGGAGGCAGAGAGCACGGAGGTGGGATCGCGAGTTTCCTTTCTCGATATTTTACGCGTAAATGCGGTGGCCGGCGTTGCGGGCGCCGATTGATTTCCCGCAATTTCGTTCTATTAATAATACCATCGCGCGCCGGTCCCACTTGCGAGAGGTGAGTACAGCGCGCGTTTAAACGCCGCGCCCGAAGAACGCCGAGATCGCCGAGCGTCCGCTTGAAATAACCAGCTTTCGTAAACGCTGCCGCGAAAGGAGTACGCCGTTGGCGAAGATAAACATCGGTTTAACGCCATTTTCCCGTAATACCGAATGGGGCGATACTCTTTGTATCGTAAGGGTCAATATGTCTGCATATGTACCAAGGAGCAACGACTAAACGAAAGTTCAATAATACAAATTGTTTGTATGGACTGTCGCCAAGGAAACAAGGAAACGAAACAAAATTTTTTTTTTTTTTGATTTTCTCATTATTTCTTTATGTTACTGAGTTCCGTTACTTTTGGAATATATATATAGTTACTTGCAAACTGTATAGATGAACGACCTGTAATCTAATCGAACTACACTATTTTTATATTTTTCAACATATATAGCAGAGAGTTTTTCAAGATTAATTATCAATCCATGTACTGTAAAATATATATAATCTTACTGTGTCTTCTTTATATATATATATATATATATAATATATATATATATATATATATATATATATATATACAAATAAATAGATATGCCCAGGTACCAAAGTTCATTTTAAAAAATAATACAATTAATATTATAATACCGAAAAGTCTGGGGCCAATTGCAAAAATAAAATTACGAGTAAATCGCTCGATATCGGCTATTACCCGCGCGCTGTTTTGTCTGCTTCGTTCTCGTTCATCGTCTTTTTTCCCCTCTCCATCCCTCTTACATACGCATATATTTAGTCGTTTTTCGCAAAACTCTAATTCCAGAAATACGAGAATGGAAACGCGTTCTTTTTTTATCATTCCTTCCTTCGTTCTTGCTTTCGTGTAAATGCGACACTCGTTCGACCGAGAAAAAACCGATAAATATAAATAGATGCGGCAATTCTAGGTGCACTTTATAAGATCCAAAGAAAGAGAGAGAGAGAGAGAGAGAGAGAGAGAGAGAGAGAGCGGAGGGGCCTTCTATAACGAGATAATGTTACCTGGTGTATCGTGAAATTATCAATAGGGTGAGAAACGAAAGAGAGAGGAGAGAGAGAGAGAGAGAGAGAGAGAGAGAGGGACTCTGGAGTAACGAGGCTTTTCGAGATTATATTTATACACCGCGCGACCTATAAGTTTATCAGTCATTTTGTTACGAGATTCTTCTATGTAATCACCGGAGATTCGCGATGTTATGTATCGCAATAATGTGAAATAGGAAATATATATGTATGCAAGAGAGAGAGAGAGAGAGAGAGAGAGAGAGAGAGAGAGAGAGAGAGGAAAAGTTATATTTATGTATTTGGCCGTTCATCTTCTATTACATATCTATTTACTATGTGTGCCTTTTTTCATTTTTGTTATTTTTTTATTTTCCCTTTTGGTTTTAATATTTGAGCTATATTACTATATAATTTTCACAAAGCGCGCGCATTGTGTATGTAAATTTTTCCATTCGAGCGTGCAAACACACACACACACACACACACACACACATATATATATATATATTGCACATTCTTTAGACCAAATTAAGCACATAGTGTGATTCAAAAGGCGAGCTAAAGAATTCCAGTTCACGCTCGTTCTAATTGACGATAAAGTGGAAACGACTTGTTTCGAGCCTACTGCAAGATATCCATTGTTGTTTGGCGACAGGAGGAGAACGCGCCGAGAGCGCGGGAGGTGGAGGGAGAGACCAAGACTTTAAAGTCGGCCAAATTTTTCGAAAAAACAAAAAAAAAAAAAAAAAAAAACAAAAACACAAAAAAAATCTGTATAAAAAAACACGAGCCTGCTCTTTTTATACAGCGCTTAAATATACTTTCTACTCTTTGACGCAAGCGCCGCGAATCATATACGTATATACGGCTCTTTCAGTTTTCAAGTGCTCCACATATCCCCACTTCGAAGCTTCGGGGCCGCCAAATTACTAAACTCCCCCGGTCTGCGGTGCGCGCGCCGGCTGAACGAGAGAAACTTACGTGGAATCGTTTTGCGCGACTGCCCGCGCGACCGATCGCGAGCTATATAATTATATGCACATATGTGTGTGTGTGTGTGTGTCTTTAAGAGAAAGATCTTTCGCGAGTTTTCTGATTTCGGAGGGGGCGCAGGGGTGAGGATAAAGAAACAATTCCTCATCACACGGACGTAAATACAGCAAATCTGCCAAGTTGTAAGATTTTACGCGGGAGTTATAAATAATATACCAAAGAATATGTATATATATATATATATATATATATATATATATTTATATATATGCGCATTTACGTGTTAAATGGCATTGTTGAGTGCCAGTGATTTTTCCACCAAATATACGTGCGAATGCGAGGATCTGCGACTCAATTCGGTCGCCCAGACATATTTTAGTAAGGATATATATATTCAGAAAAACAATTTAAGTCTTTGACCCTGATTTCAGGATTCTCGACTTATATATCTACATTATATAGGGTTCTATGAAAAAAATCGAAAATGTTTTGAAAGTAAAATTCTTTAAAGATATGTTCGCTTTTAAAATTGCGCGCGCGTGCGTGGTGCTTGAAGCAGGCACATAGGTACGAAATTTTGTAAAACCCGATTTGATCGCTTTGAAATTTTCGCGATTCGTGACGCTCATACTTACTCAGCGAATTTTTTCACTTATCATGAAAAAAAAAAACAAGATGCACTTTAAAGATTATCATTAATCTATCCGTTATATATTCACCTATTCTATTGTCCGACGATGAATTCTTTAATCGTTATTTTGTTTTTGTTTTTTTTTTTTTTTTTTAAGAGCACCGTCATTGTACCGATTTTTTTACAATTATTGTTGTATGTAATTAGCTCGATCAATTATAAACTTATATAGAATTTATTAACGATATTCAGTTTTTATGTTTCAGGAGGACACGTCAGAAATGAGAGATGAGCAATTTTAAAGAAAAAGAAGTTTTTTGCATTTTTTCAAACAATTACTTGAAAAAGTAAAATTTAATAAAATTGTCTTATTTTTGTATCAGGTACCGGAAAGTTATAAGTTTCAATTCAAAGGAAAACTTAAATGCTTGTCTCGATTTCGAATATCAATCTACAATTTGAGGCGATATCCCTAACATAAAATCTTGAGTTTTTCTAAATGTGAACAAACAATTGTGTGTGTGTGTGTGTGTGTGTGTGTGTGTGTGTGTGTGTGTGTGTGTGTGTGTGTGTGTGTGTGTGTGTGTGTACTTTTGCGAAGCGTAAAGCTTGGGGGATTTTCTAACGTTTTTGCAAATATATATATACATTCAAGAGGTCATTGCTTGGGATCGATAAGGAATTTTTACCCGATCGAGGTTATTTTCTGCTCACGCTAAAACTTATTTGTAAACTGAATATCGATCGCGCGATTATATAGATATTGTTCGAAGTTTTTCAGAATTCCATACGTCGTAACTTCAATGAGGATGCAATTGCACGTTTTTGCAGTAGCTCCAATTTTATTTATTTTTCTGTTAGAATTAATCTAATCAAGATTAAAAAGTAATCTACAATCTACATGAATATACATATATATATATATATATATATATATATATATATATATATATATATAATTGCTGTATGTTTATCTAAAGTTGTCGATCAAATGCGTTCAATTAAAATATATCTTTTCCCTTATCATGACTAGCCAAAGTATTTTTTGATTCTATTGAAGATTCCGACAATTATGTAATTACAATAATTGCATAATAATAATAAAGCGCGACTTTAATTTTTTAAGGCGAAATATTCTCGAATACGACCTCGAGCTTGTTGCGAAGTTGTTCGAAGTTTTATTTTATTTAAAGTATGTTCGGAACGATATAAAATCCAATCAATTCAATGTATTCCGTATACGAACAATCGAATTAATGTCCATGAAAATAATTAGAAGGGATAAATATAACGTCGTTCCAGAAAAGTATTATACATATACAAAGAGCTCGGTTTGAAGTTGAGTATCGCGTAGTAAAGTAAAAGTCTGGCAACTTTTATTGGTCTATAATATATATATATATATATATACCATGCACGTGCTATTTTTACATTAGTCAGAGATTATCTCTAAAAATAAAATAATCATCGGGCAACGAATTATTATAAAAGAAATGCCGATTCTGTATGTTATTCATCGTCTGACTAATGCATCGACACACAGGCGCATCCGACAGTCCCTTTAACACACGTTCTCGCATTAGTCTTGCATATTGCATTTTTTTTCTTGTACGCCACTAGTATCGGCTTATAAAAAGAGATAAAAAGAAATTTGCGCGCGTGCTTAATTTGTATATGCTTTATTGTTACTGCGATGCAACGGATATTATATATATATATATATATATATATATATATATATATATATATATATATATATATATATGCGAAGAAGACGCGGAGAGCCCGTGTTGTCGATTGGGATCGTTTCCGGCAGAACCCGCTGATACTCGCCCCTGTAATACGCGCAAAAGTCCCAATTGAGATCGTTTCGCTCGTGGCTCTGGCGCTAAGGGGATTTACCGTATATGACACACACTGCATCATTGCACAGAGAGAGTCAGTAAGGGGCACGGCTGCGGCATTTCCAGTCGTAATTTCGATATAGATATATATATATATATATATATATATATATATATATATATATATATATAGATATATATATCATCGAATTAAGCGGTCGCACGTGCGTGACTCATATATAATTAGATTATGAGGAGAACGCGACGCGGGTGTCTTGCGCGCGGTTGTCGATCGGTCCGAGCCATGCGAGATATCTGTATATATATAATATTCATATATAGATCTATATATATATATATATATATATATATATATATATATACATGCTTATGCGTCCGGAGTGTTCGTCATCAGTCGTATCGGATCTATCGCTAAATTTTATTGAATGCGCGATTGACGTTAGAAGGGAGTTTCGTAGAGATATATAGAGAGACGTTAGAATAAGGGACGTATAGTTATAATATATATATATATATATATATATATATATATATAAAGAAAATTAGCTGGCGAGCTTGAGGAATTGTATCGGCCGGACGCTAATTTGGCTGCAGTAGCTGCGCGGTTGGTATTGGTTTTCAATCCGGCGGTGTGCTTTTCACACTTTACAAACGTATATATGGAAAGAGAGAGAGAGAGAGCGAGATAGAGAGCGAGAGAGAGAGAGAGAGAGAGAGATTCATTTCAGGCCTCCAAAATACGATTGTTCGCACCAGGGGAAGTCGCATAACACGTTACGTGCATTTGAATAAGTTGCGAATAGTCTTGTTCGCGTGCCAATATTCGGCCGCCAACGAGCGAACGGTAATCCCGCCCTCGATATAAAACGCGCGTGGAAACGGAGAAGCCGGGCGGAAATTTTGGGCTTAATCTAAGGAAGAACGGGGGGGATGTCTCGACTTCGGGTCGACGACGGATTATACAGTTGAAGTTAATTGTACGTCGACTCGGCCGAGAGCCGAATTAGCGCTTTCCCAGATGCTCCGACGAACATTAGCAGGTATAGAGCAAAAACCATATTACGTACTTTTCGAAATCCATACGATCTTTGTTTGCGACTTGCCCTGTCTATTACCGATCCGCTAGTGTAAACAATCATATTTTGGCCACCCTATATATATATATATATATATATATATATATATATATATATATATATGCGTGTGGGTATACACAGTGCACACACATATAAGCATTATATAGACGCCTAGCTCGTTAACGTTGGCGATCCCTGCCCGATCGTAATTTGCGGATGAGTTAACTCGGTAATGAGCGATGATTATACGTATATAGTGGGCGTTGAAATTCGTATATATATATATATATATATATATATATATATATATATATATAGAGGAGGAGATTAGCATGTAATTATTGGATTAGGGAGTACGACTTGGGTTCTTTAAAGTCAAAATAATAATACGAGATTTTGGCATTGTGTCCATCTTCACGGACGATACATGTTTTATGTGTATAATTTTTTATATAACATTAATGAATAATTAGCGAAGCTTATATAAACAACAAGGAAATGCATTAAAGTGATTGTTATTTATCTTTAAAAAAAAAAGAAAAAAAAATTAATAGGACAAAAATTCTAATACACTGTGTATAATTAATATAAATAACATTGCCTATACTACATTCGTATTGCACCCTTGTGTAGCTTTTATGTTTTGCAATTAGTTAATTAAAAAATTATTAATCGAAAAATCATGTTCGTAGATAAAATTTATCAATTTTTCAATATACATAAATCATATTGTTCTTTATAGATATCATTGCTATCAGAAATTTAAATTATAAATTACTAAAACTAATCAATCTTTTTATCGGTGTTACAGTCTTATATAATCGTATAATCAAAAAATTATAAATAATCTTTTGCAATTTCTTAGGTCTACCAAGGTTGTGAAAAGAAATGTACCAGTTATTTGGGCGTCATGTCCAATTCTGCGCCGTCAAAACACATTCGCCGTCAAAACTTTTGTCTATATCAATAACATTTTAAATGCTTCATTAGTATATTATTAATCCTATAATAGGCATTATTACCGGAGGCATACTTAAAATACAGACTTGAAGTCGCCGATTTGAGAAGATCCGTTATAATAACGAGCCCGTTATCTACCTCAGCTCGCAGTTCCGACGTCTTATCCGGTCCAACGAGTTTTCCATATTTACATCACGACACTATATACGTGCGCGCCAACCCAACTTGTCATTTTGATCATCGACGCGGGCGCGCGACAAACATTATGTACATACGTAACGTGAGAATTATTTAAAATAAGAAAATAGTGGAAAAGTCCATTTTCCCCGATCGAATTCAACGCACGGCACGTGTTAGCGACGCACGCGCATGCCTTGACGAATATATATATATATATATATATATATATATATATATATATATATATATGTATATATGTATGTATGTATATATATTATATATATATACATATAGAAGTTAAAAAATTCATCGACCCGGTGCTATTCATAGGCGAGTCCGGTCTAAAAATAGACATCGTATATGCGAAGAGGCGCTAATGGAAAGCGTACATTATATATTAGTTTACGGTATAATGGACGAGCGAACGTTTGGGTGGGGTGGTCGGGAAAGAGAGGGGGGCGGGGGGAAGCGATCGATGATTACGATGCGCGGGCGACGGTCGTCGATTGTCCTGTGTATACGAGATATATATATGGCGTATAGGTTTACGTCAAATGTCGCGGGTGAGAGGGGAACGGAGGGGGGGGGGTCGAAAGACACCGACAGGACAAAGCGCCAGCTCCTGATACTTAATCATAATACCAAGCCCCGAGACGAAATTTCGTAAAATATTGTCTTGATCCTGTCAAGGGTCTTGGGATGGCCTGTTTTGTCCCGGCCCCGACAAGAAACTGTAATGACTTTTAATTTTCACTATTGGCCAAACGTTTCTTAAAACGATGTACACCGATTTTTCATGTCCGGATAATTTTTCAACGAATTAGCAAAATTATCAAACGTCCAATCAAAAATTGAAATAATTTGCAAAATTACGAAAAACGGTCATTTTTTTTTCTCACTTTTAGAATACAGGGTAACAGTAATATATAACATTTCATAGACAGCTTTTGCTACGAATTATTAAATAGTTGTGACGTACTATGGTAACATTTTTATTTGATGTTTCATTATCTCTTAAATTTTCAGCAATTAAAAAAAAATGACTATTATGGGTCGATACATGATTATGTTTGGGGTCCTTGATTATACGCTTTCGATATTTCAAGTAAGTGTAAAGGATCTACATATTATGCTTTATATATAATGAATTGTAATAATCTTGAGTATTCAAATAATATTGCAAACTTTTTCATAAACAAGATTAAGATTCGTGCAATATCTGAGATAAAAAGCCTTATCGAGACCAACATACTCTTGTATCTCTAATCTTGGTATTGGACTTTTTCCTACGGCCCTGTCGTTACACATATAATATACGCTGATCTATTGTACGAGTCATACTTATGAGAGTGATTTTACAAGGGATCTTAATTATTTAATCGCTTCCGATATAATATTAATATATATATATATATATATATATATATATATATATATATATATACTTGAACGATATATTCAAAGGATCAACCACCGGATCGGCGAAAACACCCGAGCGAAGAATATAATATATATAATGGCCACTTGGAGGCAGAAGCTCCCAAGGTGACGCAAACGGATATGATGTATATATAGCCGTTATAAGGCTCGTTTAATACATATATTATATTAGAACGAGTATAGTCCAGATAAAACTGAAGTTAAATCCGTCATACAGGCATATACGTATATATAAAAGTCAAATGCGTTTTAAATGTCCAATGCCATATACTATGAGATTTTGTCCCCTAAAAGCTCGTTCCGCCGGAACTTTACGTATATACTGGCCTGATGGGAGTCGTATAATATCCTATCTGATGGTCGTATTGTATTATTAGCCACGTTTTAGCTAGAGATGAGATCATTGAAGGTAGTAAATTCGTGTATATATAGAGGAACTGCCACCATAAAATTTCAATGAGGTTTGGTACATAGTTAGAAACATATTTAGATGTACATAGATTCACACGCGGGATCTGAAGGAAAAAAAATATTGGCGTTATAACTTTCACCAGTTCAACATTCGTGCGTTTTATGATCGATAATCATAAAGCATCTCTTTCATAATCTGAAGAATTTTAAGATATTGGCATTATCTTATGATCTAGAATGAGATTAAAAATTAATATTTATTTTGTTCATTCTCTTAATGCCCCATAAATGTAATTCTAAAGAAAATCACGAATGTTCTTCGAGTATTTATTTGCTAATAAAACAAATCCCATGAATAATTTGATGTCGATTTGAAGAGATATTTTTTCACAAGGACGGGGGAATTGTGTAGAATTAAGACATTTATATTTTTTTTAGATCCCATGATAAATTATTAAAACTTTAACGAACATCCCATTATCACTTAAATACCTATCACAACGTGCCAAAGATTGTTGAATACATTGGTGAAAATCAGGTCAAGTCGTCTATACCTGCCCAATACTACACCTTAAGCGAAGATGTGAAGAAGTACGAGATGACAATAAATCGTGGCGAATTCGCTTAATGTTGAATTAACGGCCTTAAAATGTAATAAGCAAATAAGGTTAATTTCAAATCCATCCTCGAGCAAAAACGAAGAACTGAGGATGAAAGACTGATCAAAAACCGAGTCCGACTTCTCATTATAATTGATTCTTTTTCCATGGACACGCTTATAATTATCACAAATTGATATATACTTATAATGTCTGTTTCTGGGACGGACGAACATTAATATTCCTGGTAGATACAAATTTTATCGATTTCTACAAGAACTTTTATTTAATGTACATAATGTTAAAGGGCTTTCATCGTGCATATAGCTCCCGCTGATTTATCGACGAATGTCAATAATACCACTATTAAGAAGTCATCTCACAGATGTAGAAGATTATGGAATTGCGGTGCCGGGCTTTCTTCTTCCCATTATTTTTACTAACTAGGACGGTAGACTCCGGTACACTCTTATATATATGTATATATTCTTCCAAAAGCAATGAGGAGCAGGGGCCCCAAAATTTAATGAACGCATATATCGTCGACACGTCGGTCGTTCGAGCCACTTAGATACTTTAATTATCGCGCATCAGCCATCGTGGCGGGAATTCCATGAAGATGGATCATCGCACTCATTCTCCTTATATATCCGTATTGCAGTATATATATATGTATACGTTTAACATTAAAAACAACACATAATAACATTACTGGCGCACGGAAATTTCTTTGGATCGAATAGAATTTTTCGAGAATATATATATAATTCTTATTTAATTAGATCGTGATACATCTAATCTTGCTCGTTGAATGATAAAATGTTCTATTTTCCATTTATATATTTATAAATATCCCGATGTGCATTCTTCGTATGCTATCCAGGTTTGCTCGATAAATAATCTTCTTGTGTGTATAATGATCGAGAAGTAATAATGTGGTACACAGGCCTCTCATCGTTGTAAGATCTAACAATATAATTGAGATATTTGCAATAATTCTTAAAAACAAATAATCCTCGAAGACCTCATATTTTTATCCGCTTTTCCTTGCATAACCTACCATTACGTAATTGCTATATATATATATGTATATATATATACCATCAAACAATAATCGGAGAAAATTTCATTCGTTTTGCACGTTTCTATATGCGTAAAAACGTCATTAATCTTTAATATATAATAAAATTCGCGCACCATTAGTTGTTTCATCGATTGCTATTTCTTTCGATTTTCATATATATATATATATATATATATATATATATATATATATATATATATATATAATATTATAATCCCAGAGTAATCATTCTTATTACATGGACGTTTCTCGCCGCTTCTCAAATGCATATTATTATATAGTACCAGATCGTACGCACCTCTGTGCACGCAGCATAAGATTTCAAATAGTCAATAAATAAATAATATATATATATATATATATATATATATATATATATATATATATATATATAACATGCGGAAAGAGAGCGAAATCGTTATCTCGCATTGGCGCATCAGTCTTTTACGAACTCGGTCTAATGTATTGATACATATATATTTTCCACGCGCAAACATTATACAAGTGCGGGAACACGGCGCTTGCTAAACTGATTACAAATTACAAGCCGCGCATTTGCATCCGTGGCGCGGATTCATTTTCTCGCCTGATCGCCCGATTATATTATTCATTTACGTCCTGCGAAATTATATTGCGTACATACGCGCGTGCACACACACACACACACACACACACACGCGCCGCACGCAGAACAGAGAGAAAGACGAATTAATGTCTGGGGAGGAGATGGGTGGCAGAAGAAGTGTATACATCTGGAAACCGTCCAGTGGAAAGATTATTACTCATATATATTATACATATATATATATATATATATATATATATATATATATATATATATATATATATATACATATAAAAGATTCAGCTTGGGAATAGATAGGAGGATCGTATAGAGAGCTGATAATGAAACCGTGTCGTTACCGATGCGATGGAGTTTTGTTGGGAATTTTCCCGTGTTTGCTTCTAGACTTGGAGAAAAAAATGGAATGTCTGGAATACTGGCATTGCGCTCTGTTTAAATATATATATATATATATATATATATATATATATATATATATATATATATATCTTCGAAGATTTTATGTATAGGAATATTTTCTGATTTTTAATGCATTATATATATATATATATATATATATATATATATATACACGATCGGTTGGAAAATTGGAAGGCATTTACGCGCTTTTTATTACTTTTTGCTTGTCTTAATCGTCTAATTGTCTTTTTAATTAAAGAAAAAATACCCAAAATATTGGGAAATGTTATTATATATGTTATTATAGATAGTTAGTGCTCGAGTTAGTGGCTATAAGAGCGTACACAACTAATGTTGTAAGATGACGCAATACTGATGTTATAGTCAAATGATTTTTTAAAAATTTTTATAGACAAAATGGAGGTTTCGAATTTATAATGACAAATTACTCTTTCAGGAGAAAATACGATAAAGTGATGTATTCTAGCGATTGCTAATATTGACCCGCTAAGCAGATGCTTGTATTTATATTGTCCTGAAGATCAATCTGCAAAAACACAACTATTTTATAAAAAAAATAATAATAAATAAATTAATTAATTAAACAAAAATGTAAAATATAACTTCATTCGGTTCTAAAATCGTTAGCGTCTTATTTTTATAGTCTTTCGGAACTAAACTCATCAATAAAATAAAATCTTCTATAAGCTATAACGATTCCATACAATTTTATCCGTGTATATATGAAAATATTAAATTCAGAGTAAAATTACACTGCATATAATTGCAAAAAAAAAAAAAACATGTGCAATATATGTAAGAGTGACGAAAGTGCAAACGTTGATTCGATCGTATATATATCCAATCTATGTATTTATATAAGTATAATATATATCGTCGGTATGGCGAATTGCATTCTGCATTATATTATGTACGCGGGCGGCGCCAAGTTTACGCGAATGCACGATTACATAAAGGTAAATATATGCCATATAAAGCACACGGCGCGCGCGCACACACACACACACACACCCGCACACACCGTTTACAGGAAAGTAATGTGCGTACGCGATAATATGCGTGAGTGTGTAGCAGGCTTTGATCACTATCGCTGTATCAGTGCACGCGTAAAAAGTTAAAAACTCGCGGCGACCAGGCCCGCCGCGCGATAAAGTTTGTTGCGCCTCGGCTTTTTTCCCCCGAAATCCTAGCAACATCGAACCCGTTGGCAGTTGGCGCGTGCAGAGTGTCATAATGTATGTACAGATATTTACCTGCGCATATATATATATATATATATATATATATATATATATATATATAAATTATACTCGTGGAAAGTACATAACTGTTATTGGATTTACCGTATGCGACTGACGATTGGTGGATTTCTAAACAATAATCAGCTGAATTTTTGTGCCAGCAATCCGTTTTTGATCGATCCAATATGGGAACGACATTAATGTTTCTTCAAGTTCGTACGGTTTAATTTTATTATAATTCCGAGATTTTTTCTAATATATATATATATATATATATATATAATTAGAAATATATATATATATATATATATATAATAGATATATATATGTATGTGATATCGTTTGAGTCGGATGACCGACGGCGAATTTTAAAAAAATGTCAAGCTGTACGTACGCGCTTGAGTATACATTTTGTAATTGCAAGGTGGTGTGATTTAACGCAAATGTTTAAAAAGTCGAGGTACTTCATGAAATGAATTGGATGGATTGCGAGACATATACGTTGTTATCGAAACTAACAGGTGTCTACATAAATATATATATATATATATATATATATATATATATTATATATATATATATATAGGGAGAATGCATGAGCATCGGTATAATATCGGTTTATCGAATGAAGATTGGTTGACATATCCGGTGTAAAGTACTACCGATTAGATTTGTTCGATTTTGTCGATTTTGAAAATTTTAAAATTTTGGAACGATCAGTATTAAAAATAAACATAAGAGGGAAAATAGCGTTGAAGATATTTTTGTACTTTAAGTACCGTCTACAAAATCTGAATTTAACGCTAGAATTCGAGCGAGACGTATCATTCTTTATTCGTACTAATTTCTGCTTCACCTTTGAAATTAAACGGGGGGTGGTGGGGGTGGAGATTTGGGTATATATTTAATCGCGATATTAGTTTCTAAATCAGTGCCTGACGATGCGCCGAAAGATTTCGAGAATTAGACGATACGTCGAATTGAGACGGAGGCAGTCAGATTGTCCTTAACGATTGAATATCAATTATATTTTGCTACTTTTCTTTTTCGTATAGCGTAATTTTGTTTCATTTCAAATACTACTGAAGCAACGAGAAGGTCAGATTCGACCGTCATTATACAATTATAATTATGTTATTTGGAAAAGACCGTAGGACCGTAAGAAATATTCGTTAATTTAAATTTAGCACGTGTTAAACATCCAGAAAAAAAACAATTATTAATTTTGCATCAACCTCATTTACATGGGCACCCGATGATTTTGCTTCAATATTTTGTATATACGTAAATTTGATACATTATGTACCGAATTGGTGTTGAAGCGAAATTAGATTGTTTCATGTCGATGGTAGATACAACTTTCCCGTGTGGAAATTCATTCTCGAATCTGACTATTATTATATATTAAATTAAAATAAACTGGACGATAATTCGATAATTTTCCAATACTTGGATTGTGCGTCGCGCTATCGATCTGCGTGCTTGTGCGTGGGCGCCTCTTCTTCATTCCCAATTATTTTTGCAATTTCTTTCTCACGACGTTTTGCAGCCAACATAACTGCGATTATCAATTTGCTCACCGCTGGCGCTTGATATCTAGAATTGAAGTTTCTCATGGGAAAGGCAACCGATATTTACTTATTTATCGATTATCTTATATTATATATATATATATATATATATATATATATATATATTACATGCCTTTTAAACATAAATACGGAAAAGTTTTGCGTGCTCGGGTCAGTCAATATGGGTGGATGTTTAGGGGGACAAATCAGGTGAATCGCCTAAATAGCGCGCGAGCCAGCGAGTCGTAGTTGGCCGCGGGCAATGTAAAACAGATATTCTGTATGTGCTCGACGTAAAGAATTTCTCCGCATGGGCAAAATAAAAATATCATTTGTACAATACATTGACCTATATATATATATATATATATATATATATATTCTCACGTTTCGACAGGAATTCTAAGTTTGAGACTATAGATAAATTATTCGGATAGACCCCTTGTCATACAGTATACGTACTATTTTTATCAATAATACTCTGAATATATTATTGTATAAAAAAAACACACACACATATATTGGTATTATTTATGTATAAAACAATAAAAAAAAGAACTAATAAATGAACTTTCGGAATCCGTAACGAACGTCAGGTACGTACGTGTCCATTGTACGTCTCAGCATCAATGCGGTTGATTGTCTCTTTATATATATATATATATATATATATATATATATATATATATATATATATATATATGTATAATTTATACGTGTAACTTACGGGAACGAGCTCGTGCGCGCGCCTTTTCTTACACGCGCGGTGCCTGCCACGTGCGCAAAGGAGTCTTTGAAAAATATGTGGTTCCTATTATCTATATATTTTATACGCGTGTCTTTAACTTAACTAATTAGCGTCATTTCGGGAATGAGATTTTCTTACGTAAGCGTTCGCGTGTCGCACGACGACCGATATTATGTGTCATTTTTTTGAGCGCTCATATATATATATATATGGAATCTTCCTAATATTATGAATATCACTGCCATTGCCAACGGATATATAATTATATAGAAATGAAAGTACATAATTTTGCATGTATAAAACTGAGATTCTATAGTGTATAAGTTCTTTTGAATTTAATAACGCAAAGCTGCAGTTAATTGTGTAACCGGTATGTAATTTACAAGCGATATAATTGACTGCATCGTTCTCAATCGCTCTTCCAGAGTTGCTATCTATATATATATATATATATATAACTATCTCTTCTCTTCTTTCTCTCTCTCTCTCTCTCTCTCTCTCTCTCTCTCTCTCTCTCTCTCTCTCTCTCTCTTGCACGTACACACAAACGGGCGCCCGAAGGAAAACGGTATATACTCAAGGTTCCATTCGTCAATCAAATTTCATCGAGCCGAAGAAAAAAGCGATAGATAATATGCGAGATTCCGGATTCGATTGTCATTCGCATACGTGCGTAATAATTGCCTCGGTAAAGGTCACCGGGAGAGAGAGAGAGAGAGAGAGAGAGAGAAAATTGTCGAGTTACATAGAATAATTTCCTGCTTCGGAAAAGTTGCAAATATACGCATGTGTGTATATATAATTGTATTATAAATAATCATATATAACTATACACACCTATACCTATAAGTGAAAGGATCCTTGGAACACATCATGCATATACAAATAGCTTGAAGACTATTGTACACGTTTATATATATATATATATACCGGCGGGGATAGGTTATAAATTTTTACCGCCACTTTTAATTAATTATCGATATACGATAAAATATTGTTTTTCGACTCCAGCCTTATATCACCTCTCTTCTCCCTTCCATCTAATCAGTGGCCTATATTTAATTTTATTCAAACTTGCAAACGCGCAAGTGTAAACTATATATATACTATTATAGCGCTTCGCAAAGTGTATACATTACGACTGGACGCCAATGTGTGTCGTACCGCGTGTATACGTGTGTAATTGCACACATTATGGATATTTAAATATATATTTATGTATGAATGTATTAAAAAAAAGAGCTTGATTTACGTTCTACGCGGCTCATTTTTTTCCTCCCCCCTCCTCTCTTGCCATTATTCAGCCCGATAATCGATCATTTTTCGTTATTATATATCGCAAAATTCAAATGAAATTCCGTATAAAGACAGACAATGAGAATGATATAAGGATTATAATCTATCCGCTTATCACGATCTCTTATTTTACCCGGAGGGAGAGAGGTAGGGAGGGAGTAGCTCGACCGTAATGGCATTGCAATTTACATCGATAATTTATTGAGAAACCAATTGTTACAATATATATATCGTTCATTCATGAGCGTATATCATATAGTTATATGAATTATAAGACAAATATAAATAAAATATACATACATGACCGTTATTAGTCTGCGCTCTGAAAAAAAGTCCACGAACAGTTTCATATATTCATATAATAACCTGTCTCGATCGTGCCCTTATAGTACACACCCCCGGACTGAGCTTAATATTTATCACACATGCTTTCACGTTTTGAAAAGATGAAGAAAAAAAGATGAAGACAGTTCCGATTTCTTGCCGATCTCGCGTATACGCGATGACAATTCATCTTACAAGAATATAGAGCTATTTACACGTGTCGATTCATCGATCGTATGCGATTTCGATGGAGCGCGATAATCAGAACAATTACGCGTGCGTGAATATATATATATATATACACATACAATCTTTTCGCGCTCCGATTAAATTAATTCTTCGTGATCCCTGCATCTCGCCTCGCGCGTGATAAATAATATATATATGGCTACGCACACGCGCGCGCGCGCGCGCGCACGGGGGGCGTGATGTGTCGGTGGTGCGACAGACGGTATACGAATATATATATATACACGCTTTTCGTATCCCCGACGTGCGTCAGCGCGGCAATTCTTCAATAATAACGATATAATATAATCGTCTCGACGCAGCTTCCGTGCGAGGAACACGACGGGCGTGTTGACGCCTTATATTACGCGCGTATACACGTGGGTAATGTATATGTAACGCTCCGCGGGCAATGGTGTGTGTGTGTGTGTGTGTAATCGGGCCATTGAGGAATATTGAGTAAGAGATGAAAAATTAAGAATAAATGATAGCGCGATAAAAACGAGGGGGCAGTGGGAGGGGGGAGGAAATATACGGGTATATATACTATCGTACGAGAGGTTATTGCGCGCGTTCCACGCGATGTCCCTTAATAATATTTTCGAAAGTTCACCGTTTTGCGTTCGAGCTGATATTATTTCTCGCCCCTCCCCCCATCTTTCCCTCCTTCGTCGTCAATACAATTTGCGCTCGCTCGGTCGCGTGGTATCGTAGCGAAATCCTCACACCGCAGGGCTTCCATACAAATATGACTGCTCGAACTGTCAAATCCAACATTAAAGCGGCTAAAGTCTCAAGTTCAAGCCGGGCATGAACTTTGAATAGTTGTAAATCATCGAGGCGATCTGATCGGGCGCTCGCTGCTGGTTCATAAAATAATCGCATAAATCGATTAATATGCGATGTAGTTTTATAGATATTCAAGGTGCTGTGTATATATATATATATATATATATATATATATATATATATATATTAGTTTTTACCAACAGAAACTTATAGCAGCACAAATATACGCAAATGTGGATCATAGGAAGGAAAGGATTCTCATATCGTGTCTCTGTTGCTCTTATTTCAAAGTGTCTTTTAATTTTTTTTTGCTCCAGAAAATATCTCAGAAGTCTCGGTTATAAAACAGCCAGCAAGACAATAAAAACTATCGGTTGCATAATAAAGTAATATATGTAAAAATTATAAAGAGCGATACGGCAACGCTTTATCATTACCCAATACAGATATCTACATTTACAGCGAATCTCTAAAGTTCATATATAAGTGAATACCAATACTTTATGTATTTGCGTAAAAAAAAAATTTCGTATAAATCCGGTAGAACAAATCAAGCGTGGCTTTTATGTAGATATTACGCTATTTCTGAATTTTTGCGCTTAGCTGTATGTATGATGATTGTGTGTGTGTGTGTACATATATATATATACAAATAAAGTTACTTCATTTCTTCGCAAAAGATATGCCAGTTACATATCTTCTACTGAGCAATCATTTTATTTATCGTCCAATATAATGCGCGCAATCAATTTCTATATAATATATATATGATTCATCGAGGCTATATATGCAGTTCATATATATACGTACATGATAAATATACCTATTATTAAATATACTTAGAAAACATGAAAATCCTGATTGATGATAAAATAATAGATGATGCATGAACAAATCGGTATTCTAGGAAAAAAAAAATTCAGTTTGAATGTATATATATATACCGTCGGTCGCACCACCGACACATATATGTGTATTTATTTATTGCCTCAATTAAATTGTTTGATTTAAAATTACGAGATTTATATATATATATATATATATATATATATATATATATATATATATATATATAGATCGTATCTATATAACCCAATGTACCTGAGAAAATCGCGACCCGTTCATTTTTGCACGCGCAATAGTTGCATATAATACATGTAAAACGATACATGTAATTTTCACAAAGTTCTGAAAAAACAAAGAATAATCAAGTTTATAAGATCGGGCATATAATCGAGTTATGATCGACGTGAGTCAGATGAAACAATTTTATAACAATAAATTCTTCAATTTTAAGCTTACTAATATTGCATTGATTTTATCGTGTATATATATATATATATATATATATATATATATATATATATATATATTAGTGTCGAGAGAACCGCCGATGTCTCATCCTTTGGCGCGTCGCTCTTATATGCGATATTCTATTTAACAAGCAAGAAAAAAATAATAACGCTCTATCGCGTCGCGCTCATCCAAAGCCACGAAATTTAACGTGGATTGTCTATGCGCCATACGCCATACATTTTTTCAGAAGTTCTTTCTCGCTTCAATAAATGACTGGGGCTCGGCTGTAAATTTTAAATATATAATCAACTTTTCTTTGAACGAATAATTTTTCATTTTTTTTTTTAATTTTATTAGAATTTCAAACAAGATATATCGTTACGTTTAAAACCATGTTAAAATTACATATGAATTTCAATAATTTCCAAAAAAAAATATAAACGCGTTTAAAAAGCTTCTAGTTTCCTTCAATTGCACAATGCAAGCATCGCTAGTCTGAGTTTCGAATTCATCGTAGTAATGAAATCTTGAAATCTCGGCAGAAGTGATTACACAATTATGTAATATTTAATCCGATCCTGAACAATAGACATTATAATATATATATATAAGAAAAGTTCGAAATCGCGTATTCGTCGTCGAGCAATCGCGCGTATTGCGATACAATGTAAAATTTCAAAACGCGAAGAAATTATGCTTTACGTTTTTTTTTGTCCATACCCAACCGGGAAAATCTGTGGTGTAGGAAGATACTGACTTTCACTCTCTCTCTCTCTCTCTCTCTCTCTCTCTCTCTCTCTCTCTCTCTCTCTCTCTCTCTCTCTCTATATATATATATTCATACAGCTACCGCGAAGATCTAAGAAAAACGAAAAATACGAATTATTGCGTTTCTCGCGCAGGGGAAACTAATAAAAAGTGCGACCATTAAATTTGTTCGTGATTTACATTATTCTCATACTAGTCGTTTTCTCACACAATTACTACGTCCGCGGTTATAAAATACAGTATTATATTGTATAAAGTTTCTAATTAATAAATCAAATGTATTATTATCGATTTTTTTTTGTTTTAATTTCGTTGAAGAATCTGACTCTTGCGACTCGTTTTCTGCACTCTGCTATGTATATGGAAGGATCGATACTATAATTTAAGTGCTCTCGAGTGTAAACCTCGTAGCAATAATATATAATAATGGACTCTCTTAAATGGATGAAAAAAACGCCGTTGTACTCACTAATAATCTATTAATCTATATATATATATATATATATATATATATATATATATATATATATATATATATACACCTAATTTTAGTGGAAAGCATTCTATTTTAGTCCACGGTTAACATGGCGGAATTACCTTAACTTGGTTGATTGTATAGTTATTTAAATTTATATTATCTTAAAAATAGAAACTATACAATATATCTATATATTACAATCCGTAAAATCTCTTTTCAAGCAACGTTTCCTTTATATATATATATATATATATATATATATATATATATATATATATATATATATATATTATAATGTTCGAGGATCCAGCCGAGGACAGCGTGGAATATTATTTATAATTAGATTATTTGAACTGGAAAATCCTTCGTTATTGATTTATCCGCATTTACTTATTAATTATCATTATATATATATATATATATATATATATATATATATATACTCGTTGAACTGTCGATAGTAAAAAATCTAAATATATACATTTCCGTATATATATATATATATATATATATATATATATATATATATATATATATATATATATATATATAGGCATACGCACTATATAATATCGTGTCTTTTTCTTCCGTGTATACACCGATTCATACACAGAAATTCTATAAGGAAGATTTTGAAAACTCCGCAGTCTCGTAAATTATATGGTTATATATGCCGAATTGGAACGTTGTTCGAAATATGTACTCCTCTCCTTTTTATGCGCCACGCACTGAATGCATCATTTTGTTTTGGTCATTTATTTTAGAGAGAATTCGGTCGGTTGCTCGTTTCTTCGTATACACATATATAACTTCCACGTCGAAACGGTACCTCGCGCGAGGAATAAAAAAGGATAAAGAAGCGAGCAGTGTCAGAAGACGAAAAACGACGAATCCTCGTGGATCGTCGTTTGGATTGTTATGCGTGTATATATATATATATATATATATATATATATATATATATATATATATATATATATAGCAATATTAGTGGACACGATCCGATGTCATATCTGCATAGTTGTACAAAAAATAATGACGCGCTCCGCGTACGTTCCAAATATATATATATGTTATGAGGCGACGCGGTCGCGCGCGCGCGGGCTGCTGCACTGACATTCCATACGGGATTCCGGCGCGTTTATTTCATTTTTATTTTAACGATGACGCGCACTTTTCGCCAATCGAAGGAATTAGGAGATTAGCACGCGAGAGCTGCGATATAGCAATATATGTATATATATATATATATATATATATATATATATACACATACACATATATATATATATATAATTCGAAAACGAGGCTTAAAAAAAAAGCTTCGGCCGCAGAAGGACCCTAGCGTAATATTCAGGAATATCATAATTATTATCTTCGTTGTATCAACTATACGTATATTTGTTGGATTGTCGTGTGTGTAAATTATAAATGAATTCAAGACGAGAATTTAATGTATAAGCGATGATCATATATTATAGGGAGTAATTAAAATCTTTTCTTTTTCCTTTATCCGGAAGCTGCTTAAAATGAAATTTTCGAATATTTGATTCCCGCATACTTGGGTCGGGAAAACGCTACGTTTTTCAGCAGTGCGCTCCGGAATTGCGTCTCGCGCTGTCCGCGCGGGCCGTGGCGCAGTTGTATTTCAGATCCACGCACGGTGGGCGAAACAAAATTTTTTAAGCACAGGCCCGTCATAGATCAGGTGTTTCGATTTCGTGTAAATGCAGGCGACTCGGATTCTATGCGGCCTGCTGCGAGAAGAAAGAACATATAGCGTACGCAACTACATGGCGTAATATATGCCACTTTTATGACCTTGTGTCGCACGGTTATCAGCGCGTTAATTTACATTTAACGGCTATTCGTCTAATACACTGTAATGCTCCATCGCTTTATCTTCAATTCTTTATGTATATGTGCATATGTCGTTAACCAGATTGACATTGTATAAAATCATCGACGATTCAAATATGATACATATAAGTAGAAGATGAAATACTTTGATTCTGGTGTAACGGAATTGAAGAAGGAGGCCAGCATCTTCGTTTCAGCTCGCATTTCAGACAATGTATAAAGTACGATTTTTTTTTTTTTTTTAAATGTTAAAAGTCAGTTTTTTTTTCGCGACTTATTACATCACGCACTGGCCGAAATTGAACTTATATTTACCAAACGTACAATGCAATACAGGCGCAATGCGATGGTCCATAACGGCGCGCACGCGTGCAGCCAGACCTCCTGCACTCCCATGCGCGCCGCGAGAAATTGAATTCGAAACCGGCACGCCGACACTCGCCGACTAAACTTTTGCCGTCCTTCGCATTTCGACCGTTTCGTCCCGTTTCGGACGGCGCGCCTACATCGCACGGGGACGTTAATATCGCGCATACGCGTACGCCCCATCGACGGGCGGAGAGTCGGCTTTGGGAAGTCGCGACGCGCGCCGCCGCCTCGAACGGTGACGATTAATTCTGAACGCCGCGCGACACATTGTAGTGTATCCGTATTGTGTATCGGGTAATTGCGAGGGCGGCGATACGCGCGCGCCTCCGAATATAACGAAGCGCGGTTATATACACCTGCTGCTCTCGTTCGATCCTCATTCGGACGTTCAGTGCTGCTGGCAGCGATGGCGCCTGTATATATATATATATATATATATATATATATATATATATATATATATATGTATATCTATATATGTGGGATAGGCGCGCGTCTCGAAAAAGTCATCCTTAATTCGAGGGCAAGAGCGTATATCATTTTGTCATTCGCAAAGGGTTGAAGAACGCGGGCGCGGGTGGTCGGGCAGTTGGGGGGGGGGGTCAGTCGTTATATCGATGGCTCCACGAAGCTCACGAGGCTGTTTGACCTGAAGGACATGCTTATTATAATTAAAAAATTATTATACATATAGAAATTATCGTCAATTACAAAGTAGCTTATATATATATATATATATATATATATATATATATATATATATATATATATGTATGTATAATTTACTTTAAGCTCCATCATGTTATTTATATTATCTGTTACAACTATGTATTTATTTAATTGTAAATAGTACATGTATATATACATAGATACGTACAAATTAAATTTTGATTTTGATTTTTAATTGGATAATATTGACAATGAAACACCGTAAATTTAATAAACATCTATACAATACGTTAAATAAAGAAGAAAGTTCGGAAACAACAAATGCTCAAACAACGTTAAAATCACGGAACTATATATATATATATATATATATATATATATATATATATATATATATTCATGCGTAAGCGATCCCAAACGATCTTTAGTTCATGTATATAATATACGTGGAAACTTTCCAGAAGAATGTGAAATTTCAAACTTGAGCATATATATAAATCTTTGAAGAAAGAGAAGTTACTTTGTAATGACTTTTTTGTTTCGAGGTATCTTGGCAAAGCATGCACATTTAGATAATTGTATACACAATGCGCCGTAAAATTACGGTCATTTTAATATATATATATTTAACTCGACTGCTTTGCGGTATTCATAGTAATTAAATGTGCAAGTCATTCGTTTAATTGGTTGTCCATTAGTAAATATAGTGTACAAACAGGGATAGATTCGACTAGTGGAGCATAATGAAAATTGTACTTTGAGAACGCAGACAATACTAGTCGGCGGCACATAGATTTTTCACCATAGTGCATTTGGACATAGACACGTGTTCTTGTATTGTCGATCGTATGGAACAACACGCGTGTATACGTGATATAATATCACTCGTTGCTTTGAAGATGAATCGATCCATGTTTGTACACAACGCAATCACATATCGTGCTCGTTAATATATATATATATATATAGCTAGAACTCACCTGATGGTCACCGCGAGGAGGACGATGATGACGCCGACGAGGACCATGGCTATTAGTACGCCGCATATCATGTACACACTGTCGATCGGCGGATCTGCAACAATCGAAATTAAATTATTTATCGGACATGTCTATATGTATATATATATATATATATATATATATATATATATATATATATATATAGCACGTGCACCTATACGCATGATTGATGATTGCGACGAGGACGTTTATTCTGATTTGGTAAGCTGCACAAGTCGACGCGAGGGCGCTTTTTTTAAAAATATATATATATATATATATATATATATATATAGAACCTCCGAGGCCAGGTTACCGCACCTCGCGGATCGTTCGCAACGACTAATCTGTCATTAATACACACGGGCATGTTGACGGCAGGTACATTACCGATACCACCGTTCGGAGAATTTGATTGCCTATTATTTATATATATATATATATATATATATATATATATATATATATACATATAAATGTATGTATTTGTATATTATATATATATTAACATTCTCAAAATTCGTGACCAGCGATTTGCGGGGCGATCGTTCGTTCCAAAAGGGACACAGGCTTCCAAAACTATTTGGAAGAATAGCGCGACGTAGTGTCGAAGATTCTATTAGCATCGTCGTGGGTTTGGAGTTTGGGAAAAAACTTTTGAATACAGGGTAGCTGTATTTTTTATGGATACGTTTTTATCAATGCGTGCGTTTTATCTGCTACACCAGCTATACTGAATTGAATAGAAATTATATACTGAAATAAGAGTGGATTTTGCATCGGTGCGACATCGATGCGCAAAAATAATATATATATATATATATATATATATATATATATATATATATACACTTACCGGAAATCGGTCATCACGAGACGTTGTTTGATTAAATTTTACGCTCGCTATTCTTTTCAATGAAGTCGTTCTGAATAAATTATTCGCTTTTTCATACTTCGTATACATGCGCTGGCCAATCAGCTTTATTATGACAATTGTATATTAATAAATTTTATATCGCAATGAAATTAATTTCAAGGAAACTTTGAGATACTCTTATACGTGCGGATATGGAAAGTCACCTTTTATGTAATCAAAATGTAATCTTTGTGTCATTGTTACAATACGGATATACAAAATTGTCTGTGGTCTTGAATGGCATGAAAGTAACAATTGATTTTGTGTATATATATAATACAATAAAAGCCTTCGGCTACATGTGCATATTCAACCCTCCAACAAAAACTATCAGTTTTCAAGCAGTCGCCATCGGAATTGGCACATTTCAAATTTTCACATAAAAAAAAAAAAACTAACGAACATTCATTAGTTTTGCGCAGAAAACTCGAATTTTCTATCCGAACGATAATGTTCTTGTACTATACTCTCCGGCAATCGTTAATCGCGCCATTGTTCGTCGCGGACTCCGCAGTAATTGAATTGCGCCGGTCGTTGTCGCAAGCTTTGAAATTCCGCTACACGCAGAATTCGCCGGCCAATGCGCGAATCGCGTTGATGCGTATATTCGTCGTGCAATGAATCGCGGCTATTGTCGTGCACGGCGAAGGAAACATTGGCGCGACAATGAGAATTTGGCCTGTGCGCACACGTCAATGTTCCATTGTAAAATGAAAATTTTCGCCCCCCCCCCCGAGCTTTGTAAAGCTCTGTTGTCGATGGCTGTGGCATACATTAAGTTCCCCTTACCTCGAAAACACGAGTTTGTCACGATCCTTTTGAACTACGTATGTAATACCGATACATAGAAATTGCGGTCGTTCAAAACAAAGTTTGTGGTCGTTCTTTAATGTTCGTCGAAATAATGTGCTTGCTATTATATATATATATACACGTGTGATTCAGCCTTTTGTAAGTTGGAACTTTTGAATATGCAGTGGATCACTATTGTCTCCAATTTCAGGATCTATCTGAGATTTTATTCGTTGATTAATATATATATATATACGGTCTGCTCCATATTGTACATGTACCGTATGCACTGCGCTAAAAGAAAGAAATAAAAAACATTATCTGCAGAAATTGACTGAATTATTACATCCACTCTAAGCCGCGGGTGCATATATATATATATATATATAGCCAAGGACATTTCCATATTTTAACTGTGCGCGCACGTGTGCATCGTGACGCAAATCTTGCAGTATTGTAATACACTTTATATACATATAGGCGACGCTCTCGCGCGACAGCGACAATATATGTCTGTAAGAGAAGTCAATAATATAAATCGATGATCTATCACTCGATGGTAGCGTGAAACTCTTTTTTCGCGCCCGATGATGACGCTGACGTCAGCTTGAACTTATGTATACACGCGTTCGACTTACGTCCGTAAAGCTCTCTATCCAGATCTACTTACGCTCTTCGCGCGTGTGTGCCTGTGCATGTGCGTCTATGTTTGCGCCTGTGCATCCGCGCGCTGCTCCATGCGTGCGCCGATTTTTATGTAATACACACGTGCGCATTTGATTATATACGCGTACAGCGCCAACGGCTTATCGCGTCGCGTTAATGCGAGAGGTACCGAGAGGAAACCGAGTCCCGCGGCTGTGCGAGCCGCCCCGCGTCAGCGCACAATTTCGCTTTATGCATTTTCGCGCGCTCTCGCGCTCGTCGGTCATTGATGGGTTTTTTTTTTTTTTTGCTCGTCGCTCGAAGTAGGTAATATAGAGACTTGTGCTTTCGCGCGCGCGCGCGCATACGTAACGGTATACAACCGTGTGCGCGGCGAGCGCTGTGCATGGTATAGTTTACATGTACGTGAGCGGCCGTCAAAGAACCGCGAGCTTAGTATATGTATAAGCGGACGCGTGTATTAGATTTCAAAAATTATGAATGGAATTCTCGATGGAATTCCTCTTGGGTTCGTTGTATGCCCATCTTCTCGTTCCTCCATTCTTCTTAACGCGCGTAGCCGCTATAAGCTTCTTATGCGTAGATACGCGTGCGAAAGGATTCGAGGTAAAAGGAGGATTTTACTATGGAATCTTATCGGGATCTGGTAAGGTTTCTTAGCTTCTTGTTAGGATGTACAGCATAAGGCAACCTCATTTATAGCTTCTAATTTTCATACGAACAATTTTCGATTGGGTTCTGGCAAAAACATATAACCAGATTATAGCATGTAAACCTATACTTGATTTCTCGGATATTGTATGAAGTATATAATTCGATATGGGCTATATTTTATAAGAATCCGTCGAGAAGATCCAGTCTTCATCGTATCCATATAAAGAAGAGTTGAAAAAGCTAATTTATAGAGTCAAATACGTAATTCTTATAACTTAATATTTAGTGGGCTGAAACACACTGACAAGAAAAAGCTCGGATATAGCTCTGAAGGGGTTTCACCGGATTGAGAGAGGTAAATTCGATGATTGAACAAAACAACCTTCTACAATGAATCTTGTTAAGGTTTGAGAAGTTAAGAATGCCATATTGCTCGAAGATGTGGTAGAATATAATACTTTCCTTTAATTAAATTGAATGTATTATAGAATAAGAGATTTTTTTATGAGAAACATTCCTTTTGGCATCAGATTTGAAGAAAGAGTGGGTTTCAAGCAAACAGTTTAACTAATTTTCCATGATTTAGTGGTCGATTCGCTGCTTGTACGCTAATGTGTTTCAATTAGATCGTGGGTCAATGGACAATAATCGAGATATTATACGTTCAGTTACCAAAATATGTTTATTAGAAGTTTTTTGAATTATTATTCATTTTACAAAGCCGGCGCGAAAATTAGGATTTCTTATTAAAAAAATTCATCGGACTACACTGATTGTATGTAAGAAAGTATACTATAGGTCGTGGTCTAAAAGTTTACAAGGCTCATTTTGGAATTATAGATAATACAAGTTCCTGTATATAATCAAGACCGAATCCGCCATCCCCATCTAATAGCCTCTTCTCGTGATATCTACTTCGTATCAATTACATTAAAAAATCTGGTGGCTATAGGGCCCAAAACTTTCAGACTATCCGGACAATATAAGCCGTGATCTAAATATATCGATATATTTCTGCAAGGGACCCACCATTCGATATAGCGAACACATTCCACGATTCTTTTGCGCGTGTTTAGTTTCCTGCGCCTATATATATATATATATATATATACGCAACATAATCCTCTGCAACTCGGACGGATGCTCTCGAAGGCGCGTAAAGCAGGTTCTAAAGAAGGTGCAGCTCAGTATGTATATGTAGAAGCGGCGAGGAAGCGGCAAAGTGAACAAAATTACAGGAAGCGACTCCGCGGCGAAGAAAAGAGGACGTATGTTATATACGTGTGCGGTATATTTTATATACCGTTGCCTCTCTTCACCGCGTGGGATCCTTTGGCGTGAAGTGGGTTATCGTAACCGGGCAGCAGCCACTTCCCGCCCACACCGCTGAGGACCGCGATGCTTTATTTATATACACATCATGTGTGTGTGTGTGTGTGCGCGCGCGCGCCCGTGTGGGTACATTTGATACGTGCCGGGTTAATTCGGCGATGAACGAGTAAGCCTAGACATTGCAGCGGAGGCAGTTTTTTTTCGATCCTCGACGTCTGGACATGAGAAAATGTTTTATCTAATCTTCAGAAATTTTGTACATGGACAAGATATACTGCATAAATGATGAAAGTATTATAATGCACAGTTCGTTAAGTAAAAGGGTATACGACAAAATTTATCTGTATTTCTTATGTATTTTTCGAAGCATCAATCAATTATGTTAATAAAAGATGTCTAAATTGCTTAACTGCTTGAAATGTCCAAAAACGCCTTGCAGTAAGTTTTCGACACGTTCGTCTGGAAGCGCTATCCCAATTCCTCGTATTTCTCAAGAACACTGTTCTAAATATAGTATATATGGACCCCCCCCCGGAAGCTTCTGATTGTTGTAAGCCCCAAAACTTTCAATAGGATGTATATCAAGCGATTGTGCCGGCAAATCTAATGTAATGATGCTTTTCTTGGTATTTCCATGTCAGTGTAGAGGCAGTTGCGGTGTACGAGATTTTCATCGATTTTTGCCCTCCTACAGAATCAATTTTGTCGGTTTCCATGATAAACCGACATCTCATGCCTACGTCCAAGTCCTTTTCTCGAAAGCTTTTCAAACGTCAATTTTCATTTGCTATTTAATATTTCACAAAACGAAATTACTCGAGGACGAAGCGAAGTCATGTGGTATGATTGAATAACACCGAACAAAGGATTGGCTGGACGGACTACATTACTACAATCGCCTTCACTGTTTTCTGCATTGTAGTTCAAATTATATAGTGATTAGGAATAGTTATGTGTGACATATGTAGAATTTTTTGCTCAATTTTGCTTGTCCTCAACGCAAGCTCAAGCCAGAATTCCACGAAAACAATAACTCGCATAATTTTTAATATTCTTCGTCGTCGCGTTCCCTGTTGACTCACGTTCAAGTAGGTCATCGGCGCTTTTCGATTCCTGGAATCGTTCCACCTACCTCTGAATAAAAGTCTTTGGCTTTTGCAATCACTTTATGAGATATTTTCGATTCTTTTGAAACGGGTCAGAGGAAAACTGCCTCCTTATGCGTCAAGCATATGCAGCACAACGATGTTATAACTTTCACTGTAGTTTGTTTACAAATGTATCCAAGGTAGAACTTATATCGACTTCTTGATAGAATTTCATGTTTCTACTATTTATTGACTATTACTTCAGGTGCTGTATAAATCAGAATCCCTTTACTGTATAGGGAAACGTACGCGGATCCATATACGAAAAGGAAAATCTATGATTCCCATCGGTGTGGACGAGACCGATAGTACAATATACATGAAAATACTATAGATTAGCTTAATGCTAGATACAAATTAGATGTAATAAACTATTCTGCGGCTATAATATGGAAAAAGTGACTAAAAAATACAATAAATATGGATTTATTGTATTTTGAGAGAGAGAAAAAAAGTCAGAAACTGCGCCAATTGGACAAATAAATCAAATGAATTAAATAATACACCTTATGGATGTTGGAGAGCCAGTTAGAATACCGAGAAATTTGAACATGTGAGGGAGTTAAAAGATCATCCATACGTGTTTAGAACGGACGAAGAAGCCTTGGAAACTAGAATAATCGATATATACACAGCCACATAAGAAAGAGAACGTACATGTCATATTATGATGTGAGATAGTTATTTATATATATATATATATATATATATATATATATATATATATATATATATATATACATATATATATTCGTATATAGCAATTTTAACACGATTCTGATTAGAGTCTATTAAGTACTCCGTATATCAAAGAGGAATTCAATGCGAAAATCTTACGTAAGATTTATAATTGAAAATGTTCCAGATTGAAAACAGGAAATCACTCGTGCAGTGCCATTCGGAATCTGACACAAATTCATTAGGTACCCGCTATAAATTCGATTCACGTATAGACAAGTGCTTGAAAATCTGGTTCGAATTATTGGGTGCTTTTATCCTCAATAAGAATGGACTAGATGCACATTTGTTTAGATATCCAATCTGATGTGCATATGTATTTTGACTGGCTCGAATTATACATGTGAGTATAATAAGGATTGCTAAAGGATATTCAACTCGAATTTGATCGAATATAGGAGGTGGTATAACTTTGATTTCTACACCACTTACGATCGTCAGATTTTGGAACGATATATATTCACGCCGAATGGTAAACTCATGGTACACTTGTATATACTTTCATCTCTGAATCGATTGATCGATATATACAGAGAAATCGAGTTATGAAAGCGAGAACGGTCATACATATATATTTAACTCCACTGTCCTTAATTCCACATCCGTTCTTCAGATAGCGTCTGTGGACAATCCTTCTCGTGGTGAGCCACATATATATATATATATGAGTTGGGAAAGACATTGTAAAGTTATATACAAAAAAGTGTGAGCTCATTCTATTATTAATAAATGAGACTCCTCGTCTCACGATCGATGCTCGCGTCACGCGGATGATAAAAAAAAAAATAAAGAAAGCTCTGAAAAACTTTCGTTGGGTCGAGAGAGCCGTGGCCGCTTTATGTACATCAGGAGGAGACAGAGAAGTGGGAGGAGGAGGAGGAGGAGAAGGAGAAAAGACCACAGGCCGCAGCCATACGCCGAAGGATCAGGAGCTCTTTCGTTTTTTTTTTCTACCGATTCGGCCGAGCGCGGTCCTCTAGTGCGCACTTTCATTGAGCTCGAGGAGGCCTCCGTATCGTGATCCCGACGCATACATATACACTTACGTACGCGCGCGCGCGCGCGCACACAGGCACACCAGAGTGCTCGCGCGCTCGTCCCAGATATAATCTGTGCGCCTTGGATCGGCGAGAGAGTCTGATGCATGGGATGCCGCCACCGGCTCGGCTGCTGCACCTAAATATTGCGCCGTTGCGCAGGATATGTTTCTTTATTTTTTCTTTTTTTTTGCGACCGCGCACAAGGATGTCGCAAGGATCGCCTTCCTTATAAACTACATATAAGTGTATATATATATATATATATATATATATATATATATATATATATATATAAGTATACACGTAACGCCAACAGCGGTCTTTCTTTCTCCTCGCCAATCTCTGAATCAAAGGTGGAGAATCTGTGTCTTTTATATTTCATACATCTCTTATAATATATATATATATATATATATATATATATATATATATATATATATGTAGACTCTTGGGAGTTTCCCAGAAACTACACACAGCCGTTGATAATATAAGCGAAGCGCTTTTCGTAAAAAAGGTGTGGTTCTTATATATATATATATATACTATAAGACCGACAGAGGTTTGGCTTTGCGCGATAATATCGCGATTTTTGCTCTGACCCGTATATGTGGAGTAACGTGACCGCATTTTGCAAGTGGCTCTTTGGGCGAGCGCTGTGATCAATTTTACATATTCATGTGGGTCAAAAGAGATTCTTTCGACGCGATTATCAGCTATATGAAATTTGATTACGTCGATTCACTGGGAATGAGTAGAAGAAGTCCATAGGGACGCTATTTATCGGGGATGAACAATAAAGACAGAACAGGTTTGCAAGCATTGATCATGTAATGATAAATGAAATGCCAAATTTCACAGGAGTAGAAATTTTATTTAATTATTTATGGACATGCTACTATATATACTATATATAATATACAATATATATACATAGCCATTTGGATCATCCGATAATACAAAGCAAGCGCGCGCGCGCGCACATACACACACACACACACACACACACACACACAAGTTCCAAGTAAAACCCGCAAAAATAAAACTCCTCTATATAACGCGCGAGCGGGCGCAAGCAGCCACATCGGTTTGGCTTTGCTCTGAAAATAGACGAGAAACCGCGCGTTAGGGAAAATCTCGAACTCGGTAAAAGTGGGAGGGAGGAGGGGTCTATTTCAATAGCCAAACGTATATATTATATTTTAAATTTAGTAGTGTATGTATATACGCCGCATACATATATATATATATATATATATATATATATATATATATATATATATAGGTACATATACAAGAGTTTCAGAGTATTCCGAAAATTGCGCGTCGACGCACAGCTGGTTTGACGTCACACTCTGATGTGCGGCGTAACTTTCTTTAGTTTCTATCCCGCTTGGCTATATATATATATATATATATATATATATATATATATATATATATATATATAACGCCAACGAGATCGCGAAAATTTTTCGAATATATCGTTCGTTTGAATACGGTTGGACGTTTGTTTTTTTCAGACGTTTCTATAGAAAATATTGTAAAACGCTGGGTAAGACGTATCTTACCGATATATTCGAACTTTTAACATGGGAGAAAAAACAGTTTATTTAAATGTAATTGCGTCTTGTGTAAACCAGATAATTTCATTGTATACTATAAATATCCGACTACAATGACGGAACATTTACATGAAATTCAAGAGCTTCTAAACGAACGTTTTAGGAGGATATGGCGAAATAGTTGGAATGGATTTCTGAAAAAGGCTTTTGAGTTTTTTATTTTTTATTTTAACGGATCATTGCGGCAGATATGCTGAGAGAACTTTCACGCACAATTGTTTGGAATTTAAAATTTCTCTTGTCTGCAGAATAATTCAAGAGATTTTTGTTATCTTTTTTTTTGGCAAATACAATTATTATCATATTTAATGTTATACTGATATTGAGGACATTTCAATGCGATGCTTACTATATTGAAAAAAAATTTTGAAAAAAAACATTTTTCTTTCGAGAATTTTTTACCAAAGTTTATCAGTTAATCGGTATAAAATATTGTACTTTGAAAACGCTTTGCAAAAATTACAGAAAATCATGCGTATATGAAATCTACGTACGATATTCTGCATCCTGTTATTTTTTTACTTTGCAAAATATTAAGATGGTAATATACTGTAGCGATGATGAGTAACATTTTACATTATTTTTTCACACACCTATAAATACCGTTATTATATAGCTGCATTTATTTATTTATTTTTTTCGCCTAGAAAGGCTTCTTTTGTTTTTATTTAGCACACTGCGCCGCGATTTTTATCAAAAGCATTAAATTAATAATGGATGACTTGACCGATTATTCATGGACAGGATAAAATTTATTATTATATAAAATATTGTTTTATCGTATTTTTCCATTTTTTTCTTTTATGTTAACATTCTAACTTTTTCCACTCTCGGTCTTGCTCTCTCTCTCTTTCTCTCTCTCTCTTCTTCTGTCTCTCTCTCTGTCTCTGTCTCTCTCTGTCTCTCTCTGTCTCTCTGTCTCTCTGTCTCTCTCTCTCTCTCTCTCTCTCTAAATATATATATATATATATATATATATATATATATATATATATATACTTTTCAAGGTATCACACATCAATGTCAATACTTAATAAAAAGAAAAGCAAATTGGAAAAATTAAAAAATAATCGTATGTATTATAACGAAGTGGAATCAACCAGCGTAAGATATACAACTAGTTTTTTTTCCTTTCTTTGACAATTATATACAAAAAAGTGCCAATAGCTGCCATCCATTTTTTTATAATAAGCAGGCATATAAATCCAAGATAATGAATAATTAGAGCTATTTGACAGTATAATTATCGTAAACTTAAGAGTTGTAAAAATTGAACGAGAATATGTAGTTTTTTGTACGGCTTACTGACATGTATGATAATTTAAAAAGAACTCCTTTTTAATCCGATAACATCTTGATTTAATGCACAGATTTAAATTACAATTTAATGGATAAATTGCCCCGGTGTTGTAATTTTTCGCCAACTTTGCAATCGGTTCAATTCAATCGCTTGGATTCCCAGAATATTAAAATATTCATATACTTAATAAGTTCTGCCATTTTTTATTGTATATATATATAGCGACAGAGTAGTGTGAGATGCATGAAACATCTTTTTTTCCTCTCGTAGTATAATGTCGGGGCAGTGGCTCCGTACCGATGCCCGTATAGAGTCGTATATTACTCCAAAGTGAATTATATATATATCGAGTATATAGCGATTATGCGCTATATAAAATGTCCATGTAGCGTATAGTTAATAACGTTTATATATATGAATATTCATACGCTCGTTGCTCGAGTTTTTTTCTCCTTCTTTTTCTACTTCTTCCATCTCGAGTTCCTTCGGCGATCGAGTCGTCGCGCCGCGATTTAGTTTAAATAGTCAATTATGCGCGCGTTATGTGCATGTTAACGAAGATTTACGATAATTGCCCGCGGCTTGCACGATCGAACGGCTGGCGTAAGGGGCTGATGAAAAAAAAAAATAATAATAATAATAAAGGCAAGGTCGTGCTAATAACGCGGCGCGTCGATTTAAATTATTGAGATTTCATAATTTCCGCGGCTGACAATTAATTATGGCTTAATTATCATCTAAAAAGTAAAGATTTCGACGCGAGTCGAGCGTTATCGGTATGCTGAGTGGCCAGGAAATTGTCTCGGTTAAGGGGTCGTCGAGATTCTAAAGTACCATACGGAGTAATATAATCGACAAATCTTTGATTTCGAACTATCTACGCGAATGTATTAATTGACATAGGCGGTTGCTTTTGACGTTTCGCTTCTCTTTGAAACGCGCGCGCGCGCGCGCACAGTCGCTGAAAAAGAATCGGCAACGCACGAAAGAAACATCAATATTTTATTTTATTTTTTTCAACGAAACGCTGAATAATCAGCACGGGCCGAATAGAGGAGCGTAATGCTATATAATGGGGAGCTTGAAGAGCCAAACAAAACAAGCGAAAAAAACCGCGATGCTTCGATGATAATGTAAGGAATTGTACGGAGCTGTGGGTCGCGGTGTTTTTTTATATTATATATATATATATATATATATATATATATATATATATATATATATATATATTACACTGACTGCAATTTCACACGTTTGTGCTCATATATGCCCGAGAAAAAGGAGCTGATCGTGCATAATTCGCGGCTTCGTTTTTTTTCCTTTTTCTTTTGCGTTTTTTTTTAGTTCATTCAACGACTTTATATGCAGAAAATGGCATTAATATATAACGAAATACAGTTATCGAAATTTCATACACTATTTCATCAGATCGTCTATATATATATATATATATATATATATATATATATATATATATAAGGAATCGAAGTCTCGTGCTTAGATGCGATTGACTATTTATTTACGCATGGAGTACATATATAGTTCTTCGAGTTCTTCTATATATATATATATATATATATATATATATATATATATATATATATAGAGCATTTATTGAATTCTTTTTTCATAATTTCAAGCGAGATCCTCGAATTGAAACAATAAAATTTAAAGCAAGGCTCGCACTCTATATATATCGTTCGCGCTAGGAGCAATGATGAAAGATAATTTTTATGGATTCATACTTGAAATTTGAAATAGAAACGTTGTAAAATTGAAGTGTGCTATTAAATCAGCTTATCATTGAAATAAATATTTCAACGAAGGACACTTTAAGTAATATACCAGCTCCTTTATAAAGAGACTCAAAATAAATATATCTACATATATATATATATATATATATATATATATATATATATATATATATATATAATGGGAGTAATTTATTATAACTTGACATATATGACGGTTTCCCAGTAATATACGTGTATACAAACATATTTGTTCCCGAACATTACATTTTCCCCTTGCGTATAGCAAATTAATTACAAAAGATCGGAGTGAATGTTGTCGGAATATTGTATTCGATTGGTTGGACTGATTTTCTACATTCCGCGCATGTGGCATTTATCGGTACCAGGATCGTAATTAAAATTGACGAAAAGAAACAAATTGACGGACTGTATCACAAATATGTATATATATATATAGTCTTCCGTCAAATGACGCAGAATCTGCCATTTTTCACAGCGTAATTTCACATATACACTGCGGTCTCTATACTTTTGGGACTCTAGATATATTTGAAACGCCTCGTGTTTATAGCGTATGTATAATATACGCGAAGTCGAGGAGCCGGTAATAATATAGACGATAGTGCCAATCGATCCGAACTTTCCGGAACCAATGGGGCGGTCGTGCACCACGCGATAGGATATATTATGCATAATGCACACAATGGGTAATTACGTAAATATATATATATATATATATATATATATATATATATATATATATACACGTAATATGACTGTATATTTGAGAAAAGAAAGGCCGCATTAGTCTGCACCGTTCCGCGGCGAAGGTCTAACAAGAGGATTCGAGGCGAGTAACGCGAGCCCCGCTCGCTCGCGTTGAAAACGTCGATAATGCGCGGCGCATTATGGATCAGTAGGGCAAGGAAGGGTAACGCAGTCCCTGGCCCCGCAGAGGTGTGTATATGTATATGTGGATGTAAATACCAATACCGTATACCTACACAGGTGTGCAGATATATAATGTACGTGTAAAAGTGGCTCCTTTTTACCGTATACATACATACATACATACATATATATATATATATATATATATATATATATATATATATATATATATTTAACCATGCCTCTATATAAAGCAGAGATTCTCGAGGATGCACGGCTTAGCGTCTGTATGAGTGTACAAGCGCGTGTATATTATGCGTTCTCGAGAGCCTCGATAACCCAGGGGCTAACGAACCAATATGGCCATTTATTCCCGTGAGCTCCGTCGAAGGTCAGCTCCTTTGTGTGTGCATAGGTGCGTGTATGTGCGCGCGCGATCGTGTGCGTACATTCGTGTACATTCATATACAGTCATGTACCTATACACGCACGGACGAGCCTTCCTCCTCCTCCTCCTCCTCCTCCTCATCTTCTTTTTAGCTATATTCGTTCTGCACCGTGCACGACGGTACTGCTTCAGCCGGCACATAGCAGCAGCAGCAGCAGCAGCCGGCGCAGAATTCTAAACTATATATATATATATATATATATATATATATATATATATATATATATATATATATATATATATATAAATGCTCTTAAAAAAAAAGAAAAAAGTTGTCGGCCACCTTTCGGGTTCGACGACACGAAGAAGACGAGCATTATACGGTCTCCGGTGCTTGGGGCATCGGCGGGTTGGGGGGAGGGGGAGATAAAAGAGACCCGTGAGAGAGAGAGAGAGAGAGAGATCGAGAGGGAGGAAGTACGAGAAAGAAGGAACAAAAAGGTAGAGAGACGGAGAGACGGGCGAGGACGGAGAGGAGAAGCAGGCTAGTCGGGTATACATGCGCGCGGTGGAAGCTGCGAAGCCGCGACCGCGAGCCAACACCTGCCTCCCTCCCCTTCGCCCGATCTCTCCTGCGCCGCTCAGTTCGGCGGGGTATACCTACAGCGTCCTGTCTGGCATACGCGCGTACACACGCATACGTATGTTATATAGATATGCATGCATACTAACATACATACATACATACATACATACATACATACATACATACATACATACATACATACATACATACATACATACCTACATACATATATATGTATACATATAGGACTATATACGGGACGTTCCACGTCAAATGCACCATCCCCTTGGTGAAAATGAAAAATTATCGTGAAAAATCGTGCAATGGCTTGAAGTACTCGTATTTCGTTTATTACACTTAAAAATCACACTACGAGGGCCATTAAAGTCCTTAGCGCGAGACACGCTGTAAATGCCTCGTTTTTCCGAAATCATTAGCCTCGTACGGAGTTATCGAATATTTCATCGAGCAAAAATTGACGACCCTTAGGACTTCGATGGCCCAATAGTGTTTTTTTTTTTTCCCAATCGTTCGAACGAACATAGCGATAATATTTTTGCCCCAACTCTCTCCATACAGCACTTGCGATTGGGTCGCTACTAACGCTACATGGATAACTTTCAGGCACGGTGCTGTTTTTTGCCCTTCATCTTTCGCGATTCTTCGAATAATGACAGAGATAACGAGTCGATGATCCAAAACAGTTCCATAATGGGTCCTTTTGGGTATAGATGCGCTTTCTTTTTGTAACTGATAAGACCTTTCATTAATATAATAGAAAAGTCTCATACCAGTAAACCACTGTAATGATTTGAGCAAAGGATTCCTTGGTCTGTGATAAAGAATATCAGCCGAGCATATTCATAATGAACGCATAGCACGATAAACGATTCATTCACGAACTTGGGTTCAAAATGTATCAATATATATATATGTATAGACTAACTACTGTATCGAAAATTTTAATCTAGCGGGCTATTTCGAAACATAGACGAATACGAAAAGTCTGCAGTCGCTGCACATTTTTCGTTTGCTTACTTTTTTTTTTTTGCATTTTTTAACTCTGAAAAAGGGGGAGGGGTCTTCATTGTCACACGGAAAGCGCCATATATGGTTCAAGGACGAGGCTTCGACGACTTGAACGCTTCCTTCGGCGTTCGGTTTCGTCTCGACTCAAGTTTTTTTAGCGCTTTTGCGCATACTTTGTTTCTCAAATCTGTGCGACCGATCTTTTGCTTTATTTAATGACGATATTGTGCATAATCTTTTAATGGATTTTCTAAAGGCTGTGTATGCAATTATTGCCGCCAAATAATATATATAAAACTTTGCTCGTTTCAGAGAGATATAAATAATATATATCGCAAATAAAATGCCTCGCCAGTCTAGCAATGCGAAACAATGCAATAATTTGTTTTTTTTCTTCTTCTTTGCACCACAATGCGTCAGTTTTTGATGATTCTTTGCATACATTATATATGGATAGATAGATAAATAGAATGAGAGAGACAGAGCGAGCGAGAGAGCGAGCGAGAGAGAGAGAGAGGGCGAGAGAAGAGAGAGAGAGAGAGAGAGAGAGAGAGAGAGAGAGAGAGAGAAAGTGAGTTCTAATATAGCAGCATAATAACCCAACTCAAAGTCTCCCAAGATCATCTCTCGCTGGGAGTTTTTGTCTCTGTTTTATTTTGGCCGCAAAATGCACTGCAGCATCGCGCCAGTATCAGGGAGTGGCGAGGCGCCTCGTGTGCCCTCGTCCGATTCGAGGGAAGCGCAGCAAAGATCGCCAGAGAGACTCAATTTTGCTTTTCTCTCTCTTTCTCTCTCTCTCTCTCTCTCTCTCTCTCTCTCTCTCTCTCTCTCGCTCTCTCCACCTCTCCCTCTCTATATCTATAGCTTTCTCTTTTTAAAAAGACTCTAAATACAGGCGGGCTGCTTCTATTTCCGTTGGCCCGCGCGCGCGCGCCGTCTGCAAAATGTAACGACAGGCGCGGCGGGCGCACCGTCTGCAGCAAATACATGTATATAGCAGGGAGTATTTAACAGGGAGTATATGCGAGCAAACATATCAACAATTTGTTGGCGTAGTCAAAGGAGATTATGTATATATATATATATATATATATATATATATATATATATATATATATATATATATCGTTTGTTACTCGTCGAAACCAACACGCTGCAATCGGGAAAATTCGAATTGGATAGTTTCTCGGGAAGTTTTCGTGAGATTTTTATACATTATAATTATTTGTACTTCGTACCCCTTGAAACATCAAAGAATATATATATATATATATATATATATATATATATATATATATATTTACATATATACGAACTTTGTATAAAATGCACTAGAACGAACGAGTCGTTAATTGTGCGCGCGAAGGCCATTATGCTTTCGTGCGTCACTAGCACGACTCCGCACTTCCCTAGACGATCGGATGGACCATTAGCTATGGCACTTTTGGCAGCATTTATAGAGATTTCGTCCAAGTTTTATTTTAACACTAGCAAAACTCAAAATTTTATAGAGCGTTATTCCAATATAGAGAAATGAAAGCGAAAATATGGGAGAGAGAGAAAGAGAGAGAGAGAGAGCGTCAGTAGTCGTAAGGAATTTTAGAACGATAACACCCAGAATCGGTACAAGAACGAAAAGCACATATTATTGTTTTCCGCGTAATAAAATTGTGCGGTTGTCATCTTTTTTACTACTTCGGCCTCATTTGTAAAATTTGCGAATATATATATATATATATATATATATATATATATATATATATATATATACACGGAATCACGCAAAAAGCCCTCTTTTCCTTATTTTCGAACGGTGAGTGACAATAACATAATCGCGTCGCGTTCTCCGAATGAGAGAAAAAAACTGGGTATATAAAATTATAACTTTGTATATTGTATACATCATTTGCATGCGTATATAACGAGCGCATCTGAGTAAAAGCAAAAAGTTACACGCGTCGCAAACTATTGCGATTGCAAACAAAATACTATAAATTTCACACACACGCGCGCGCACACACACGCGCACGGATACAATACGGTATAATTGTGTATACGTAATTGTCTACCCTATCGGACTGAAATCTCCGTTCCCCCGCCCGCCCTTGATGGTAAAATGCGAATAAAGGCCGTACATAAAAGATCGCGAAGCCATAAGCTCTGCAAATATCCGTATAGATGTATATACGCATTATACCTGTATACTGTCCCCGTGTAGTTTCAAGGATTCAATGCCTCTCTCCAGGAATTGCCCGAGCTGTAGGCAATCGAGAGAGAGAGGCGGAGAGTATGTTACCTTGGGAGAGGTCGACGAAACTTATAATTCATATTATAATATTGTCTCACTTTATTATATATATATATATATATATATATATATATATATATATATATATATATATATATAATATTGTGCTTAAAACGCTTGACTTTGAAACTCGCGAAGGACGCGATCGCGACGCAATCGCCCAATGGGGGTTGATCTCGCGGTTACGTCGCGACGACCGCGCTCGCGCGACGGTCTTCCGGTTACGTTCGGAGTGAGCTTTGCGCAACGCCTGTCCCCGCATCGGTTCTGGGCCAAGGTTATGGGATGTGTATGTACGTGTGTATATATATATGTAGCATGTATCAAAGGCACGCGCCTGCAGCTGTGACCATCGCCTCGAAGCCGCGCTCCCGGTATTCGAGCGCAAGTGCGCCGCACATATATATTTATGAGAATATTGTCCTCTTTATTCCATTCGTGTTTTATAATAGCTGGGAAACACGATGTAATTGTCAATGGATCGGACCCGTTCTTCTGCGTGTTTCGACGAGGCTTCGTCTTCTCTTCGCTATATTCCATTACAGCCTCTACTTATTTCTTATCTTACGTTAAGTTGACCTTCAAAATTTTTTGGAGGAGACAAAAGTTTCATACACTCGGTTCTATAGGCATTACAAGATCAAGCTGCGTGTTTCTTATTGCTATAAGAACTGTGCCTTTTCAGAATCGATTTTTTGCGTCAATTTTTAAGGAGCGAGCACGCGCGCGCAATTACACACACACACACACACATGTATATCTTGTTAAAAGCTCCAACAAATGCAAACGCATGAACAATGATGTATAATACATTGTTTAGATTCGTTAATAATTAGTAGCTAGTAAATAATACAAATTTTTCGAAATATTAATTGAATGCATTGATTAACGATGACATTGATGGTCTCTACACTGCTTTTCAAAGTCATCGATCATTCTGTGCAAAATCGCGAAAAATTTTTTTTTCTCGAAGATATAACGTAATGGCATGTAGGATGTAATGGATAATATAAATCATAATAGGATATGCGAATATATTATTCAAATTTGAGATGTCAGTAGTGGCGTCATTAAAAAATGATTGTGTTTTGATGACGAAATAGATACACACGCGCGCACACAGGCATATATCTACTTTTGAAAATAAATATAAGATTAAAAAACACCTTTGGAAAATATTGTGTTCTGTTGGAAAGAACGAACAAACCTAAAAATACACCGTTTAATTCGTAAACACTACATTTAAAAAAAAACAAACTAAAATTGTATCAGAAATTGAAAAATGTCTCGTGCAAGTGCAGGTCTTCTCGAAGTTTTGTCTATATATATATCCATGTATATATATATATATATATATATATATATATATATATATAATTTATTAACTTCAGAGATATATAACTAGAACGCAAAATATTCTATTTCGAGATTTTACAAAAGTCTGAAAACATTGGCAGAAACTGCACATAAAGTACTCGAATCGCCTAAACGTACGTTCGTGGATATATGTATAATATATAAGATCATATATATATATATATATATATATATATATATATATATATATATATATATATATATATACACGTTCGATTGCGCTCATAGCAAGCGCTGAAAGTTTATACGAGAGCAATATTCGAAAATTCAAAAGATACATGCGCCGAGAAGCCAACGACCACGTGCGATTCTTACGTCGACTCTTCAAGGCTTTTCCAAAATACCATTACCTTTTATTTTGACCGCTGCCCACATGTGAATTCGAATTTTACGCGCCCCCACCCCAAGAAAATGTGCCGCAAAGCGTCCGAAGCAACATGCATTATGCATAAATCGTTTACCGTACGCCAAAATCGCATTACACGCGCTCAGGCGGATAAATTTTATAATCTCGGTGCAGAGGGCGTGTTCGCCGAACGTCAGCATCCAATCGTGTTGGCGATCGCGCTGTCAGCTGCACGTATTTATCCCGTTCTTCGCCAAAATATTGTCGGATTGCGAGAACAAAAAAAAAAAAAAAAAATAGCGACGTGTACTTGCCGTATAATGGACATCGAAAAGGGTTGGCGTGCATAACCAGATATAAGAAAACGCGTAGTTGGCCGAGTGCGACGACATGGCCGCGCTCGCCAGCGGGCCCGAGGATAGGTGTGTTCGCTAATGCGATATATATATATATATATATATATATATATATATATATATGCAGCGGGGATTGCATCTTCTTTATGTAATCAACACACGAGTGAATTTCCCTTTCGTTCTATATTATCTATATTTTATATACATATATATATATATGTATATATATGGAATAAAAAAGTTTGCATGTGCTGCATAGGGAGATTAATAATCTTTATGACAATTTATAATAATTGATGATTTATAATAATGATTTTAATTAATAACGGTCTAAATTTTTCAATTAACTTGGAATTAAATTACTTAAATTTATGAAAAATCAAAATGCTCGGTGGGATTATTCAAAAGATATCGACGTTGAAAAAAAATTTTCATTTATATTAGTAGAGTTTATTTAGATATTTTATTCGAACTTACTTTTATGTTTTGAAGCAAATATCATCATGATTGCACAATTTATTTTCGATTACTATAAATATTTTGTCGATTATTATGTTTGCAGATGTACACGAGCAATCCGAACATTTCATTTATAGATCATTAAAAATAATGAATAAAAACAACAACAAAATAGCAGCAAAATTTTATTATTATCAGTGATTTCTATGATTTTCAAAAAATGTTAACAAATCTGAAAAAAAAATCCAACAAATCATGCGATTTAAGTCGTCCGTATATCAAATAAAAAAATTCATGCGCTTTCTGATAAATTTAAAACTTTATATATTAAAATACGTCCCTTATTCATGTGTAGGTTGGTATATATATATATATATATATATATATATATATATATATATATATATAAAATATAATATAAAATCGAATATTATACGTATTATCGAAGTGGAAATTCGCGCAACGAAAGGATCGCCCCCCCAGCGATCAGTAGTTAGTGGGGTAAATGGGCGGGAGACATGGAACCGAGGCGACGAATAAAAACAAAAACATTAGAGGAATAAGGAAAGGTGAAAATCTATAAAATTCGCTTCATTAAAACGAGTGTTTGCGCGCTTACATATTGCGGTGTATAAGCATATTTCCGACATGCACACATTAGAACTCCATGCATATACGTTTATATAGATCTCGTTTTTTATATTCTTAAAACAAAGCAACATGTATATGTTCATTTTACACACGGATAACGAGGCCTATTTTACTATGTGTTTTTCTCGAATTATATATAACGCGAGCAATATCGCAACAGCTTTTTTTTTCATTCAACACATATTGTATTATAACATAATAATTATCTTTATTCGTATCGCGAACTTTTACCGATATATAAATATATATGTATATATATATATATATATATATATATATATATATATATATATATAGATGTATATATATACGATTACCGATTCAATTGTACAAACTAACGAGCTCTTTTTATTGGGTCGGTCAATCGAAAGTCGAGGGAACAAATTTTGCTGCAACCGTATCCGAAAAATGGTCGCCAATTTTCTATCAGTTTTTTTTCCCGGTGTTTTCCCCATTATTTTCCATCGAGCTACATTACGTCAAATTTTACATGTTACTCGTTACTTGTAGACGGTCATATGGTTTTCCGATATGAGAATTACTCACAGTTGTTTCAATTAAAACGTTATAATCGATTTGAGCCTTAATTATTATGATTTTCCTGCTGCTTTTCTGGCTAGAACAGAGGTTATATTTGCCAGTATTTCGTCAGAAGTTTGACAAATTATTTTGTTATATGTATAAACGCATATACAAACCAAAATAATTCGATGCAGAAGACGGTTTCGGACAATTGCACGCTTACACCGCCATCAGCTCGTCCTTCGGATTTTTGTATCACCTCCGACCGGATGCGCAGAGCGAGTAGGATTAAAAATATTGTACTTTGCTTCAGAGAGAATTGCCTTTACCAATATATATAAATATATATATATATATATATATATATATATATATATATATATATATATATACACATATATAGAGCACGTTTCGAAGGTAGCGATCTCGCGGGTTGCGCATCGGGCCCGCCGCACCGGTGCGGTAACGCGATGCCGTACGTAAACAATGAAGGCTCGCAAAAATTTTTACAATCGATCCCATCCCCACGCTGGACGGCGCGCGTCAGGACGTTTAACGACTCGGTCGCCCCCGCCGTACGAACAAGCCCTCGAACTCGCCTCGACGGCTCAAAAATTGAGGCGCGCGAGCTTTAGCTCAAGTTTATTAGTGTATAAACGGCGCAGCGCCAGATGTCGGCGAGGGGCTGATTTTATAGCTGCGTTACGTATATATATATATATATATATAGAAATCTTCTGCGCGCGTTATTCTTGGCCCACGGATGTTCGATCAATCCCGGGTTGCCGCCGGGTAATATAGATTTTATACGGAGACGACGCCGCAGCCGCGTTTTATCATAAACTTTTCCAATGAGTATATATATATATATATATATATATATATATATATATATATATATATATGTTATAAGAATCGTTTTGCATGGGAATCATCGACAAAGCTGATTGATTAAGAAGCTCGAGGTGGATAAACGAGATGGTTAAACGAGGTGCTTTCAGCTCCGTCGAAAAAGCCATTTTACGATTTAATTATATATATATATATATATATATATATATATATATATATATAGTCTCGCGGAACACTGTTTGCGTTGTAAGCTTTGGCTCCGCGTTTGTATATTTTTTACACCTATACATACAATGTATATCTGACTTTGAAGTAAAAAACAATATTTCATTGGCAATGTATAATGAATACACACAATATATATATATATATATATATATATATATATAAAATTTGTTTTTATTTCTTATTATTATTACTTACATAATCGTACATAATTACATATAAATATTATTTTATTATGAGATCAAATCGCTGACAAATACTATAATTTTTATTATAGAAATTTCTTTCCGTGCTAGTAAATATATATATATATATATATATATATATATATATATATATATATATATATAAAGTTCTCAATGGTAAATAAGTTATCAAAGTGATGAATTAACCAATATGTGACTTGTCTATTCAGAATAATGGTTAAACGTTGCACTAGGTTTCGCATTAATTACAGTTTTAAGCTTGCAAAACAAAATAATAATAATAATGTTAGTTTAGTTTAATCACACGATGGATTAAGTTTTACTTAATTTTCCAATATGCCGTGTTTCGAAATAAACACATTACATGACATATACGCACTTGTAGGCATTTTTTAACAACCAAACGTTGTCGACGAACATAGCACGTGTTTGTAATTAAAAAATATCATATAAATATGTGTGTGTGTGTGTGTGTGTGTGCGCGCGCGCTTGTGTGTGTGTGTGTGTGTGTATACATCAATGCATTTTTATTATATCCTCTTATCAGCAATTAAAATTTTTAATGTTTTTAAGCAATGATTATATATATATATTTATTTATATGCGGTTCGCTAAAATCTGTCGAGTACACAAATCATTATTAGAATGAATTAGAATGTGTACAGGTGATATATTATGATGCTATAATATTCTGACGGATTACGAAGGTGTGTCTACATAGAAATTTACCTGAAGAAAGGAAAAATATTTAATCAGTATCGTCGATTTAGCCTTGTGCTATATTTAATTAAGCTGCGCATATATATATATATATATATATATATATATATATATATATATATATATATATATGTATAATATAAGAGAAAACAAAAACATGATCCATTTGTATACGCGGTGTCCCCCAGTCACCTACACTGTTGCACAATATCAACGAAGAAAAATAATAGTTACTAATTTCCTATATTGTACAATACACGCATACGCGGACAAAAAAAGATGCCGTTCTTCCTTTCTTCAATATAGATCCAACGTGATGACTCCGAGAAATCGAATGCGCGCGCGTGATTTTCGTCCGATTGGCAATGTAAGTTAAGCAGGTGCCAGAGATACGAGGATTAATTCGTATGTGGGATGTATATATATATATATATATATAGTATTGCGGCTGATCAGTTTTTTTGATAATTATCTCAAGTAGCAAAGCGTTGGATACGAAATACGCGCCACTGCTCCACACTTACACAATTAACACACACGCACGCACGCACGCACGTTCGCAAGCACGCACACACACACACACACACATATTTTTTTTAGGAATAGTTTCAGAATTAGGTAGAATGGCAGATTTGAAACGCTCATCTGAAGGATTTGCTTATTTTCAAGATTATAGAAAATGCATCGTAGAAACACAGATCTCGTCTGATTCCATTGGCGGCATAACGTATGTTTTAAGGGTCATTCCCAATAATAAATACTTCTCGTTTATGGAGAAGCGCTCATTTCGAACGCGCAACTACGTTAGCTCTGAGCAGAAGCGTATATGTACTTATGCATGTATTTATGTACGTATAGATCCGCTCTAATTAGTCGGGCGCGTGTACGCGCTTCATCAAAACGGACCCGCAATGCGCACTCTGGCAGTTTAATAGGCGATGAGCTTTGACATTCCGTGACTCCGGGGAGGGGGGGGGCGAATAAGGTCAATGCGATTTTTTCTTCTTTTATATCGTACTGAATTGGGACAGCGCGCGCGCGTTTGCATCGAAATAAAGCCTGTCGTTAAACGAAACACAGCTCCTGCGCGAGGAAAATTCGGGAAAGTTTTTTCTGTTTTGTTTTTTGTTTTGTTTTGTTTTGTTTTGTTTTTTTTTTTTTGTAAAGCGATTATTATTTTCGATCGATTCGAAGCATTATGGCGTTTGCCGCTCGAAGTGTTTCGGTGCCAGATTTGTCGATACATGTTTGGACGATAGTCGAGGACGGTTGAAAAGGGATTTTTTTTTAGAAAACTACGGAAATGTTGATATCGGTTCTATGAAAGGTATTTTTTAGTTTTTTTTTTTGCAGTGATATAATATAGTTTATTATAGGTAAGTTTTGACAGTTTGACACTAATTTACCTCTTTGGTTGTAAATTATTAAAAAAAAAACAGCAAAAAACAAAATCATGTTGAAATTACAACGTAATTTTCCAAAAATTTGATCAAAAGTTTTTGAAACGTTTACTCAATTGTCTATTGAGTTTTGAAGCGCCATTTTTCCATTCTCACGATCGAAATGCAAATGACATATACACTTTGGGATTTGGATAATCATGAAAAATCGATTTCTCATCGAGAAGGTCATATCGCCTGTTACGAAATGTCGAATATCATGAACCTGGAAGTCGATCGTATCAAATAATTTGGAACTAAAGACAAATTTTCGCGTTTTTCGTCGAAAGAATTTTTTTGTTTACTTTATTATTGTGTTGTCTTGAAAATTTCCTTAAAGATCATATGTACTCTCAAGATGAAAAAAAAAACGAAGATTCGCTGAATGAAAAAAACTCAAGGATTCGATTTACGTCAGATTCACGAATATATAGATCGGAAAAATGTTAACAGTCGAGCTTTTGAAACGCTGTTTTTTTTTTTTATAATTAGGTGAATATTTCCAAACATTTCATATTCATTATAAATTGTACCTGTGTCGACTCTTGTGAACTAGATTAATAAATATTATTATCGGTCTTATAGCCTCTATACAATAATACACTATACTGATATAACGACAATCAGTCTGTCCTTGTTTATAATCACCCCCGTAGAATCCGAAATGGAAATTACTATTCTACGAGGGTAATTCCAATAAAGGACGGTCCGACTGTCATTATCTCGGTATAATATATTATTGTATAAATACTGCAAGACCGATCAAAATATTTATTAATTGAATTTCTTGTATTCGACGTACTATAAAGCGTATCGTGTTTTTTTTTTTTTTTTTTTTTTTACGAAAATCGAACGACTCGACCAAGCGAAAAATCAGTACTGCGCGAACGAGAGGCCGACCTCATGCATTTCAACGGCCTAATATGTAACGGAGTGAAAAGCGCGCGAACCAAGCTCGCGCAAAGTAGATAAGCACGAGCGACGCTCGGTATTGGAGGAAGGATGTGGGAAGTACGAATCAAATAAACAACAATCGTCGCGGATAGATTGCGTAGCGAGCGGCCCGACCGCTTGTGTGGGATTTACACGCGCGCATAAACACACACACGCGCGTGCGCGCGCGCACACATCCTTTTGCACTTTGCATACTCATAATTCCCGCATCCGACAATCTCAAATCCGTTTATTATATATATATATATATATATATATATATATATATATATATATATATATATATATATATACAATACACTGGGTGCGAACGAAAATCTGCCGTGAAAGCGTTGGCGCGCCTGCGTGACTGGTTAGCTTCTAAGCTCTCGTCTATATATATATATATATATATATATATATATATATATCGTATTAAAACTTTATAGCAGCAGCTGGCACAAAGTAAGCAGCCGTGATGGATTGTACACGCACCCACGCTTTCCTCTCTCATCAGATTTACAACAACTTGTGTTTGTAATAAATTATTTATATTATATATATATATATATATATATATATATATATATATATATATCTATACCTATTTTTCATAATAAATTGTATGAAATGTCAATTTTACGCTTTACTTATTGAGAAGAATTTGCTTTTCAATTATATGTATAAGTAAATTTAACCAGCGAAAGAAACCCATTTTCATCAGTCGCTTCAAAAGGTTCCCTCGACTATATATATATATATATATATATATATATATATAGCTCGGTAATTTAAATCAATTGAAGATAATGCAACACATGTGCGTATACATATATTAGGCAAATTAGCAAATTTTCCTTGATTCCCGCTTGATTCTGATCTTCGTACAGGAGTAAATAAAAGTTTATTTGCGAAGAAATTGATGAATTCCTTTGGCCGTATATATACTCAATTCATTTGAAACGCAACCTAGTTTCATGTAGTCGCACGGCTAGTTAACGATAAACATTGATATTTTTTAATGCAGCGTATAAAGAATATGTCGGTCTACTGTTAAAATGACGATTTTGTTGAACGGTAATTGCCCATGATAGTGTGCCAATTTTGATCGTCAGAGAGTTCAAAATTCTATAGACGTAAATTTAAATAAAATTTAAACAAACAAAAAAGGAATTCGCAATAGTTTCACAAATCCAATGCCGGCCGCACTAATGATAATACTCGTATACACAGCGATAATTCGTCGTGCCCAAGTCATATTTGAGGATATAGAGAAAGCAGATATTCGAGCACGGACTGAATAATTGATCGCTGAAACAGCTATAATACCTTCGATCTTTTTTTTATTTGTTTATTTTTTTAAAATCATAAGCCATTCAATTAATTTTCGAAATTGCTCCGAGTGTTTTCTTATGCGCGTTTACCTTAAATATTATCATTTGCGTTTGAATGTACGTGTTTGTTTCAACAGGTGCGTATAGAAAAATCTTCCATTGCGCCGTCTGCGCTGCAATATCGCTGATTTATTAAAAAAAAAAAAAAAAAAAAAAAAAAAAAAGTGGGATAGAGACGCGACTGGTGTCTCACTAAGAGTGAGTTATGAGGTATGGGTGACGGATTTTCAAGATATGGTACATGCTTTCTTACTTTGGATAATATACTTTCCTTTACAATTACGTTGAGTATAGTACTGTATTGCGCGTGAATTTTCCTTTTTTTTTTTTTACCACTATCACGACTTTTGGCATCGGTTTGAAAAACAAAAAAAAAAAGTAAAAAAACCAAAAAAATTCGTACAAAGTTCTAGTAAACACCTGTCCACAGTCGCGTATTAGTTTCTCGGTGCTATTTACGCTTCCCCCCCCCTAAATTCGGCCAGGATCGGCAATCATTAAGAAGAGACGTATGCGCGAACGCGCAGGTTTTCTTTCGATGGTTACGCCGTCTTCCCATCCGGTCCCCAGCGCCGAAGCCAGAGGGACTCTCGTTTATTCGCGCTCGATCGCGACCGAATTGGTTTGCCCGCAGTATACGGGATTATCCTCCTCCCCCCCCCCTTGTCACCGCACAGTCCTCGTCACATCAAACGCGCCTATGCGCAACGTATTTAGCGATCGTAGGTACGAGCGTTCGCGCATCAGGAATATATTCAAGAACTATACTGTACGTACATACAGAAATCTCTCTATGTTGTGTGTGTGTGTGTGTGCGCGCGCGCGCGCGTTCGTGCAAAAATTCAACGATCTCGCGCCGAGTCAGCCATTAAACGTTTAACGTCGTCGCCCCGATCGGTTCGTCCCGATCAGTCGGCATCAGCTGTGCGCACGCGAAAATTATTCGAACGGCCGACGCGAGACGCGATAATTGCGCGCCTGCTCGCGCGTGCATCGCACGCGGGCGGGCAATGCGCGGCGAGCGCGCCGGATGGAGCGGAGGATCGCGCGGCCCGAGGGCGATCGAGCTCATTCAAGCGACGATCCTTTTACCTTCGCCCAACCGCGGCGCGACGGGAGCACGTGTTTCAGATGCGGCCTGTACAATGGCGCGGTCTTCGTCTACTTCTTCTCCTCCTTCGCTTGCCCCTGTGCATCTCTTTCTCTCTGTCTCTCTCCCTCTCTCTCTCTCTTTCTATCTCTCGCTTACCTTCCGCCTCGCGCCCCGAGTCATCATCAGTTTATCAGCGTTGTAGGGTAGAAGGAGAAGAGTCTTTTATATAAGTATAATAGACATAATATATACATATCGAGCATTCGTCGAGATATTGTACAGTCTGTGTATGCACGTGTACATCTATGTAGGTATATGGAATTTTGAAACGGCTTTCAAATTCAAATGGAGCGCGAGGCTGTTTCTCTCCCCCCCCTCTCTCTCTCTATTCTTTCTGAATTTTAATCCATTGGTTTTCGTTGGCATTGGTCGGCGAGGTACTTCCTGTCGTGTTTTTTTCTTCTTTTTTTTTTAAAGAAAAAAACACAATAAGAAGACGATAAAAAGCAAGGCAAAGAGTCCGTCTATGTCTAGACCACCGAACAATATCGTCTACGCTCCATACGCGCGCCGAATACGGATTTTTTCGGATTTTTTATATACTCAGAGATTCGATTTTCTCGGTTTTCGGTACAAGTTTTCGTCTTTTTTTGCTTCTTCTTCTTCTTCTTTTTTTTTTAATATCTCTTCCTATTTTTATAACTGGTCACTAATATTAGCGAGTGTATGATTTAATATACAGTCGTTTACATATAATTGCTTATGATATAATTGTATATATGCATTATATGCATCAAGGTTTTATTAAAGTTCTTACATTTGTATAGATTTACAATTATTTTAATAGCGTTGTCGCTTCTTTGTCGATTGTTTTGTAATTCACTCGTAATCGCGTTTTAAAGCGACAATACATCATTATGGCTGCTTGCTAAATTAGCAAATTGCCAATGTCTTTATCGATTGGATTTTAGAAATTGCTCGAAATGCACAATTGTTTAAGCGCGCGTCGAAAACTTCGTAAATTTGTGCCCATTTAACAAAGAAAAAAAGCAAAACTCTTTCCGGATTATATTCGTTTTACATTATCAAACTAGAATAGATAGTTATAAACGACGCTCGAACTGCCCTTATATTCGTACGATCCATTGCCCCATCCGAAACATAATCGGAACCGAAAGGATTAAAATCAGAATTCATTCATTTGCCGAACGACGATCTAGCAGCTCCCCCTCGCCCCGTCCGCCATCTCCAACGAAACTTGCCGCGATCCAACAGTGCTCCCCCGGCGTCTCCGCTAGAGCAGCCGGAACGGCTCGCACAGCTTCGGGCATTGAAGCCGGCGCGCGTGCTCGTCCTTTGCACTTTTTACGCCTCGCATTCTACGGCGCGGCGCTCGTGTGCATCGAGTT